>CM060076.1:7892500-8245000 GCA_030533445.1 Cyprinodon diabolis | reverse complement strand
GGGTAATGCCAAACCACTTATTTCACTTGATTTGTTGTAGTTCAATTATCCTACCTGACCTCCAGCTTCTGCTGCTGCTGGATCAATCTCCGGACTAAAAAAAAACAACTTTCCGTTCATTATCCCCAGGCTTGCAGCTCATGAAAGTTGTATACATTTGCATGCTTGAAAACTACAAATGTATAAAAAAGGAACCGAGCACAAGGCAGGAAAAATCCCAGCAGAAGATTGCCTGGATAGATGATTAGTGCACACCAAGCCTGCAGTTCATACTAAAGTAACATTTTTTACTGGTTTATATCCAGTGATATGCAACCGATGTCCAGCCGAACCACCCAATTTCCATCCTTTGACTTCTACTAAAGATGTGAATTGGGCTATTTCCTTATGAAATTCTAAGTTGGATCCAGCAGATATAGTGTAATAGCATCCACAGCTTGAACAGTTACAGTAGTAGCCATTTAAAATGTCCCCGCTTTCCTTGATGGGCCCTTGGCTGGTCCTTAGCTGGTCGCCTACAATTCCTTTTTAAACATCAATATTTGTACTAAAATATTCTTTCAGTCAAGATTTGTGGACATGAAGATCTAAAGAAAAGCGTAATTTCCTGGGCAGACCCTGTAATTCATTGAAGGGTGGAGTCAGAGTAAAAAAAATATGCAAGAGGAGGTCGATCCAGTGGCTGGAAGTTGGAGGGGATGCTGGGAGTTGGAGGGAAGAGGGCTGCCATTCGGCAGGCGATTGACTTGGAAGGGATATTTTGAATGGCTGCTTACTGTAGGTCAAATCTCCACACAGAGGAACATTGTAAATAACTCTGCTCTTTTTTTTCTAACTTTATGCTGCTGTGTGGTCATGATATTGACAGCTCTTGTTCTTCCACATAATAACACATATATGCCAGCCTCTTTCATTAATTTAGCAAAATGAGTGAAATTGACATTATATGTCACTGTATGTAGGTTGCTTTGGGGTTGGGAACCAATAAGACTAAAGTCTGATGGCAATTTAGGGCAACACTGGCTTCGGATGCAGGAGTTTGCCCTCCAACCGGAGGGTTGTCAAGCCCCGGCCCCGGCTTTCAGTGTCGTAGTGTCCTTGGGCAAGACACTTCCCCCATATCGTCTACTGATGGTGGTCAGAGGACCCGGTGGCGACAGTGTACGTCAGCCACTCTTCTGTCAGTGAGCCCCAGGAAAGCTGTGGCTACAATGCAGTTTGCGATCATCAGTCTGTGAGTGAATGGGTTGATAACTGAATGTAGGGCGCTTTGGTCAAGTCTCCTGACTTGAAAAAGTGCTATATAACTGCAGGCTATTTGCAAATAAATATCAGTATAGATGACTATGCAAAAAAAAAAGAAAGAGGAATCTGAATTTAGCAATAACACATATGTTGGAAAATACCCAAACATTTGTTATAAGAACAAATTTTCTTTGCCACTCAAGCATTATTGGTCTTTTGCCGTTTGTTTTACCAGCAAGTTTGAAACGTAAACACTTCCAGCTAATGCTAAACATGATGAATGGAAGGGAGGGCTAGCACAGTGATAGAAAAACTGAATGTGTAGTCAATAACCCACACTGAGCAAAAAACAGTCACAGCTAAAGGAGTGTGCAATTATACACAATATATACCAAAATAATAATATGGTTAACCAATTATAATTTGGAACAAAAATTTCAGAGGTTTTGTGCCAAATATTTTACCCTTTAAGCATTGAGTGTAAGAAACCAAAGAACCAACATTTATGTTATACTTCCTAGTTCAACAACCAATAAAAGGTGTCAATAATACTGAAGGTTTTTTTTTAACTTTTGGCTGAAAATATGAAGTCAGGTATTAAGCCTAAACTTTCTCAGTTTAAAATAAATATTCTTAAAAGCATTCATTTGAAGACATATAAATTTAGAAAACAAATGCTATGTGTTAGTTAGTAAAAAGGAAAAATCTTAACATTTTTTTCTTTTTTTTTACAGTGTCCTGTCTGGCAATGTGGCAATAAGAATAATTGTCTTGATGCCAAAAAGAGCCCAAAAGATTTTACTTTCACAAGTGTAGCAGTATGGCAATTGCCATATTGCTCAACTTGTTTCATGCATATAAATTGCTTTATTGTAATTATGCAGGGAGTTTTACAGTTTATATGGACACTGCAATGTAAATAGTGCAGAAAAACAGAAGAAGAGAAGGAAAAAGGGAAAAAAAGAGAAAAGATGAAAGAAAGAAGAGATAGAAAGGAGACAATGACAAAACATTTTCAGTCTGCTTCATCACCTGTAATGAGATGAAAAAAGAACAGCACAACCGAAAGACATGGTACGAGATATACAATAAAGCAACACCTTGAAACTATCGCTAAAGTAATATTATTAAGTCTGACATGTACTCTGTGTTACCTGAGGATATGAATGTGGGGTCTTAACATTTAAAAGAAAAAACAAAACAGTAGTTTAACTGCTAAGATTGAAAAAATGCCATAAGCAGGATCGCAGACAACCATTTTAATGTCTCATTCTCTCTTTCTTTTCTTTTTTCTTCTCCACACCAAGGGCTCTAAGGCATCTCGTTGGGCTGACCCAGACCATTTTGCACAGCGACAGACCTGTATGAACGCCTTCAGCCGATGGCTAGGCTTCATGCCCTTGGTACACTCGCAGATGAGGCTGGACCCCGTCCTGTTCAGGGACCAAGTTTCTATACTGAGGAAGAAGTACAGAGACATTGAGAGACTCTGAAGGCTACAATCAAACAGCATTTAAGAAACATAGAGTCATCCTTCCTCTCAGTAGGAAGGAAACATACAAACTGAATGGGATGCTATGAAACGGAAAGCTAGGAGTGATGTATATGAAGGATAAGGAAATGTTTGTTCTTGTGAAAAAAATGTGAGAAAATTGCAGGGATGCGGTAACAAGCCAAATGGTCACCCACAATACTAAAACCAACAGATTTATCTGGAGTCGGCCCAATATCTACAGAAAAATGGCTGGAAGCATAATTTGAGGGTTTGCACAGATTTGATTTGTGGTTGCTCCACCTGGATAATCTGTTTCAACACATTTCACTCTTTGCTTTTCCAGTCAATATGCTGCAGTGAGAGGATCAATTACTCATATAGCCTGTTAGTGGCTTTAAAGATGTGACTGATCAATGTGTGTGAATACATGAAGGAAATGTACAACAAAAAACCTAGATACATTCTAGATGTTCATGATCAAAGACAAAAAGAATGTGTTTCATGGTTTAAAGGAAGTAATGTATACTGTGCAATACATGAGATATGTTTAGAAAAAAGAAAGAGTCAAATTCCTTCTAATGAGGTTAAATGTGTACAGAAATCAGTCAAAGGGGACAAAAGAAGAAACTCCAGAAGACAAAAGGTGACTTGCCCCTTGTAAACTATTGTAAAATCTTTAGCAGCAGTTGCTCCCTGTATAAAACACCCATAAAGGAAAATGAAATAAAGAAATGTTATATAGAAGAAAGCAAGGTGTCAAGTTTCTTTTTTTTTCTTTTGAGTTTTTTGCATTTGTTTCTACACAAAATAATTGATCTTACACCATTTTAATAGTACAGATTGATACATTGTGACAAACATTAGTAAAATTATCTTTATTAACAAGGCTGATTGAATAATAAAACACTGATTCACATATAAAATCAAACATAATATATAGAGCAGGGTTCTTCAAGTCCTGACCTCGTAGTCTGGTGTCCTGTACCTTCTAGATGTGTCACTGCTTTGGCACACCTGAACCAAATAATCAGGTCATTAGCAGGACTATGGAGAACTGCAAATTGCAGCCCATTGCTGAATATGAATTCAGCGACTGCGTCCTCCAAATGCCTGTCCGGACTGGAAGACTCTTCATTCTTTTTGGACGTGTGGAAATACAGGTCTGCTGTCTCCTCTGTTGCATTGGGTATCCCTTGATTCATTACGAGTTCAAGCAAACCAGTTGCTCCATGCTCAGAGGAAAAAGGTAAATGGCGCCGAACAGTGGTGCTTGAATATTCTAAGTGCAGTTCAAGTATGTGAATAGTTCAATTCAATTCAGTTTATTTATAAAGCGCCAATTCACAACATGTCAATCTCAAGGCACTGTACAGTTCATCAGTTCATATAGTCAAATTGATTCAAAGTTTTCTACTTTTTTTTTTTAACCAAACACTAGAATGGTGTTTTATGGTTGGATGGTTCAGGGGAAAAAGACAAGGATATCTATAATAATTGGACAGAAATAAAAACAGTCTGCTTTGGGGATTTTTAGAGTGACTTGTTCCATTCAATGAAATGTCAAAATTATATTTGTGTAAATGATTGAACTTCATTTGTATTCAAGTATCCCATTATTTTATAAAGATTTAACTTTAACACCCAATGCCATCATCCTGGAGTTTTTGAGTAAATTGTGTTTTTATTTTTTTTTGCAAAGTATAAATGAAATATCAAGTTAATAATAGGACGATGTTTTTCTCATATTTTCATCCGTAGGCTGTATTAAGATGTGAGCAATTTTATGCCATTTTCTTCGATCATGCAACAAGTTAAAAGATACTTGTTAAACCTGGGGCATATTTTAAATAACTTTTAAAGATATGGGCTCTGACAAAAACACATGAGGAGCCCTTTCTCTCTGATGGTAATTTTGTTGTGGGAGATTCATAAACTGGTACAAATTAAGTACCACCTCCTGCATATCCATTGTTTCGTCTGCATTTGCTCCCTTGGAATTGGTTTTTGAAGCAAAAACAAAAAGCCTCCTGACTGCACAAAACTGTCAACGGGGAATCTAGACTGTATTAAGGTCTTGCAGACAGTTTCTTTTAAAGAAACAAAACAGAGGCAGTTATCTTTTTGAGAGGATGCTAAAAAAAACTTTGTCTCCACTGTGATCAATACTGGTCAGCGTTATTCACTGGATGTGATCATCCATGTGTTCCCCCAGGAGGCAAGTAAAAACCGTTTCATTTTTCATTGTTTGGACTTATTGAACATGAACACGGATCCACTGATGTAAGAGGATGTCAAAGAGATAAAAAAAATTGTAATCTACCCATGGGAGTTTTAAAAGGCATAGCTTTTAAGTGATTGAAAAAAAGAGAAATCTGTATCTCCCTGGAGATCAAAAAAGAAGTATGGGATTTAGGACTTCTCCTTGAGAATTGGATAAAACATTGCAAAGAGAGCTTTTAAATATCTTTTTCCCAAAGCTGTTTTACAACTAAACACAGACTTAAAGTGATATATGCACGCTCAGCAACATTTAGTGGAAAAAGCCCCAAACATATCATACACACAGGTGAATTTAAACCACCACAATTAATGATGATTGTCTAATGCTGACTCAAGTATAATTAATAAATAGTTAAAAGAGAAGGTTTGAACAAATTTAGATGATTTTGTTGACTCTGTAGGCTATAAAAAAGAGACAAAGGAAACTCTATTATAAAAAGAGAGAGAAAAAACAGTTGTGCAAAATGTCAGAAAAATATTTAATTGCAGCACTATTGCATACAACTTCAATCATAATATGGATAACATGAACCCTAATGCCTTTTGTCCATTCAACTGTCAAAATATATTGAAAAAAGAAAATATGACAGTGTCATGTTATTTCCAAATCGCATAAACAGAATTGTGAGAATACATTGTGCAACTTTAAACATTTTCTTATTTTGTAATTTTAATACTACCAACCGTATGGTATTTGACTTTTATTCAGGTATATAACAATTATGCAAACATGCACCAGCTTTTCTGGGCTTTCAAAGTCATTGTTGAAAACGTTCTGGCATTCCTGTCCCACTTTGTGCAGTTGATCATGTAAAACAATTCAAATGAGTTCCTGCATACCATGACATCCAAGATGACAATCTAAAACAAAGTAGAAAGATTTTAATTTTCCAGCTTTACTTTGACTTTAAATGAGAAGCTTTATCAAATCTAATCTCAATCAGTTTTCATTAAATCTTTGAACTTATCAGCAGTGCTGTCTGACCACAAAACTAAACAGAGACAAATCTGTAACATCCATCTTTTCTCTCTATTACCCATCTGACTCAATCAGTCCCAGTCCTGACAGCCAGCCTGTCCTCTCCTTTCATCTTGCTCCTCTTTTCAAAGCTGTCACATCCATCTTATTCTTTGCAGCTCCATTATACAGTGTAACCCAAATAAAATAAATGCATGAATAAGTCGTTTATGTGATCCATATAGTTCAGATAATTATTCACATTTCCATAAGCACTCAATGATTTATTGTGACCCTATGCAGTTTCCAAGGTTATGGAATGAGAAATTGATTGGTGGTGAGCTGGGATGGAGAGAGGAACAAACTCTCACATTATCCAAATATTCAAATCTCTCACCAGCTCTCTTTTTCTCCCTGCCGCCATGCCTCAAATATCCGTGACCAAATGGACTTATAATTGGAAGTCAGGAGGCCCAGAAACACTCCCACACCTTCTCACAGTCACACAGATATTAGTTCTGGTGAGTTATGGGGTTGATCTAAGCATGTGGAGAGAAAATGAAAGAAAGAAGTCATTATGTGTTCTGTTCGTGTGAGAATTTCTCATCCTCCATGTTTTTACTCTTTTAATCTTTTTTTTTTTTTTTTTTTTGTCAGAGTTTCAAAAGCATTCAACTATTTTTCTGTTCACTTTATACCAGTGTCTGTTATATTGGTGGGTTATACGGTTTTGGCCCAAAGTTTGTGTTTATTAAGAGATTCCATAAACAGGGTCATTAGGGTTTCCTTGTGTATGATGGAAGTTTCTCCTTGTTTGGACTGAAATGTCTGTGGATTTATACACTTCTTTAGGAAGTCGTATCAGATAGCAATGACAAAGAAAAAACTCAGCCGGGCCAAACAGAAAAACATTTAAAATGTTATTGAAATATGCGTTTTTACATTGGGAGGAAGCCACTGGCAGTAAGATCAGTAACCTTTGAAGGAAGAAAGATGATGGCCGGCAGAAATAATCTGTTAGGAACAAAAGGAATGATCAGATCCCTGATATAAGATGGAGCTTGACCTTTTAAGGCTTTATATTTGTGAAGGATGATTTTAAATTCTAATCACCAAGGATTTCTCAAACTATCACTTTTTGTTTTGATAAAATGCAACCTCAGTCTCAGGCAGTGTGACAATAATTGAAAAGGCAATTTAAAGTATCACAAGTAACAAATGATATAAAACCTTCAGTAACTATTTTTAAATATATATTATATATTTTTAAGGAATAAAGGGAGAAAATTAAGTTCTGTTAAAAAAAACAACTCTAAATCAAGTCACAGACTCTGCATCCCACTGATAACTAAAATACTGCATATTTGCAACATATATATCTATATATATATATATATACAGTGGGGAAAAGTATTTGATCCTTTGCTGATTTTGCAGGTTTGGCCACTTATAAAGAATGCAACAATCTACAATTTTAATCATATGTACATTCTAACAGTGAGAGACAGAATCCCAAAGAAAATTCCAGAAATTCACATCACATGAATTTATAAAAATTTATAACCATCTGATTAGGAAAAACAAGTATATGACCCCCTACCAAACAGCAAGTATTCTGGCTCCTACAAGCCAGTTAGTCTTTCTTTAAGACACAGCCCCAATCCCAACCAATTATCTACATTAAAAACACCTGCCTCACCTCGTTACCTGTATAAAAGACACCTGTCAACACCCAAACAACCAGCATCCAACATCACCACCATGGGCAAGTTCAAAGAGCTTTCTACGGAGATCAGTGACAGGATTGTTGATCTGCACAAGGCTGGGATGGGCTACAAGAGAATAGAAAAGCAACTTGGAGAGAAAAGATCAACTGTCGGTGCAGTTATCAGGAAATGGAAGAAGCACCACACCACCGCCAACCTCCCTCTGTCTGGGCCTCCACACAAGATCTCGCCTCATGAGGTGTCCCTGATCATGCGAACGGTGAGGAATCATCCCGAAACCTCAAGGGGAAACGGATGAATCAACTAAAGGCAGCTGGGACCACAGTTACAAAAGAAACGGTTGGCAACACACTACGCCGTCATGGATTGAAATCCTGCAGCGCACGCAATGTCCCCCTGCTCAAGAAGAAACATGTACAGGCCTGCATGAAGTTCGCCATTCACCACCTGGACGACTCAGAAGAGGCCTGGAAGAAGGGGATGTGGTCAGATGAGACCAAAATAGAACTTTTTGGATTCAACTCGCCGTGTTTGGGGGGCAAAGAACACCGAGTACAACCCAAAGAACACCAACCCCACCGTCAAGCATGGTGGTGGCAACATCATGCTTTGGGGATGCTTTTCAGCCAAGGGGACGGGACAACTCCATCATATTTAGGGGAGGATGGACAGGGCCATGTGTCGTGGAATTCTGGACCAACATCTTCTTCCCTCAGTGAGAGAGCTGAAGATGGGTCGAGGATGGGTGTTTCAGCACAACAACGACCCTAAGCACACTGCCAAAGCAACAAAAGAGTGGCTGAAGAAGAAGCACATCAAGGTTCTGGAGTGGCCTAGCCACTCCAGAACCTGAAAATCCACTTGAAAATCCACTTGAAAATCTTTGGAGGGAGCTTAAAATTCGAGTTGCCAGGCGACAACCTCGGAACCTGAATGATTTGGAGGCTGTCTGCAGGGAGGAGTGGGCCAACATCCCTGCTGAAATGTGCAAAAACCTTGTCACCAACTATAAAAACCGTTTGACAACTGTGCTGTGCCAATAACGGCTTTTCTACAAAATATTAACATACTGTTTGTCCAGGGGATGAAATATTTGTTTTTCCTCATCAGATTGTTATCAATTTTAATAAATTCATATGATGTGATTTTCTGGAATTTTCTTTGGGATTCTGTCTCTCACTGTTAGAATGTACATATGATTAAAATTGTAGATCGTTGCATTCTTTGTCAGTGGGAAAACCTGCAAAATCAGCAAGGGGTCTAATACTTATTTCCCCCACTGTATATATATGTGTATATATATATATATATATATGTATTTATATATATGTCTTGAAATGCTCTGACCTTCCGTATAAACGCGTTTTTGCACCATGTTTTTCCCCCACACTGTTTACATTTACACTGCTGCACTTTATAAACTGTTCGAAAGCTGAACAAAACATAACAATAAAAGTTTTAAAGTAGTTAGAAGACTAAGAAAAATCCTTTAAAAAGTTATCATACTTTTCCAACAAATTTCCTATGCTAATCTGGCATACTGGGACCCAAACCTCAGAGCATTATGCATTGTTTTGGCCAAACATGCACATATGCATTCAACCGAACATGTGTTCACTGAGCTCCTGGGGGAAAGTGTCAGGAAATGAGATCCAGATCAGGAGAGAGGAAGGATGCTGGATTCTAAAATAAGAAAAAAACAAATCAACACCACGGGAACAATCTGGCCTACATGTTTCCGTGTGTGGATCTAACAAGTGTAAATTAAATGATCTCTGCACTTTGTAATTGCTTTCCAACTACCTAGGATGCTATTCTCATGATGCAGAGAAAGATGGAGGACACAGCCTTACAGATGTCTGCATTGACCAACCAGCTTAGTTGTTTATCAATCACTCCTGATTTATACTCTTTAGACAGGTCGGGAAGCATTTATGTCACAGTAATATGCTGCAACATCTTGCAAATGAGGGTGTAACTAAACATAAACAGTGTCTGGACTTTATCATTTCCAATCTAGTTTCTCATTTGACATTTTTAAAGTCTGTGCTCCAGTTTTCACGTAATGTTTATTTCCTTACACAGCAGCTGTTTGTACATCTCAGTTCAGATGGTTCCATGGCTTAGAAGCCAGTTTTGTGTAACAGCCATGTTTTATGTAACTACATTTCACATATGCGTGTTTATTATGTATATGTGGCACACAGTCAGCAGGGGCAATTAAATGCAGTCATGACAAAAAAAATAGATTAAATGCAAAAAGATTAAATGCACCTCCTTTCAAAATAATATATTTTGATTCACCTATAGTTAGTCTATTATTAGGGATAATTAGAAAATAGTAATTTATGTCAAACTTATACAATATAGATTTATAACAGTTTTTAGGAGAAATGTTGTGGAACCAGTTTAGTTTCCTTCTTGTGGAAAATCCTAAACAGTAAATTCTATCTTGCTGGAACAATGTAACACTAATGGAAGAACCTTTTAATTAAACCCATCCATATTTTATTTTGTTTTTCATACATTACACTTGCACCTTAATCCTTATTTATCTTGATATACTGTATATTTATTGTTCATTCTTAATGCACCTTTTTCCCTCCTTCTTTAATTACTATGCCAATATGTGACCAGTGAATTTCTCCAATGTGAGATCAATAAAGCTCATGTAATCTAATCTAATTTTCCTCTAATATTTTTACACTAACTTGTTGTTTTCATTTATCCATAGGTGTGATAGTTGTTATTGACTTATACTACTAATTATGATTGTTTAGGATTGGACATTTGTTGATAAAGTCCTAGTCAAATATTTAATTCATTATCATAGCTATAGCTTAATAACTCAGCAGCCTTATAATTGAGCAAAATAAGCGTATTTCATTTTTGCTGTTCTTTTGTAATGGTGTTCCATTTGAATAATTGCTTTAAAAAAAGTTTCTTACTCAACATGAATAACTACAGCCTTCAATGAACACATGTGTTGCTCCGGTCAACAAGGTTTTTATGCTAAATTGCCAAGCTGATGCTACCATGTTTAGCACCTGGTTTGGTGACTCCAATAATAATAATACTGAACTTTATTGATCTCACATTGGAGAAATTTCCCTTTGCATTTAACCCATCCCCTTTGAGGAGCAGTGGGCTGGCATCATGGGGCACCTGGGGAGCAATCTGGGGTTAAGGGTCTTGCTCAGAGACCCTAATGGAGTGGGGTTTGAACTCATAACCTCAGGGTTCCAAGCATTATGCCCTGAACACTTGGCCATCACTCCCCACAAGTGGCTTATTGGGAGTGGCTGAATGAGGCTTCATATGCATTAAAATGGAGCTACTGTTCATTTTGTGAGGAAAAAGCATAAAGGGGAATGCCGTTTTTTTTTTTTTTTTACATTGGCCCTTGATTTTAAGCTATTACATCATGTTCTACTCAGCCATATGAGTTTTGTGTCATTTGGAAGATATTCCGTTAGGTTATATCCAGGTAAGGTCTTCCTTTGGGCAACAGTGATTCGCCTACATGTTATGAATGCTGGCGTACCATAAAGAATATGTTCTGAACAGTTTAGTTTGTGCCTTCAACTCGTTGCCCATAGAAAGACGTTATTTGGATATAACCTAGGGGAATATCTTCAGTTGGAGCTGCCAAATGACACAAAACTAATATGGGTGAGTAGAACATGATGTAACAACGTAAAATCAAGGGCTCAATGTAAAAAAAAACAAAAAAAAACAGCGTTCCCCTTTTAGGAAAGAGTTTTACTCTTGACCTTATGAAATTTAGTACTTTTCTTTGAACCTCGTACATATCAATGACTAGTGTCTAAGCTGCTCTCAGCAAAGCTCTATCCAATACCAACAGCTGTCGGAGCACACTGTGCTGAGCTGCTGACATCACACAGACATGGAGCAGGCGCCATGGCTGTCAACTTTAATATGCTTCCAAACATGTCTGTGCTTGCGCCTGTTCCTGTAGGTTCTGAAAAGTTCCTGCTTTAATTGTCAGCTTTAGTCTGGATCAAAGGTTAGGGAACATTTACTATTAGCCTTATCAGGTGCTAATTGCTTTACCACAGAGCAGATGAGAAATAGACTGTTTATTTTGTCCCTTCACCATTTATTAACAGATGGAGCTGTCTGCTGAGGGATAGGTTCTGCAGTGATTCATGTCTGCAAGAGCTCAGGTCGACTCAACATGCAGTGGTGGTGTTTATTCCACTCAAACCTCAGGGTTTCGGTTGTAGAGCTTCCTTATGAGTGTCCTGGTGGTCTCTGTTATTTGGAGAATATTTTAAAACACAACTTGTCGACTGAAGAGTCTGACAGGTTTGATGTTAGAGTTGTAACGCAGCAGCTCACTGTTGCAGTCTAATGATTATATCTATATTTAAATATTGATTACTGTGACAAAGAACAGAATAGAACAAGGTAATATAATTGAACTTTTTTCAGATCCAATACCAGTGTCACTAGAAACTGTGTTTGAAACCAACAGCTACGTGTAATCGTTTCCAGTGCTGTATGTAAAAAATGTAAGATATTAATGTATACCCCTTAAAATTTCTATTATTGGAGATAATCCAGAAATAGCAGATAATACAGTTGTGCAATGTGTTCACATTAAAATAGGAGTAATTTTGTATTGTTTTATTGATCTCTGATTGATTGACCCAAAGCCGATGCTTTGGGACAATCTAAAACATCCCTAGTTATCACAATTTAAAATTCACTTTTATGCACATTTAAAGAAAACAACTAAGGAGTTTTAACGATTTCTCATCCTGTCAACAGAAGTTCAGTTGTTTTTACTCCCCAGAAAATTCTAGAAATCATCCACTTTAGCGTTTAGTGCTTCTCCTTACCTAACAATCTATGTCCAATTTATTTTCATTAGTTTACTACAGCTACATTTTTTTCCTCCCTGCTCCCTGGGCAGCAAAACAAGAAACAATTTCTGATTTAAACTCAACAGCAGCTTAGAAATTACTGTTGTATTATCTCCACCCACTCATGCTTACTTCTGGAAGAAAAAGAAAAAAAAGAAATTGCTTTTATTTGCGAGTGTGGCAAAAATCAGTGAAGCAGTGTTACACAGGTGCTAATTTTGAAGGTTATTGTCCTAACAATGCATTAACTGATCTATTGACATCAGAGGACATATTGATGTTCTTGGCAATGCAGGAAAAAAAATCTACTTTTGACAGAGGAAAATACAATTAAACCTATAATTACTGAAACACTCTTAAACACAATGTGCTGCGAGATGGAAAAGGTAAATTCATAAAGAAAGTGCAATGTGTAAGTGATTTGAAGAGTGAATGGATTCTTTTTAGTGTCCTGAGGTGTGTGTTTACTCATGCGTGTGTCACATTCTCCAAAGACGGGCACTCCCCAATGTTATACCCCCGCTTTCAATTCAAGGGCCATTTGTTTGCATTATCTGGTTTATGACAGGCGGGGTGGGAAAATGCCACTGTTGTATCTGATTCTAATTATTTAGCAGCGGAAAAACATTTGTCGCTGCATCTTCTGTTTGCCTGCACCTCATTTGTCTGCCTTTTCATTTTTTTTTTTCATTCCCTCCCTCTCTGTATCTTGCATCCTGAAGCTTCACGCAGACATTAGAATCTTCTAATGTTTGGGGAAATGTGTTTACATCCCTCTGTCCTGTGAAGCAGAGAAGAATAAAATCAATCTAATATCTGAGCTTTGTACAGAGTTTCTCCTCTCCTTTTTCTTTCTGCAAACTCTTCATCTTTCTATGCAAATTTATCAAAAGTGATAATCTATTAATAAAGCAAAGAAAATATCAGAAGGAAATTGCATTAATTCAACTTTTAATTGTGCTCAACATTTTTTAAGGTTAACTCAGCTTCTATAGATCCATCCCTGCAAAGTGCTGGATTTAAAGACCCCACTTAAGTAGTTCAGACTCCTCACTGCCTCACATTATAAAAGACATTTAAACATGCAGCTGCTGCTGATCCTGCAGCTTGTTGCAACTCATGTAAGCTTTTTTTTAAACACTGTGTGCAGAATTATTAGGAGAGTTGTATTTTTGAGGATTATTTTTATTATTGGAAAACAATTATGTTCTCAATCAACCCAAAAGACTCCTTAATAACAAAGTTTCATATTTTTGGAAGTTGATGTGCTTTTTTTTTAGATTTGGCCATATTATGAGAATGTCTGTGTGTGCAGGTAAATATTATTGTGCAGAATTATTACGTAATAAAAAGAAATATATACCCATCTAACTTGTTTATTTTCACCAGGTAAACCAATACAACAAATGAACATTCAGAAATAAACAGTTGTAACATTCAAAAACAAAAAAATGAAAACGAATCAGTGCCCAATATAGCCACCTTTCTTCACCATGACACTCTAAAGCCTTCCATCCATAGATTCTGTCAGTGTCTTGATCTGTTTGTGATCCACATTGCGTGCAGCAGCCACCACAGCCTCCCAGACACCGTTCAGAGAGGTGGACTGTTTTCCTCCCTGTAGATCTCACATTTCATGAAGGACCACAGGTTCTCGATGGGGTTCAGATCTGGTGAACAAGGGGGTCATGTCATTATTTTTTCTCCTTTTCGTTTCTGGACTGGACTGGACTGTTTCTGCTTCAGGCTTAGGCTGATTGAAGACATACTAACTGCTTCTTTTCAATCAGAAACCTTCTTCTACTACTCGCATATTATGGATCATCCAGTTATTGTCTATTTAACTGTGTTCCCAAGTTTTTTTTTATTTTTTATTAATGGATGTAAAAATGGTTCAGGGTTTTCATTTCACTGTGTCAGTTTCCTGGAGGGTGCTCCCAACTGAGGTTTTCAGCACTAAAATGGTGGTATCGGTATCGGCGAGTACCAACAAATAGGGCACCGATACCATTTTGAGAGCTAAAACTTTATTCAACTATTGTCACCCATTCCAGGTAGGCAATAAAAAGGTCTACTGGATTCACTTTGTATTAGTCTTTTTCCTGCTTCACAAAGGTAAGCAGAAGCTTGTCAAAGCCATGATGGCAATTATTTTACATCCAAGTAGTTTGCAGTTCCTTATATATACACACACACATACATTTCAAACAGATGGTATCGGTATGGTATCGGTATCGGCCGATACAGGACACCCAGATATCGGGTATCAGTATCGGGGCCAAAAATGGCATCGGCACAACATTAAGTTTATAATAAGTATAAAATTAGCCATTTCTGTCTGTGTTGAACCCCATTTTGCTGACAGACACAGCCTTGATTTCGCTTTTGTTGCTTCTACATGCTGTGTGTTGATTTTGTTTCTCATTGCAAATATTTTCTTCTTGCTCAAAGAGTAACTGTTTTTGAGGAGTTCTTTCCCCAAACAAAGCTACTAAATGAGCGACTCTTGCCATTAACACTGTTTCCTTAACATAGAAAGAATTCCTGGACCAGCACCTCAAAGCAAGTAATTCCCTTCCACTGTCATTATATCCAAGCCTATGAGGGGTGGCTGCAAAGTCACTGACTTCTATTTATGCTGGAGGTTCCTTAAAAACAAAACATTTTTCCAGATGGCCACAATAACTGGATCCGACTACATATCCAACATAGTCCACATTTTTACAAATTTTAATTTTTACAAATTTTAAAAATGTGTAGATTTTAATTGTTTGCTTATATTCGGAAAAGAGAATGCACAATTAGTTCTCAGAAGCACTTCACTGTGTTGACCATTTAAACAATTATGATTTACATCCATTAGTAGAATTAAGGGACCGTGATTACACAATAACCTGGTGTGGGTGAATAGGTCAAAAGATGCCTCAACCATCCTCTTCTACCTCAAATCTACTCTTGCTTATGGTTGTAAGTTTTCAGTTATTTTTTTAAACCAAAAGAACCATTTATTTTTAAAACAGCATCTATATGTTCCAAATAAAAAGCACCAGTGACAATCCTTAGGACAGATGCCACCTCTCTTCATCTCCCTTGTCTGTCTCTCATTCTCCTTTCAGAAATTAATCAGCCGACATGTACTTGGGAAATGAGGTGACATTTTCCTGTAATGAGAGCGATGGGTAGAAGGGAAGAATTCAGTACATTTCCAGGGCCTGCCATCGACAGAGATTGACATTTTCCATTACAGAGTCAAAAATGTACATGTGTTGCTCCATCAGAGTTGCTGTGTTTCCGTGTGTGTGGTTGTGTGGCAGCAGGCGACAAGGAGGTCATCTATCTTGTTGCAGCCATATCCCAAACTCTATGTGTGTGTACATTTGTGCATATTAGTAAAAGTGTGTGTGGGCATTTGTGGAGCTCCTCTGTGTGTTTTAATACAAAAAGTGTGGATATGAGAGAGAGTGTGTGTTGTGTGTGTGAAGAGAGAGAGAACACTGGTAAGGTGAAAAAGCATGATTTATGGGAGGGAGTGGTGCTGGAAAGCAGTAGGTACAACAACGCCTGTAAATCCTGATAAAAAAAAAACTGGATAGAAGTAATTTAATGCCATCAATCTTCTGACCTGGGAGCTGTGATATATTGGCAGGTTGGAAAGTGTGAGCGTTGGCTTAGGTTTGTGTGCAAAGGATTTACAGAAACAAGTTAAACCCTCACTTCAACAAGACAAACCTGCTTTTAACAATGCCTTACAATGATGGTGCTCAATGTGTGAGGAGCCAACCGAATGGCTGCAATAAAACATAAATACACAACAGGAGCTAAGTTGATTTTGCAAGCAAAACATTTAAATGAGAGAGAGGAACTGTGAACATATTAGGACTGTCAGAAAGAACGATAGTAGACATACGATCTTTCCAGCAAAGCCATTTTGCACGGACAATATTCTTACTCCAGCAAAAGATGACTTTGTGGCTCAACAGTAGGAAGATGTTTAAAAGTATCTGCTTTTAAAACAGTTTAAGTTTAGTTTCAGGTTTCATAGATTACGATGGAAAGTGATTACATTTTGCGTATTTATCTGCAAGTACCTGATGAAGGTGAAAACGCAAAATTTTTATGCCTGCTGTTATGTTTTTATACACGCAAACCTTTAGTACATTAAGATTGAGTATGAACTTTATTTCTAAAAATTATATTTACAGCTAGTGTTTAGCTGTTGAAATATTCTCAAAGAAATTAGGACATAGTTACAAAGTCCATGTTTGAAAACAGATGCAACTGTTTTTTCAAAGAGTTTCTGCATGGACAGACGTTTAGTCTTAAGGATGGCAAAATAAGTGCCAATATGAAATCCTTTCCCATAATTTGGACCTGAAAAGTGTTAAGTGAAATTGCTGATGAAGATTCTCAGTCATCCCCATCATAATCATTCCAAAGAAAAAAAAAAAAAAAGGTAAAGAAAGAAACCTCTGGACTTTGCTTTCCAAGTCTGAAGATGTTTCGCTTGCCATCCTGGAAGATTTTTCAATTCAAAATGTCTGGATTAGCGTTGAGTTCCAAGCTTTATAGAGTAGACCAACAAAGCCTTGTAATGGCTTAGAAAACATGCAAATTGAACCAAAAATTTGGAACTCGCTTTACTGACATTTTGAACTAAAAAGCTTCCCTAATGGGAAGTGAAACATCTTCAGACTTGGAAAACAAAGTTTTAACTTTTGTAACTTTTCTGTTAAGTAAAATTCTATATTTTTTCTAACTGCATATGAAGCCTGCCAACAGTAAACATAACACACTGAAATTAGTGCTGTCAATCGATTAAATTTTTTTAATCGCGATTAATCGCATCAATGCCTAAGTTAACTCGCGATTAATCGCATTTTAATCGCACATTTTTTTTCTGATTGAAAATCATTTAAATACTCTCGATGACATACAAAAAATACATACAGGCTAGGTTGTGCCAATGTTCTTTTTTTTAAATGAAAACAGGTCAAAGACACTGATTTATGCCATAGAAGAATATGGCAAGAAGATGCATGGGAGGCATGTAGCAAAAAATAACAAATATGTAGCCAAAAAAAAGGCCCTGAAAACAGGCTGATGTAAAAGACAGTCTTTACAGTCAATACAGTCTTTTGAACAAAGACAAGCATTTTACCCTACTGCTATAAAATGTAGTAGAGTTAACATTAGATGTTAATTAACCAAGATAATAATGAACAATTTTCAATCAATACATCAAAATCAATAGACCGACATCACTAGATGGAGGTAGTCTATGCTCTAGAAAGTTATTTTTCAGCCTCTTAACAAAAATGAGAACACACACACAGACACACACCCACACACACACACACACGATACTGACCTGTGGCGTACACAGACAGCAAGAGTGCCGTAGCAGATTCTATTTCACCTCAGTAATCTGTTTTCTCAGCGTATTTCAGGTTGCTACTAGGCACCAGACACTCAACTTGTTTGTTGGTGGTGGGGCTTAAAGAAAAGGCACTAGCGCTACCCCAGTGTATGAGCGTCTTTTTCTCTTGAGGAGCTCCGCTCTCGAAGCCTATGGAAAATGCATAGACTGGGGGAAAATAGCCCCGCCTTCCCGCAGGCTGCAGCGGGATGTACTTGGAAAATTGTACCAATAAAACCACATAGCGTTAATCTCACGTTAAAAAAATTATCGCCATTAAAATGGCCTCGCGTTAACGCGATAATAACGCGATAATTTTGACAGCACTAACTGAAATAGAATTAAATAGAAAATAACAGCCAACAAAACTATTTCAATAAATATTAGGCATTTGAGGTTATACAGCTTAAAACAGGACAAACATTTTCTATATACTTGCTCCTTCCTTTCCCTTTGGTTGAAGATTGAGTTAAGCTCAATATGTTTGGAAAGAGTTTTCAGAAGTTAGCTTGCTTTTAGTGGTTTTATTCTTCTTAAGTCTAAATCAGTCTGTGTTTCAGTTATTCAAACAGGTGTGTCTTTTGTATAAATCTTTTGTACAAATCACCATTAAGTTCTCATCCCAACCATCAAGATAGATATCGTACTATGAATGTGTATTAACCCTTTAAAGCCCGATCCAAAAATAAAACAAAACAGAAAATGACTTTTTTTTTTTTTGAATTCCTTATTTGCCCTTTTAACAAAATATGTAAAAACAAAAAACAGAAATACATTTTTGATATTAATAATTTATTACTATGCGATAAGTCAAGATAATTTTCTGTGTAGTCTTCTGCCCTCTGTTATCATCTGATTTTGTACAATAGGATTTTGAGCAAAGTTTTTAACCATTAAAATATGCAAAAGGTGTCAGACGCAAAACGTTTCAGAAACCGTATGTATCAAATATGATACATTTGGCATTATAGGGTTAATTGTTGAAGTTATTCTTTCCAAAAGAAAAAGAAAAGAAAAAGTTATTTTTTTTCTTAAAAGGGAAATGTATTAAACTCAAAATCTTAACCCTGTAGTAGTACATTAAATATTTATCATTCCCATTGTGATCAAAAATCACAGCCAATTATAACCTGCAGACATCAAGACTTTCTTATATCCTCACTGCTCTCAACAGGCCTAGTAAGTGTTTACACTCATTTATACAGTTTTAGCTGCTCAGTGTTTTCTACAACCCTGCTGTCATTCTTACAGTCTTTCCATAGTTTTTTGGGAAATTGGCTGCTTCTGTTTTGTTTTTGTTTTTAACTTGAAAATTGTATGTAATCTGAGTGTTATCTTTAATGATTATATAGTGTATATTCCCCTTTAGTGTCTAATTTCAACTATGACATTTGCTCTTTAAAATCTTTTATGTACCTTTCTGTGTTAGTTTGTGTTTTTGCAAGGCTACTGACACACATGAATTCCCCCATTGTACAACAGTAAAAGATATTGGTATTCTGTTTGAATCCATTCTCCTCACACCACCGCTTAACTTGGGTGCCATCCTTAACTTGGTAATAAATCCCTGGTTTTATCCGTCTGTGAGCTCAGACTGAAGGCTGAAGCAACAACGGCCTTGTGTTTTCTGCTCCCTGGAGGCCAATAGGATTTTACATTCACTGGCCTACAAGTTAATAAGAGAGTGATTTATAGGTTGTCTGGGATTCATCCATCTCACCGCAACTAGTGTCGGTTCTCTGCTTTTTTGTCCTCCCCTAAATGGTATCAAAAGCCCAGGCAGAATCACCAATTACAAACCCAAAAGTAGGTGAACATTTTCTTCTTCCATTAACACTGTGTGCTTATTATCTAATTATAAACTATGATGTTTTCTCTTTTCATTTTATTTAAACTCTTATATAGAAACAACTGTATAGTTAAAACCCCCCCAGAAAGCACTTCTGATAGGATACATAGTTGTGTAAAGCTATAAAAGAAAACATACTTGTGTATTAAACCATAGTCTTTACTCAGGACACAATCTTTTTTTGCTGCTTAACTGTTCAGTTTGATCCCAGAACTGTTATCTCCTTGCTGTCTACTCTGGCTGGAATATCAGAGAGCTTGCAGTGATGCTGTTATATTTCTTTGTGACATACTAGACTGTTGAGGCCTTGAGAAATGATTTAATTTACCCCTATAGTCACAAATCACCTAGAGTAAAAAAACATCCACACATATACACACCCACTCATATACGCACTCACACAAAAAGACAGATCATATACTTCTGACCATGCGAAATTAAGTAAATCCACAGTCCACACATGCATACTGAAAGGACAGTGCCACAAAACAGCATCTTATTTATGCAGCAGTAATACTGATGCAGATAACTAATATTTTTATCCATAACTTCATAACTAGCCTTCTCTCTGGCATCCTACATGTCCTTTGGTGAAAACTGAACTTGATGCAAATTTCCAGAAATTTTGTAGATATGATGACATTTGTAGAGATACCGTTATCTTTCTGTGTGACATGCTACACTGTAGAGGCCTACAAATGCTTAACGTAGACAACAATGAGATTGGTCTCAAGTAAAGTAATCAAATTGTCCTCTTGATAAAGCTGTTCAATTTCGTGTTTTGCTTTGTTTTATTTTGGCAAGTAAAGGCAGGAAACGGAATAGATTTTTTTAGCCTTAGACACTTTGAGCCTTTCAAAAACTACCACATGCAGATGATAAACTGTTTCTTTCCTACATAAAGCCATCTGTGAGCAGGTTTAACATCACCTTCTAGATTAGTGCTTCTATGTACTTTTTCTGTGTCTGCTTCTATCTTCTTATACCTCCAGTTAGCCTCAGTAGAAAGAAGCTGAAACTGAGCCCAGGGTTGCTGGAGTTTTCAACCTGTTAAAATTTAGTTTGCCTCTGCTTTCCTTTCCATTGTCACTGCCTACATCCTGGGGGGATTGATGCAAAGTCCATGACATTGTGTAAACAACTGACCACTGTCACTAGATGCTCATCCAGGAGAAGGGAATTTTGCTTAGATAAAAAATTATAAAAAATAAATACTTAAACTAATCTGTTGGTACAATTTGTTTTAATTGTCAGTGCAAAGGGCTTTACAAGTTGATAATGGGCATATTGTTAGGAATCCAGTTGGTGTGGGTTGTGTTTTTTGTGTCTTTCTCTACCTCCAAAAACAGGTGGTGCCCTCTTCTCGTTGGTCCTCTCGCAGCTGGTTGGTTCATCACTGAGGACTACTTAAGCGGTGGACTGTCACCATCTCGACGCCAGAGTGTTTGCCAGTTTGGGGTACTCTAGCCAAGCTGAGATTAGCTGAGTCTAACTTGGTCTTTGTTTCTCTGAGTCTGTGTTTTTTTGTATTTGCCTTTTGGCAGGAAGCCATCCTGCAAGCTGGATGTTTTTGGCCTTCTTCCCCTGGAAGGATTGTTTGAGTCTCACACTGAGCAGGGGATTAACCTCCACAAGTTCCGTTCAAGACCTCCTGGATTTCAAGTGAAGTCCGCTCCATAGTGCCTCAGAAACCAAGTCTAAACCTGTCCGCCCTCCAACGAGCTACTCCCTCTGGTTAACCCACACAACACTGGATTCTGGAAAGAAAGTTTTCTCCACTAACGTGAGTCCAACCCCGTTCACCTCCATGGTTCATTCAAATAAACTTGTTTAACTTTTCCCCTGTCTCTCTGAGTGGTTCTCTGCATTTTGGGTCAGATCTCTTAAATAGATCATGACACATATACATTAAAGAAATTAAACAAGTTCTGCTTATGCTGATATGTGTCTGTGAGGGGGATCCTTTTTTGGCATCAAAGTGAGGACCAATTCACTATTTAATATCCACCAAACTGAAGACTGTTTGTTTTTACCAAATTAAAGACATTTTGGTGTTCTCACTTTCTTTTTTGTTAACGGTTAAGTTTATTTTTCACTACTAAAGTATTATTTGATTTTGGTTTAATGTTTGGGTAGGTTATGTACAGATATTTGTTATGTTTAAGGGTATTGTCCGGGCTAGACCCAGCAGAATAAATCTACCCATAGGAATTCATTTAAATTTGGTTTATTTATACAGCACCAATTCATAACACGTTTCATCTCAAGGCAATTTACCGAGACAGTTCAACCAGATCATAAAGTTAGATTGGTTCGATAGATCGTTAAATTGTTTTCTATCTAAGGAAAAAAAACATTTGATTCAATCAACTAAATTGACTCGAAGGCAATCCCTCACACCAAGCATGCTTGTATATATATATTATGGGGAGTGTTGGCCTGGTGGTTAGAGCAGTGCACTTGTGCTGAGAAGGTTGCAAGTACCGGGTTCGATCCCCACAGCCTCCACCCTGGGTTCCTAAGCAAGACCCCTAACCCCACACTGCTCCCCGGGTGCCACACAATGGCAACCCACTGCTGCCAAAGGAGATGGGTTAAATGCAGGGAGTGAATTTCCCCATGGTGGGACAATAAAGGGATTTAAATCAGATGGCGACAGTGGAAAGAAAAACGTCCTTTTAACAGAAAGACACCTCCATCAGAACCAGGCTCAGTGCAAGCTGCCATCTGCCGAGGCAGACTGGGGGTCAAGGAGACAGAGGCAGACATGCAAAAAGAAGCAAAAATGCAAATGATAACTGTCAACCAGCTCAACAGGCCGCCCCATCCAGGAAACACACAGCCAGGCAGATGAGGTCCGAGCCAGCTCCCATGTCAGAGTATGAAAGAGAACACATCCAGTTAGTCACAGTCAGAGAAACAGAACTAAACTGTATTGATTGCAACAGCCCAGCTGATATTTCTTTCCAGGATGATGTCACAGCCAAGCAGGAACAGATCAGATGAAGCTAGTAAGATGAGAAAAAGCAAAGAGAGCATAAGGTTAGAGATTAAACTAATACTGGAGAATAGGAGAATAGCAATAGAATGAGGCAGAATGATGAAAAGGGGTCCCTATGTCTTCCAGCAGTCTAAGCCTATAGCAGCATAGCTATAGAGATAGCAACGGATAAAATGGCAGTTTTAAGCCTACCCTTAAGAGTAGACAGGTCAGTGTCTGCCTCAATTAATAAAACTGGTAGCTGGTTCCACAGGAGAGGAACCTGATAACTTAAAGGTTTGCCTCTCATTCTACTTTTACTAATTCTAGGGACCGCTAGTAAACCTGCAGATTGAGTGCTCTGTTAGGAACATAAGGTACAGTCAGATCTCTGATGTAAGATTGAACTTGGCTATTTAAGGCTTTATATATTAGAAGAAGGATTTTAAATTGTATTCTGGATTTAACAGGAAGCTAGGATAGTAGAAATATGCTCTCATTTTAATTTTCATCAGAATTCTGGCTACAGAATTTTGCAAACAAAAGAATACCCATAGAGATCAGACATGTTTTTGCTTTTACAGTTACCTATGGAAAAGAAAATTCAAGTAATGTTTAACGATTACTTCACGTAAAAAATATTTTGAAACTGTATATCCTACACAATTCTGCAATTACGGTTGCAAATCTATCAAAAATACATGACCTGGTTGCATAATTTTCAATTCAATTCAGTTTATTTATATAGCGCCAAATTCACAACACATGTCATCTCAAGGCACTTTACAGTTCAACCAGATCACACAGTCAAATTGAATTGTGTATTCAGTCTTCTTTGTTACACTCTATGAAGTATTGAGCATCAGATTAGCCAAAATTGATTATCTATGGCAGGATTTCATCATTTGCATCCCACGCAAAATACAGCTCTGAGTAGTTATAGATGACCAAAAGATAACAATATTTCTATCCAATCAGGTCATTTCCCACAAGTTCTGAAAACTTAACTAATAAAAAAGAAACCAAATCAAGGTTAAATTTTTACAGGACATAATCCAATCTAATATTTATGGTAGACCTCAACTTCTTTGTGCCAAAGAATTTGGGTGAGAAAAATGTAATGGAAGGAAACTGATTAGACCCCCTAGGGTGCATTCTTGGGGAAATTTTATTCAACATAGATTTAATCCAACTTGCTTAGATTATAAAGTACTACAAAAGCTCTTACTACATGCTTGCTGAAGACGGAACTTTATATCTCTGTGTCACTGCATGACCAGGGTCCACTGCTGTCACTTAATTATTCTGTCTTTAGATGTAGATGGACACATAAAAATTAGGTCATTGGGACTCATGAAAGAACCGTTTGTACGTACAAATTCATTCAGCCATAATCAGGGGATTCTAGCTGTAGCAGCTGAAGCTGTGAGCTAACTCTGGAGCTTTCCTTCTTTGGTCTAAAGATAAGCACAGTTTTGTTTTTATTGAGTTGGAGAAAATAATGGCGCATCCATATATTGATCGGTTCTATGTATCTACACAACACTCTGATGGGTTCATTGTCACCTGGGGATATTGTGATGTAAAGCTGTGAATCGTCTGCGTAGTTATGGAAACTGATGCTGATGTCTGCTATAATCTGAGCTAAGGGGAACCTGTAAATATTAAATAGGAGGGGCCCCAGAATGTAACTCATAGAAGTCTCTGTCCTTCTGGTAGGATTTAAACCAGTCCAGTGCAGTATCAAAAAGGCTAACCCACTTTTCCAGATGCTCTAATAAAATCAAGTGATCAACAGTATAAAACGCTGTTAAACGAGGTCAAATAATACTAGTAGATGGTTCTTCCAGAGTCTGAATTTATACAAATGTCATAAAACACTTTTATGAGGGCTCAGTACTGTGGTCGGCAAGGAAAACTGACTGGAACACATCAAAGCAGATGGTCGTTAAGAAGGTATTTAACTGCTGAAACATACCTTTTTGAAAAATTTTACTGATGAAGGCGATGTTTGAAATGGTTCTGTAGTTCTGCAGGATTAATTTGTCCAAGCTTAACCTGTCCAAGTTCTCAACAATGGTTCAAAAATTGCTGAGTTAGGGCCTGTAGGAAAACACCCAGCATAAGGGACATGTTTATTATCTGAATCAGATCAGACTCTAAAAGAGGTAAATCCTTCTTAAAGTTGTAGGGAAGTCATATTTAAATCACAAAACATTCTGGCTTAAACATGTATATAAATGTAATCTTTATCAGACAATATTGTCCCAAAAGTTAGAAAATTTCTTTTTTTTTTTAAATCCTGTCTTAAAATCTTCCCCCCCCCCCCCCGTTATTTTATGCCAGCCAGTTAGTTATACATCAGCTTGTACACTTAAATTCGGCCAATCATATATCAAAGGTCATCTGTCAATCAAATTTTTTTGGTCATAGCATCTTGATTCATATATCGCAGCTAACATACACAACAGTTGAAAAAAGAAATAAGAATAATTTCCTTTCCCATTGAGTTATGTCCCAGTATTCATGGAGATGGACGTCTTCAGCAGGCGTAGAGCTAACCGAACCGGCAGCATTGCGAGGCAAGGCCTCAAACATGTACGGCTGTAAGCCTTCTACACCAAACCAAGCTTCTGATGCCCTGGCGTCCTCTTTCACAACAACTTCATCCCGCTTTCCTCCTCTAAATAAAAAATGTATGACAGAGAAAACTCTCCTCCTCTTGCATGTTTTCGCTGTCCAACGCATTCCTTGACAGTGTCGTTACTTGGTGCTACTTGATCCCGATATAATTTCCCATTGGGAACCTACTAGCACTAAGTTGCTAACTGGTTAGCAAGATGCTTCCGAGACAACTGGTTAGCAAGATGCTTCCAACATTTTTTTCCCCTTCTCAGTTATCATTGGAAATTAGCCAGTAGTACCATCAATATCAAACCCTTCTTGGATTTCTTTAACTACCATATTTTCTGCACTATTAGGCACACCTAAAAGCCTTCAATTTTCTCAAAAACCAACAGTGCGCTTTAAATTGTTGCGCCCTAGGTATGGATCGAAATTAAAGGAATAGTACACCCAAAACATGATTAGCCTTCATTTTCTACTCACCCCCATGCTGAACAACACTCTGGAGTACTTTTTTCATATCTCAAATGCATCTGGAGATCTGGGAGGCTTCTTGCTGTCTGCTGACATTCAAATAATGGAGGTCTATGGTGCCCGAGGCAGAAAGGTCCATAAAAGTCCACAAAAAAAGTGTCAACATTCCTCCATACTGCTCGTCCAATGTATTCCAAGTGTCCTGAGTGGGTAGCGTCCATAATTTACTCGAAACGAAGTCATTTAGAATGTTTTTAGAGCATAAACAGTAGTGTATAAGATTTCCTAAAAGCGCGCGCCTGCGAGTTCACGAGCCTACAGAAACCGCGGCAGACCAAACCAGATGAAAGTGCGCATTCAGCTCGGCAAAGAACTCATGCTCTTCCTCAACACTGAACAGACCACAGACATTTTTCTTTCGTTGTTTCTTTCTTTGCACAGGTAAACAGCAAGTTTCTTCTTCTACGCTTGCATTATCAAGAGCAGACGCTGAATGCGCACTTTCATCTGGCTTGGTCTGCCGCAGTTTCCGTGGGCTCGTGAACTCGCAGGGGCGCGCTTTTAGGAAATCCTGTACACTACTGTTTATGCTCTAAAAACATTCTAAATGACTTCGTTTCGAGTAAATTATGGACGCTACCCACTCAGGACACTTGGAATACATTGGACGAGCAGTATGGAGGAATATTGACACGTTTTTTGTGGACTTTTATGGACCTTTCTGCCTCGGGCACCATAGACCTCCATTATTTGAATGTCAGCAGACAGCAAGAAGCCTCCCAGATCTCCAGATGCATTTTAGATATAAAAAAAGTACTCCAGAGTGTTGTTCAGCATGGGGGTGAGTAGAAAATGAAGGCTAATCATGTTTTTGGTGTACTATTCCTTTAAGCTTCAAAAGGTCTCACAACTACTGGGAGTAGCCGCCAACTCCATTTTCTCCCATAGAAAAAGTAGCGACTGGTTCATAGTGGGAAGACCCCATTATGGTTCCTTTCAAGAGACATACGTAGAATGCAGTGTTTAAATTCAATGCTATCAGTAAGGCAGTAAAACAGTGGAATAGAGCAGCAGCTCGAGAACTAAACCAGGGCTCGATGTTAACCATTGCCCGATCTCCTGGGGCAAGAAGTTTTTATTGTTGGGAGAGTACAAATTTCCTTGCATTTGCCCGCCGGGCAAGTGCAATGATCGCAAAAAAAAAAAAAATGTATCACCCAAAATTACTTTAAAATCACTGACATTCGATGAAAACGAGCCAGAAACGCTGCCGGCGCCATTTTTGTTGTTTTGTACACATTCTCGCGTGATTTGAAAAAAGGCTTGTGATTTGAAAAAGCGGGGTGATTTTCCACCAGATGGCGTGATTTTTGTCCACCTAACGGTAATTTTGATGTAGCTATCAAAACGACAACCGGCTGCATTTATTTTGTCAGGGAAAACTAATCCTGAGTCAGTTAAAAGTCAGGGAATTCTGAAATTATGTAAGACTGTGGAAACCCTGTATAAAATAACTATGTATAACGATTCTCTAGAAAAGTCACAAAATATTAATAGTATTATCTTGTATAAACATACATAAAAGTTATTCATTTGTGACATTGACCTCTGTCTTGTGATTTATCTTAAGTTTTTAAAGTGTCAAGTTTTTTTAGATTTTTACAATTTATATTTTTTCAAGCACACAACAGTTTAAAGCAAAGTTTAGTTTGAAAAGAATGTGCAGGAAGGATTGAAAAGCAGGTTAACACGGTAATGTAGGCTTGAGTTCATTATCTGACGCATGCATATACACACCAGGAACCTGTAAACTTAAAAAATATTGAATTACAAAAAAATTATGTTTTATTGATATATATACAAAAATGAATATTAGGAACTATATTTATCAAACATTATACTGGGCAAGTAAAAATTGTTTCTGGGCAAATGAAATGTGAAAGTCACTTGCCCAAAGGGTAAAAATCCTTAAGGTCAACCCCTGTAAACATTAATGAATCAATAGTGCGGTAGTGGAAGAAGCAAGAAGATGACCTGTGCGCTAAGTAAAGAAGACTAAACAGAGTTTCTGAACAAAGCAAGATGGATACAGTTAGAGGACAAACTCCAACAGAGGGTTATTTAAAAGAGAGCAGCGAGTAGAGGTGTCTCAACAGTCACTATATGAATGAAGGGAACAGTGGTAGCACGCAAACTCAACATCAATGACTTTAGAGCCGGTCCGTTCTCGTGCTTTCAGTTTATGAAAAGACATAATCTCTCCATCTGCACACAAACTCCTATTTCGCAGCAACTGCCAAAAGACCTCTTGCAGCAGATACAAAAACAAGATAGCTGAAAAAAAGATCCGTCCAGAGCGCATCTTCAACATGGACGAGGTTCCACTCACCTTTGATATTCCTACTTCCCCAACTTTTGAATTCGGGCACTGAAGAAGGAGAATTTGAGGGATTTGTTTTCGAGAAATGAACGAATAGATTGGAATGTACATGTTTCTTTTGTGTGTTTACAGCTGAAGAGGGTTTGTCATATTGTAAATGCCCTAATATATAAATAAAGTTTGACTTATTTATCTAACTGTTTTTTACATTCTCTTTAGCGCAGCTGCATCTTGTGGATGCATAATGCAACCCCAGCCACTTCTGTAGCTTCTACTCTATGGGCCTTATAGTGTGGTGCGTTTCATTAAAGGTGCGCCTTATAATCCAGTGTGCCTTATTGTGCGGAAAATACGGTAATTTAGTTCTTTTACTTAACTTCTACTTTCCACTATTATCTTAAATAATTACCCATACCTATTATTTACCTATGGCTGGTGAATGAAATGAGTAATCCAGCCAGTTATCAGCACCAAGATCATGACATTATCATGCAATTCTGAACTAAAAAAAACACTCAAGTTTGAAGTGTTAGTTTCAAAAAGGGAAAAAGTTAAGCAGACTGAATATTTTTTTCATAAGAATGTTAAAGCACCTCTTAAAACAATTATGTTTTTTCAGAAATATCTAACTATATACATAGCTTACAAACCAATATTCTAGTTTCTTTGCCATGTAGCTACATTATTTGAAACTACATACATATATATTAAAATGGAGTAAATGGGAAGATTAATCATACCTTAGCATAGAGGGAAAAAGATTCCTCTTGATTTTGAACTTAGTTTAAGATTTTATCAGAGCAAGAAGCATCTTGTGTTCACCACAAATTGAGAGTTTTTTCCTCCTCTTTCCTTTTCTTCAGAGGATTTCATGGGGGCTTTGAGGCCTCTCCTTTCTTTTCAGTAGGGAGGCCAGGCAGCTTTTGATAACCTTGCCCTGTCATTGCGTTCTTAGAACAAATCTGCTCTTATCAGGATCTTGTAGCAGGCAGCAAATGCAATTTCCCAGCTCCCCTGGCAGGTGGCTGCCTCAAATCCTCTAAGGGCAATCTGCCTGTGTGATCTGACGTCTTTAAGAGGGACTTGAACCGGGGCAGCATTAGCCCATCAGACCACCAGCTCTACCTCTGACAAAGTGTCAGCTCGCTCACTCTTTCTTTCGTTTTTCCATCTGATTGCCTTTTCTCTCTCTCATCCTTTCTGTGCATTAGAATCACTCTCTTTTCCCCTTTCGTACTCTCTTTCTCTGTTTCGCTACTTTTCAATCCACAGATCACAGGAATGCATTAGCGACTCCTCTTGTCCATCCAGCCTGTTTTCTCTCCTCTTGCTTTCTACAAGTCCCATCCATCCCCATTAGGGCAGATCTCTTCAGGCAGCGTTACCATTGAGGTGAGTGTGAATATGTGTGGAGATCTTTAAAAGGATTCCTCTGCAAGCAAAAAACAAAACAAAACATAATGTGTCTACAAGGACAGAATTTTCAATTTAAATCAAATTGACCAGATTTATACAACCTCTAGACTTTGTCTAAAAAGGATGTTAATAGAAATGGTTACAGGGAGTAAATCAGTGTCACGGGTTCATTTCAAAAATACAAAAAGGATGGCCCAGCTGAAAAAATATCGTTTGTGCTTTTTCTTTTATTGCTCCCCAGGTGGAAATAGTGAAACAGTGACGATATTTACAGTGAAGCGAGAAAACAAAAACAAGTATTTACAGGACTATTTACAGGACAACTTACTTGGACAGCCAACGCTACCATCAGATCCAGCACTCTCCTTCAAATGAGCTCAGCTCCCCTTTAAATACCCCTTTAGCCCCTCCCCCGGGTAAACCAAAATAAAAATTAAGGGGTTTTAAGGATAAAAACAAAATAACCAAATAACAAAACTCAAAACCCAGTTTCCTGCATAGAAACTACAAAATTAACCAAAATGACTCCATACATTGTTCAAAACGTCAGGAACATAAACAATATAAAAATACAAAACAAAACACCAAAAATGGTTAAGTCCTTTGTCACGTGACTGGCAAAGCGCGCCACTCTGCGCTATTTCCAGCGTGACGTGGAAGTGCTCCAGTTTGGCCCCTTGACCAGGAACAGCGGGACTGAAGCAGAGATGAGAGGTGAGTGTTTGTGGAAGCTCGGCGCCGAGTGTGCACCCTCAGACGCGCGCGATGACCGGTTCAGACGGGGGGAATGTTCGTTGGGACTGTGCAGGACCGTGGGACACAGGTGCGGGCCTACACGCAGCTGTTTGCCGGGCAGCGCACTCACATGGGAGAGCTTTCTCCCTGTGCGCGCGCTCCTGGCACCGCGCTCCCCTGGGCCAGAGGAAGCACGGAAACGTAGAGTCTGGGATGGACGCTTAGTGGCGCTCCATCACAATCAGTTAATATTTTATGCAACATTCTTTATGAGAATTATTAAAAAATTACATAAATACACAAAATAAACAACGATTGTAATATGACACGGCCCCAACGCCCTAAATCTTAAATTAGACCATCCAAAATGGCAATTAATAAAGGTATAGTGGAGGATTTTCACAAAGTTTTTTAAAGAGACCCGCCCTCTCCACTCCAATAGGAAGACTACTTATTTCAATGATCCACCCAGAAAAAGAACATCCTCCACCTTTAACTTATAAACAGCACTTATTTGCACCTGTTTGTTCTGGCTGTTGGTTCCCTGCTTAAACTTATAGTGTGAACTTAGTCCAGCTGTTTCCTCTGCCCCAAATTTTACACTTTCATCTTCCCTTATATTAAGAAATTGATTTTTTATTATCCATGGGATAAAAGGGGTCTCTTACAGAAACAATGGTTATGGTGTTTATATATTTTCATATATATTGTATATTGCTCTTTGAAACCACAGCTGCCCTGGGGCTCACTGATAGGAGCGGGGCTGCCGTACACTGGCGCCACCAGGCCCTCTGACCACCATCAGTAGACAATGCAGGTGAAGTGTCTTGCCCAAGGACACAACAACACTGAAAGTCAGAGTCGGGGCTTGAACCGTCAACCCTTCGATTTCAGGGCAAACTATTACATCCAACGCCACTGTCGTTAGATGTATGATCACTCCTCTGAAACAGTTTATCAATGCCTAAATTAACCTAAAATCTCAAAACCTGCCTGCAAAATAAGTTTTTATTATTCTGGTGCCTGAAATTTGGATTACGTACATGAAAAATGTCTTCCAGGCACCATGAACAGTAGTGGAAAACCACAAAGAGGCCAGAATCGGATTTCCAGTGACAGAGCGCTTCAGGAGCATCAAAGATGCTCAGACCTTAATGTGCACAAGCATGAAAAAATGAAGCCGCAAAAGCTTTTTTGCGGCTTCATTGAGCGTTATCTCAGCACAGTTCTCATTACCGTTCATCTGATCCACATGCTTCAGCCTCTATTTAACCAGCCTTCTAACCAGTCATCAGAGCCAGATTATTCAAGTCTGTGGTGAGAGTTCTCCATCTTACCTGAGTTTTTTTTATTACCTGATCCTGACCTGTTCGGCCTTTTGACCTCTGAGCCTGTCTGTTCCTGTTCTGATCTGTTTGCCCAACCTGTCTTCAGACTCCTGCTGGATTTCTCCTGTGGATCGAACTTGGCACTATTTCCCAAGAACATTCTGGATTTCTCTTCAGCACTTCTTCGGGCCTCTGATCTCCTGGCTCTCAGTCCTGAGCACATCTTCGATACCAGCTTTGTATTATCCTGCCTTCTTTCGTCTGCTTGGTTCTGATCTCCTGCCTGTCCCCCGATCTCCGAGAGACCAGCGCCTGGAACTCTCTGGGTAGCGCCAACAATGTCTCATTGGCAGCCCACCAGCTAAAACTAACCTTATTTTCTGGGTTTGGACTGAACTGTAAGATCACTTCATTATCACCTTCCGCCAGATAGACGTGGTCACTAACCTGTGATCTCCTTCTATAGAGGTACCTACTTAGACGCCGACCCTGTTCTTTGCAGTTCCGTCTTAAATAAATGTTTTTGTTAAATCTAAAAGAGATTTTTGTTCGGAGCCTGACATATTTATGATTTATTATACTGACAAATGAAATAAAACCAATAATTAAAACCCCTCTATCTGATGATTTACTCCATATCTGCCATTTATACCATTGTCCATATGTGCAAACCCCTAGCTTCTCTGTAAAATGCCTTATGTAGAAAAAGCAACAGATTTCCGCAGGAACCAAATCAAACTCATCATATCTCAGCTCCCTGGTTCTGGCAATAGCATCTCTGCTGGAGTTTGACAGGAACCAGATGAAGGCTGGTGTGTTTGAGAGACGCACAACCCTCAGAGAAATCATGCCGCGCTATTGATGAGATGCCTGCTTCAATACTTTACTCCCTTGGTGGTAATGTGCTGTAATATCATGAGAAACCAGGAGAGAAAGCTGAAAAATAAAAGAAAATGTTTTATACAAGAGTTTCCAGCCATTTCTAAAATTTGTTTGGGCTTTGAATCACAGCTTCTTGTAAGTTGTAAATAAGCTGCTGAGTTTTTGGTGCATTTATGCAATGCCCTGTTGGCAGACGTCTGGTTTCACATCTTGCTTCAGCGGCAGAGATGACAGAATTTAAACCTCCTGATGGGAATCAAGCTGGTAATTGGGAAACTGATAATTTAAGCAAAAGAATGACAGAAATTGAGCCTGTTTGTGGCACTTACTTACATCTCATGCTAACAGATACAGATTTATAATAAAGATATGTATGTCGAATTCCTGTTTAAAACATTTCCATGGTTTGGTTATTCAGAACTTTGAGTTTTTAGATATTAAGATTTAAAAAGGCTAGTTATCTAAGATACTATAAAGGGTGATTATTATGATATAAAGACATATTCATTATACTGCCAAAAGCTATTGCAGCTCTGTCTCAATACGTTAACTAAAATTTTTATTCCATAGAATGTAAAATTATGTACACCCACTCTTTTTCAACTCCGGCAACATAATAATCTCTGCAAAGGTTTACAACAAGGTTTAGAACTGTGTTTATGTGAACTTATCTCCTTCCTTAATGAAGCATGTAGGGCTGCAACTAATGATTGTTTAGCAAATCGATTAATCTGTTGGTTATTTTTTCAATCAATCGATTAATATTTGGATATCAAAAGGTTCCTTAAAGAAGATTTTATACAGAATTGAACCAGGTGAAGATAAAACTTTTTGACTTATGTAGTTCTGGATAGAGCATATCAACAGACGAAAAGATTTTCTTTATCTTACATGTAAAAATGTGTATTTTTTTCCCAATTTTGATATAATTACTGCTCTGTCAGCTAAAGGCATATTAAGTCTCTATGTCTTTATGGGCCTTTTTGTGCTTTGGTGACAAATCATGTTTGAACAGGAAGCGAATATATTCCCAAATCTCCACCTCAAAGTTCACAGCACACAATTTTCCAAATGTGTTGTTATGCTGACATGTTAATAGTTTCTTTCACGAAGGTGCTAATTCCTGCTTCTAATAAAACAATCCATCCATCCATCCATTTTCTGACACGCGGGGTGGCAAGGGTTGCTGGTGCCTATCTCCAGCTGTCTACAGGTGAGAGATGGGGTACACCCTGGACAGGTCACCAGTCCATCGCAGGGCTAATATAACCTAGACCATAATCTTGTAGTGAAAACTTTACCAAGTCTTTGCGTAAGTCATAATAAAATGCCATGGAGAGCCCTAAAAACAGGAGCAGCTGAAAGGAAACAATAAAATCTCAATTAAAAATACTAGCAGTTACTTATAAGTGGCGCACCAATCAAACATCGCAAGGTAAGAGCCTGCTAATTTTTCCTTGAATTGACTGGGTCTAGTAGTAAACAATTAATCAAGTGCTGAAACTTCCACCATCTGCAATCTACAAATCAAACAGCATGAAATGTTGTCCCTTTTTGGGTTGAAAAAGATTTAAATAGAAAAAAAGAGGAGATTTAAAGAATCATTGGGAATAATGTTGGAATTCAAAACTACTACCTCTATTGCCTTACATTCAGCAGTTAGTTTCTTCTTATCTTTTTGTAGTCATAAACTAAAACAGAAATCCTTATCCAGGTACAGCTCACTCAGACACACACCAAACCCACATGTTTTGATAGCATATTTAAACACACACACAAGCCACTTTAATTAGATTCTATTGGATTTTATTAAATCTTTCTTGAGCTTTCACTTCACAGCAGCATCCATCAGAGGATTATTATTTATCTTGCTGTCAAGAACTGGCAGCCCATGGAATCCCACTGAGACTGAGAGGAACAGTTGTGTCTATGTGATTATCAGCATTTAGAAGCTATCTTGCATGAATGAATACGTAAGGCCTTGGTTAAGGTGTGAGGTAGAAAAGATTTTCAGTCACAGAAAAGTTAAGAAAAATTAGGGTTGACATTTAAAATCTTTGCTTGTACAAACTACTTTAAAAAAAAAATTTACTCCCCAACAATTGCTGTTGACTTTATACGCAACTTATTAATTAAAATGAAATCCACCAGCAATGTTAATAAAATTCAATATAAGAAAGGATCTTTTTAGAAAAGTTATACTATTTTTTTAATACTATTTGCCATTTATTATTGCACTTATGTGTTGAGGACACAAATGCAGAGATGAGTTCTTGCAGGTTTAATGAAATAAAAAAAACAAAAACAAAACCCAAGAATCAAAATACAGAAAACCAAAAACCAGGAGATGTCAGGAGAAACCACACATGGTGAACCAATAAACAAAAAAAAAACCAGCAATGAGGACCTGCAGAGGTGGCGTATATATGGGGAAGAGAACAAAGAATGGGCTAATGAGCTGATATGGAGCAGGTGTAGATAGAAGTAACTAGAAGGGAGCCAAGGGGAAAGGAGACAAGAGAGTAACTCAAGAAATGCCATACAACCTTAAATATAGCCCAGAATGGAAAATAAACCAAAGATCAACAAAACAGAATGACATAGATAATTCAAAACCCAAAGTCCAAAAGGGGAAAACCATAACATTATGTACCCTGTTCATGTATGCATGCCAAAATTTAGTAAAAAGCTTTGAAAATAATCATCCACTAAATGCTAGCAAATGTACATTATTCCGATGCTTTTTCTTAAACTCTTATGATATAGTAGTTTTAAAAACAAAAATTTTTAAATTATGACTTATCAATATACACATAATGAATAAATTAGAAAATATAGAGTGTCTCGAACATAACTTAAATAACAAACATACATTTCATTAAACCTCATTTTTTGTACCAAAATTGCTTTTATATGTATGATGTTACCTTTTAGATTTAAATGTGTATTTATTAGTTTCAGGCAGAAAAGCAACACAATTAACAGAAATAAACGCTAAAAAACCTCAGTGAATGCGTAATTATTCTGTGCAATTTATTTCACTAGAGGACATAATAACTTAATGAACTCCTCGAGTACATTTTAATTTAGTGAATATGGATGTTTATGTGTGTTTTTTTTAGGATTTTGTCTTTAGGGACAGAATGTAAAAGGACTTCTTCAGGCTAATTAGAAAGAACGATTTTTATGAATACAATTAGCAGCCAAAGTGAAAGCTGAGCATTTCAACTTTGCAAATGAAGTCCTATAAAAGAAGTCCAGCATCTGTGGAACTGGTTATAACAAAACAAAATGCTCACAATGAGTAGAAACTGTAATTTAAAAAAAACAAATTTCCCAGCAGCTAATGAGTCTTTACTAGTTGAGTCAAGCATGAGCATTTTGCTATGTGTCACTATTGAAATACTAATGATTTTCAGTAATGGATCACAGATTTTTTTTGTTTCTGGACCACAGAGCAGAAGCTCTGCACCCTTTTTGCTCCATCAATGAAAGCAGCAGACTATTAAAGGTGGAGATGCTATGGGTATCAAGTCTTTGAGCCGATCCAACAGCATAAATACTACTGAAAATGATTTAAAGGAAAAGTCCGGTCATATTCAGAATTCAAACTTCTGAACTTTAAATAGGAAATTATTAAATACTGTTCAATAAATGACAAACGTTTTAAATAAGAGTAATTTTCCTTTGAATGTGCTTTACTGAAGGCATCCATGTTTGTCAAAGAACACTACTGCCACCTACCTGTTGGTGACGTCACGGTGCGGTATCGACTGTTGAGCAAGTCCCAGTGCTGTATCTGGTGTGTGTCACAATGCTCTATTATCCAAGTCATCTTGAAAATATTCTTCTTCGAAATGTTGGCTACATAAGACATGTATTTCTCTGGTGTTGCTTTAGAAAATACTTCATTTTTTTGCTGTAAAGAAAGCCTGGATTCTTCAGAGGTATGTGATTACCAGTTTACAAATAGTGAAAGATTTATTTTTTTATATTCGTTTGTGTAAAATTAATGAAAGTTAGTCTAATTAGATAGATGCTCTGTGGCATTTTTTGTCAGGACTTTGACTGGACCATTCCTATTAATCTTTGTTTTACCTCTGATCGTACTTTTAGGTTTGGTGTCTATCTAAGTGGAAGGCCCCCTCCTCTCCAGTCTTAAAGGTTTAGTGAAGGATTTTCTTGTATTATTAAAAAGACCCACCCTCTTCAGTTTAAAAAAAACCAAAACATGCACAACCCTGTACCCGTTCCCGAGGGGGAACAACTATTAAACGTGTGCAAGAGCGTGCACGAGCCCATTTCTCCTTGTGCACGCTCTGTTTAAAAGGTGCTGTTCTTATACTTCACACAAGCTTACAGTGCCTGAAATTCCACCCTAATCCCTAAATCCCTTAATCACTATATAGAGTGGGGAGTATATAGGGAACTTGGTTAACTTACCGTTTGGCCAGATGTTCACAGTTTTTTGCTCCCCATTGCTAATGTAAATCCTCCTCCACCCCGCATTGCCTGCGCTGTCTGTTATTAGTCGCCGCTGTCGGGAAGCAACAGCGGGCTGCTGTGACAGAAAATCCCATAATGCTTTGTATCATGATATTGGTGCTGATTGCTGGCTTGATTGCTCATTTCATTCACCTTTCTAGCTCTGCCCTGTTTCTTATTACTGCTCATCTTATCCACCTGCTCCTTCTTCTATTTAAACCCGTTTGTCCCAGACATCAGTGCTAGATTATTCTTGTGCCTTTGGTTTAGAGTTTTCAAGCATTGCCAATAGTGTTTTGTTCGCCTGATCTTTACCTGTTTATATAATCTAATTTTTTAGCCTTCCTGACCCTGTCTGATCTGCCTGCCTGACCTGTCTTCGGACTTCTGTTGGACTCTTCTGTGGACTGAACCTGGATCTGCCTCTTGACTTTGCCCTCTGGATTATCTTGTCTTTTTCATCTGCTCGGATCTTGTCTCCTGTCAGTTCTGCAGCCTCCAAGGCTTCAGCGTCTGGAACTCTCAGACAGCATGCGTTGCGTCCTGTCAGCCGAACCCAACAGCAGACATTTCCTTTGCTTGATCATCCTTGTTCTCTGGGCACTGACTGAACTGTCAAACTAGGTTAGTGACTCAGGCGTTCATAATCATCCTCCGTTACTAACCTGTGTTTCTCTACTTTAGACGTTCATGTTTTAGACGCCCTACCCGCTGCTCCTGCAGACCTGCGACCTGTTTATTTTAATTAACGCCTTTTGAATAATCCCACTGTCTGTCTTGCCTGAATACTGGGTCCTTCTGTTCTGAGTCATTACAACAGGTTAAAGTATAATGGTACCTTTATTAGCCAATAATCAGTGTTATTGTATCTGTCATGATGGGTTTTAGTAGCTTAGCCCACATGCAGAACACAACGGAGGCTGGGTAAAAGGTTTAACAGAGTTTATTGAATGTGCAATAATACAAGTTAAGTACAGGATCTTGAACTGGTCCGGGCTGGTTCACTGAAGTCTGCAGAGATGATAGTTTGATTAGAAAGGCAGGCAGATGAGCATGAGTCCTTAGATAATTCAGAATTCTACCTTGACTGAATCCGGGCTTCTCTTTGAGAGAGGAGGAACAGTTGGGTCCAAAGACTGTTTGTTCAGCAGAGTACAAGAGCAGCTGCAGCGTCTAGCTTCTCACTTTGAATGGCAGACCTTGGTTAGAGTTTCAGCTCTTCACTAAGAGCAGCAGGAGAATCCACATAGGAATCTTCAGGTTTGGCTCACCAGGGCAGATTGGCAGGTTAAGCTCATCCAGAGCTTCAGGCTAGAGACAGGTTTCCTGAGAGACAAAAACAGAAGAGAGTTAGAATCAGATCTCTCTCTAGAGACAACTAAGATTCTTATCAGTTTCGAAGGCTCAGGTCGCTAACCAAACTAAGGTCAACACTGCGGCGTCGAAGCAAGGTCTGGTTATAAAGGGCAGGTCTCCTGATGAGTAGATGCTTCTCAGGTGTGCTGGAAGACTCCAGCTCCAGGAGACCCACGGCGCACTCTGCTGGAGGAAGGTGGTACAGCTCCAGATCCCAACAGTATCTAATAACCACACAAACACTAAACAGTACTGAAAATAGACACGAGTAAATAGTGGCTAGTCACTCAAGACAGAAATATGTCATATTGAAGCAGGGTTCAAATGTACATTTAGGTCAAATTAATTTGGAATAATTTGATCCTGATAACTATTTAAATGCTGATCGAATATTACAATTTCCTTTTTATCTTGACAAATCAGATTATTCTGATTAACATGTCAACATGACACATTTTCTGGACCAGCCATTTATTCTGATCAAATATGTCCATGTAAGGATAGCTAGTCTATTAACCTCAGGCCTCTGAGATCTTCTTACTCAAGTCTCATCTGTACAACCAAAACAAGCTGGTGAAGATTCTCAGTCATCCAGGTCATAGTCATTCCAAATAAAGAAAGATAAAAACAATCTACTGGATTTTGTTTCCAATTTTGAAGAGAAGAAGAGCAAAACGTCTTCAAAATTGGAACAAAACCCAGTGGATTGTTTTGTAATCTCTTTCTTTGGATCCAGAACAACAACCCAACAATGAGAGTGAGAAGCAGCTTTTAGTTCTTACTATCCAATAATCTGGCATAACTCCCACAGAACGGTAACAGTGCTTAGTCTAAGTAACTTTAAAACATTTAATTTTTAGAGTTTTTCCACAACTCTGAAGAGATGACCCAATATTCAGGGAAGACAGAGGAATTACTGAAAATGCATTTATTAAAACTGGCTGCAGATCTGCAGAAGCAGCAGGTAGGACGTCTGAGGCAGGAAACTCTGGAGAGAGGAAACACAGGTTAGTGACCATGTAAATCTAATGGAGGAAATTTAAGAACCTGAGTCACTAACCTGGTTTAAAAATTCATTCTGTGCTCAGAGAACAACGTAGGATCCAGCCAATGGGCTGCCAACAAGATGTGGCGGGCACTGCCCAGAGTGTCCCAGAGAGACAGGCAGGAGTCCGAAGCCAGGCCAGGCAAACAGCACAGAAAAGGCAGGCTCAGAGGTCCAGGAGTCCAAAGCCAGGTCAGGTAAACAGATCAGACGGGAACAAGAAGGCTCAGTGGTTGAGAGGTAGAACAGGTCAGGATCAGGAAATCAGAAACACCAAGCTATACTAAAAATAGTCCTACCACTGGCACGAGAGAACAAGAACAACTTGGCTTGATGATTGGACTGGATGCAAGCAGCTTAACCCCTTGCTCACACTGGCTCCGGTGCGGTTACCGAACCGACAGAGACCGCAACTCCCGCACACCGCCCTTTTGACTATGGTGCGGTGCGGCTCTGCGGCTCCGGCAACAGGTCCGGAGATTTAACAGAAGTTCACTTGAGTTCACATAACTTCACGCGATAACACGGCCCAAATAAGGATATTTGCGAGAGCTTGTTGCGGAGGGCTCCGGCACGCCGCAAGGATAGCTTTCTTGCTGAATTTTCTGCAGTGCCGGAGTGTCTCGGTAACCGCAGCCGGACAGCTCAGCAGCCGGTGAGAGAGGTTTACGTCTTTTTAATGACTTGGAATCACTGCGGCGCCTTACCCACAGCACCGCAACGGTAAGACCGGAGTCTGTGTGAGCCAGGGGTTAAAAAAGGCAGGAGCAGGTGGATCAGATGAACAGTAATTAGAAACTGGGCAGAATTGGACAGGTGAATAAAATGAGCAAGTAAGCCAGTCATCAGTGCAAAGATCAAGACACAGTTATGATTAATTTTGACCTTTGACAGTACTATCTAAACATCATAAATTTAAGTTTTTGGTGCAACTTCCTTTCATTATACAGTGGGGCAAAAAAGTATTTAGTCAGCCACCAATAGTGCAAGTTCTCCCACTCAAAAAGATGAGAGAGGCCGGTAATTTTCATCATAGATATACCTCAACTATGAGAGACAAAATGAGAAAAAAAAATCCAGAAAATCACATTGTCTGATTTTTAAAGAATTTATTTGCAAAATATGTTGGAAAAAAAGTATTTGGTCAATAACAAAAGTTCATCTCAATACTTTGTTATATACCCTTTGTTGGCAATGACAGAGATCAAACATTTTCTGTAAGTTTTCACAAGGTTTTCACACACTGTTGCTGGTATTTTGGCCCATTCCTCCATGCAGATCTCCTCTAGAGCAGTTATGTTCTGGGGCTGTCGCTGGGCAACACGGACTTTCAACTCCCTCCAAAGATTTTCTATGGGGTTGAGATCTGGAGACTGGCTAGGCCACTCCAGGACCTTGAAATGCTTCTTACGAAGCCACTCCTTCTTTAGCCGGGTGGTGTGTTTGGGATCATTGTCATGCTGAAAGACCCAGCCACGTTTCATCTTCAATGCCCTTGCTGATGGAAGGAGGTTTTCACTCAAAATTTGACGATACATGGCCCCATTCATTCTTTCCTTCACACGGATCAGTCGTCCTGGTCCCTTAGCAGAAAAACAGCCCCAAAGCATGATGTTTCCACCCCCATGCTTCACTTTAGGTATGGTGTTCTTTGGATGCAACTCAGCATTCTCTCTCCTCCAAACACTACGAGTAGAGTTTTTACCAAAAAGTTCTATTTTGGTTTCATCTGACCATATGATATTCTCCCAGTCATCGTCTGGATCATCCAAATGCTCTCTAGCAAACTTGAGACGGGCCTTGACATGTACTGGCTTAAGCAGGGGGACACGTCTGGCACTGCAGGATTTGAGTCCCTGGCGGCGTAGTGTGTTACTGATGGTAGCCTCTGTTACTTTGGTCCCAGCTCTTTGCAGGTCATTCACTAGGTCCCCCCGTGTGGTTCTGGGATTTTTACTCACCGTTCTTGTGATCATTTTGACCCCACGGGGTGAGATCTTGCGTGGAGCCCCAGATTGAGGAAGATTATCAGTGGTCTTGTATGTTTTCCATTTTCTAATAATTGATCCCACAGTTGATTTCTTCACACCAAGCTGTTTACCTATTGCAGATTCAGACTTCCCACCCTGGTGCAGGTCTATAATTTTGTTTCGGGTGTCCTTTGACAGCTCTCTAGTTTTGTCCATGGTGGAGTTTAGAGTGTGACTGTTTGAGGTTGTGGACAGGTGTCTTTTATACTGATAACGGGTTCAAACAGGTGCCATTAATGAAGGTAACGAGTGGAGGACAGAGGAGCCTTACAGAAGAAGTTACAGGTCTGTGAGAGCCAGAAATCATGCTTGTTTGTAACTGACCAAATACTTATTTTCCACCATATTTTGCAAATAAATTATTTGGTCCCAAAAATCAGACAATGTGATTTTCTGGATTTTTTTTTCTCATTTTGTCTCTCATAGTTGAGGTATATCTATGATGAAAATTACCGGCCTCTCTCATCTTTTTGAGTGGGAGAACTTGCACTATTGGTGGCTGACTAAATACTTTTTGCCCCACTGTATTATCATTAACTTTACTAATCCTTTGTATGATTTATCGCTAAATATGTTTTACATTTACTTTAATTTGTTCATGTTTATTAATTATTTCATAAATTTTATGCCACTCCATTGCACTTTTCTCTGAGTGTTTGCCCTTTGGGAACTGGGATGGGAATTACAACAATAAATGTATTTTCAATCAATGCATCTGAGGCTGATTCTTCCTGTTGTCCTGAAGTAACACAGCCAATGTTCTTTTCAGAGAAGGCACTACTCAAAACAATTTAAAAACTAAAATAACAAACACTGAATGCCTAAATATCCCACAGCTCTACCATTACTCTACATTGATTACAAAGCAGTTCCTTTGGGCTTTTCACCCCCTAATGGGGAGACTTTTGGGACCAGCAGGGAACTTGGTGAGGAAAAACAAAAGCTGAGTCACATGCTTTATTCTTTTGGGATTAGTTAAAGATATTTTCAGCTATAAGTTTCCTCAACCTGCAGCAACTCACAGCTAAATTCCTGTGGGATGTATGGAAGGTATTTGATGCTATTTCCACTATATGTTGTGCTGTTACAGCAAGTCCTACTATGCATTGTCACAAATATGTGGGATCTTGGGAACTCAGTAGGGGATTATTTTTATGCTGAATTCCTCAGGCCAGGTTAATTCATTAATAAACATATGGAGGTGATACATTTTTCACATAGGGCCAGATTGATTGGGTTCACCTTTTTCCACTCAGTAAATTAAATCTTTATTTCTAAAACAAGTCACTCATTTTCATGTTAAATTATATTATATTATTATACGATCTAAATCATTTCAGTGTGACAAAAAATAAGTAAGAATATCTACTAGGGGAAAATACTTCTGAACAGCAATTTATCTAACTCAAATTAGGCAACTTTTAAAAGTCTAAGTCTCCCTTGTTTCCTTTAGCAGCTTTCAGATTTGACATTGACCGCTGTTCTTCTCTGAGCTTTAGCCTGCAGCAGAGGGCTGATAAACAGGATCTGCTGCTGGAAATGAACTGAATCCATCAACCCACTATTACCTAAGGTTAAGCGCTGAAGCATTACCCACCAGGGTCCCTTTTCTCCTTTGATCAATTTTCCCCATACATACCTCCACAGACCCCTCTAGGGCAGAACTCCACCACCAGCGAGAACTTAGGCACACTTTAACGTGCACTTACACAAACAGAGAGTAAAGGAATGAATTGTCAGACCTATAGGACAAAAGACAAACTAAAGATAAAGCAGTTTTGGTTACAGACCAGCAGTCAATCCCTCCTTTCCCTTCCAAGCCTCTGCCACTGGTCAGCAGGTAGTTTATTTGGGTGTTGCCCTCCTGAATCCGTGTTTGTGTTCATCCGCATCCCCTTTCAATAAGAGCTTGTCATAACGTAGCAGATAAAGTGCTGATATGGCTGCAGCTGACACCTCCTAGAGACGGATACAGATGGAGAGAAGGAGAAAGCAGAAGGAAGTGGAGGGCTGAATAGATGCTTAGAAGAATGAAAGGACCAGAGTGTGTATATACTGTATATATATATATATATATATATATATATATATACAAACCTATAATTTGTCAGAGTGGCGATGAAAGAAAGGGCATTGTGGATGGGAGCTGGTGGATTTGCTGGCAGCAGTCTCTTAGTCAGCAGCGGCGCCACAAAACCTTATGAAAAATGCTGCTGTGACAAAGCGTGTGTGTATAAGCGTGTGTGTTCATCAACAACCTACCACAGATCATGCCCTGAACAAAGAGACAAGTCTGCCACCTAGAGGGGGGTTTCATGTTGCATCTTAGTGATTGTACTTCATAAAGCTGCGTTTCCTCCTCTGCTGTTGTTTTATAATGTGACTGAATCCACTTTTGTGATGCATATATTTTTTTTAATGTGCCCTGTAGAAGTATTTGTACCTCTTAAAATTTGAAATTTTGCAACAAAACATAATTCTATAATTAGGATTTTATTTGATAGATTAACATAAAACAGTATATTATTGTGGTGTGGAAGAAAAGGAGAGGGTGGTTTGAAAAAAAATTTTTCAAATGAAAAATCGGAACGCTTCCATCAATTTGTGATCAGACTCTCTGGGTCCAACTTTCCTAACTGAATTTTGGTCTGGTCCATTATTTTCTTTTTGCAAAATAGCTTAGACTCGGTCAGTTTTGATAGATAGCATCAATTAAACCCACATTTTAGTGAACTTTTTTTGTGTAGAGCAGGGGTCACCAACGCGGTGCCCACGGGCACCAAGGGGCCCTCAAGGACCACATGGGGTGCCCTCTTCGTCTTCTGAAAATAGAAGAACTCACTCAGTGGGTTAAGTTTAATTTTTTTTTATTCTGTTGCTCTTCTTTATAATCATTTATGTATTATTTCATCATGTTAACTATTTCATCATATTTCAGTGGTTTCAAAATGACAATATTAAAAAGAAAATTAGAAATGAATAAAAGAATTAAATAAGAATGAAAATGACTTTTTATGGATGAGATTTACTGTAGGTGAACAGTGATCCCTCCAGTTCATAGGTTAGTATTGGTAGCCCTTCCTATGACTCGGTAGCCATGAAGTAGCCCTCAGCCTTAGAAAGGTTGGTGACCCTTGGTCTAGAGATGAAGAGGTAATGGCCACAAAGATTGTTGTGTAGTGCTGACAGAGAAGCATGCTGATTATCCTGTGGGATGGGTTCTCGTCCAAGAGTGTAGCCTTCCTCTAAGTTCAGTCCAAGAACACCACCATGAATGAACCTCCGCAAAGTAGAACAACTTTGAGGGGCATTTGGAACACCCAATCTATCCACTAAACTATGTTCTTCCCATAAGTCATTAACATAACTTTTAAAATAAACACCCAAATTGATCCTTATGTCTTTTCTTGGGCATTTTCTTTGTGCAAAATCAACTTTAAGAAGTATTTTTCAGCATTAAGACACAGAGGAGCTCAACCTCTAGGATTGTGCAAACCTGATGAGCAATAGTGAACTAAGCATGCAGGCTAAAGAAGGTTAGCACTACCAACGCAGACAGAAGCTAAATTTATAGCACCGGGGGAACAATAAGGGGATCTGATTTCTTATTCTCTGGCAACACCACAATTAGAGGCTAAAAACAAAACCAGGCAAAGCCTCATTGCAAACAGTTAGACACAAAATGTTCAAGGACTGTACTTAATCCTTTCTAGGAATGTAAGCAACATTTTTCATACAAAACAATCTACATAATCTTAGCTAGATATTTAGACCTGAAGGAAAAAAAAGAACGGTTGGATGAACAACCAAATGAATATATAGATTAATCTTTCAGACGGTGGAAAAGGAATACGAGTCGGGAATATATTCATATCTGAAAAATACTTTTCCTGGCCGAGTGGGAATCTTGCTGCACTAATACCGGGAGCAAAATAGCAAAATGGAAACAACTCACACCTCCAGATTTAATAAGTAGACATGTCAGGTTTGATGGTAAACATTTGACTTCCCTTTTTAACCACTGCCATAAGCAAATTAAATTGTCATCCTGTTTCAAGAATTAAGCAAAAGGAAGGTTTTGATGGCTTTAAGCAGCTCTAACTACATCTGAACAGAGGAAATAATACTGCAGTGAGTTAATCCCTCACAGAGGAGATATTCATGAATATAAAGCCTTGCAGGGTGTTAAGAGTCTTAATGCCTTTCAAAGCAACTCATGTTTGAAATGATACTGGGACCTTATTAAAGGGTCTAGAAGATGTTGTTTAAAACTATAAAAAAAAAGGTTCAAGTCCAAGTATTTTGGAAAAAAAAAGAGTTGTCAATCAAGCTCCCAGACTTCTTCCATCCTCTTCACAAAGTAACTACCCATCTGCATAAGAGATTAAAAAACACTGTAAGGGTTTGAAGCAGATAAAGCTAAGATTTTATCGTGATCAAACACGGGGCTCATGTTTTAATCGGGTATGATCAAAGAGGTTTTCTGAACCACAAGAGAACGGGCCATCAAACAGGCAGAGCGCCTTTCAGAGCCATGGAGACATTAGTGACTATCAAAGTCAATCCTCATCACACAACCAAGTTTGTATAAAATTAAAGAGACACTCAGGGCTGACAGGTCTATCTGAAAACACTTTATTAGATGTTTTTTATTTCAACAGCCTGCATGTTTGGTAGTGAAAGGCCTCTCAGTTTAACACAGTAAATGCACAAACATAAATAAACATGATAAAGCTGGAAAACCAAAAAACAAAACTGACCTCAGCTGACTGTGTTCATACAGACTGATTTTCTTCTGCTGCTTCGCCGTCTGTGTTCATGGTACAAAAAGCAGTAAAAACAGTGTTCTTAATAAAAAAAAGCTGATAAAACAAGTTCTAGATTTTTAATGAGTAAATGCGTACACTTAAGGGAGCAGGAGAATTTCCTCCTTTCTTGTCCTGTTCAAAGCTCAGCAAAAGAATACAGTTGCAACATTTTTAACACTTCCATTAACATTTGAAAATGAATTATTTTACTTCAAGACAGAAATAATTGGAAAAATGTAACCAAAAGGCAAAAAATCTGGAGAATTTTTTTTTTTTAATAACCACATATCTCCTTTTAGATAAGAAATTGACAGGATAAGAAGCACACTTGAGAAGTATGAAACATATAAAACCAAACTTCATTTTACAGGTTTTAATTTTAGTTATTTGTAAGCCTAAAGACACTTAAATGACAAATCAGACCAACCAATTGTGAAGCCTAATTAAATTCAAAAGCTGTAGATTCCAACTTGGGTTTTAACTGAACCTTTTCCTAATTTTATTGATGAATTGATGTTTGAAGATTATCTTCCCCCTTTACTGTGTGCATAATAAATTCAGTCGGAAATAATTGAAAAAAGCCCAGAAACATTCAACTGTCACATTAGGGTTGTTTAATGCCCATCTATACTTAGATTTATTTTTTCATTTTGTATACACAAGTGTTTTTAAATAAATAAGTGACCATGTCCTAGTACCCAATAGTTTCTCAATAATTTGAAAAGGTTAAATAGCACCAACGTTGAAAAAGCTTAGCCTTAAAAAGCTCTTATTTCACTGCTTCTTTATTTTTTGTGTATTTAACTTGAAATCCTGTAAAGTTTTATGAAACACAGCTTCAACTCCAGCATCACTTTTCACCCATGTAATTTGATCATGTTAAATATGCAGTTTAGAGGGAATCCTGCAGGAAGAGTTTTACCTCAAATATCAAATTAACCACTGCTACAAAAGGTATGGAAATGTTGCAATGATTCAACTTCATATCATGCTACTCCATGTAGAGGCTCTGCCTGCACTAGTGAGGATTCACGCACCTCAGCATGCTAAACCCTTGAAACAACTGAAATAGCGAGGAAGTCTGATTTATTTTCTCTCTACACCAGCAAAAAAGAAATCTGTAGAGGACAAAGACATAGCATTGGTCTAGAATCTAAACTTTTCTTTTTCTGGTACTTAACTGCACAGAAAAGATAATTTCTTAATGTCTTTCTCTATTAGAAAAAAAATAAGGTTTTAAAATTGAAATCAGATGTTTAAACAAATCTGAGGATTGGATACTTTTTCCTTGCTTTGCCCCAATGAAACCTAAAAACTTCAATCATAACAGTTTTTTAGTCAAACATCAATCTGCCGTTTGAAGAGGGATAAGATTTGAGAAACTATAAATGAATAAACAACTCCCAGGATATTTTTTTTAAGTACCAACAAGCCACTTCATTAACCTAAAAGAAAAGTAAATAAAAACATAGATTGATTTTAGGGGTAAAATATTTTCTCAATTTGACCTCCAGATGTTCGTGTTTATGAGTCTCCAGCTCGTAGGAAAACAAGTTACCTTTAAATAATAATACATAAAGTCTTAACACATTTTCTATTTTGCTTTTTTGACAACTTCAGACAAAACATGAGGAAAATAATCCCTGAAATAAACCAAAAGAACAATCAAATGGTTTTCTTAGGCAAGTGGTTACATGTAACTTGGCAACAATTTTAAATTTGTTATCACATATATAGCAACATCTCCACTGTGTAAACAAACATGACTGAATTTATTTATTCTCACTGTGGCTCAGTTCAAGTTTAAGCTTTAAGAATCAGGTTTATATTAACCAAAAATACAAAAGGTGTACAGTATTGTTCTGGAAAAGCTCAACCATGTGGCACATTTCTAAAATATAGAAAATTCTACTTTACAAAACATGAGATTAAAGGTTGGATTACATGTAGATGTGTTCAGATGTTTTTATAAACTCAGGGGCATGAATGTTAGAACGTAGCAATTTGAATATATGAAAAAAAAAATGAATACACATGTTTTTATGTAAATTTTCTCTAATCCAAACCAGTTCAAATGAATTCATAAAATTTCTTAGCAAGGTTTCTGGTTGGGGCAACATTGATACAGTTTATTTCCACTGGAACTGACCAGGCTTTTAACCAACTATGACATTAAGGCAAAACCCATAAATTAATCCTATAAATAGGCAGTTCAGATCTGCATCAGGATCATTTCACTTTTGCAACCTTCTAATCTAATGTTTAAAGCTTTCCTGACTAAAGTTAAAGCTACCTGACTTGACTGACGTGCTTAGGATGTTCAAGAGCAAAGGTTGCTTGATATGAAGAAGGCATTTGAAAATTTTTCTGTTGCAACATCTTGCAATTCAGGACTGTTGTCCCTTCGTGATTTATTTGTTTTAGCACTAAGAACATACAATAAGTTTTGGCTTGAAAACAATATGCAGTGTATCCTTGCATCTATATATAAAAAAAAAGCAAACATTGGCAGTCAGGATTTTGAAGCAAGGTCAAAATAAAATCTCCTTCCAAACATTAAATCAGAGAAATGATTCCAGATGGCGACATTGCGTGCTGTAATACTGAAACATTGACTGGAATTTGTTACATTGTGTAGCTCCACTAGGAACCATAGAGGTTAAAGGCAATCTTTGCTACATTACACAAATAAGAAACTGGAACACTGGTGTGGGCATTTACAGTCAAGCCAGATTATCAAGCCGAGAAAGAAGCTTGAGTCCTAACATCCTCACCTACAAGCTTAGCTAAAATTCAGATGCCCAAATGGACAAAAAAAAAGACTGACCAATTAGGCCCCACTGACATAAGACATGTTTGGAGAAATCAAAGTGAGGCTATGAACGCTTCAAACACTGTTCCTACTGTCAGGCATGAGGGTGGCAGCATCATACTGTGGGGCTGCGTTGGTGTAATTGCTCTAAAACCATATTCTTAAACCTTAAATGCAAATCTAGCTCTTTTAGACCTGGGCAGTAATGGATCGCATGCCAGAAAATTACCTCAAAAACTCATCAAATCAGGTTTAAACATGGAGGAAGCTTCTGGAAAAGCTTCATCAAAGCCCAGACTTAGATCAAAAAAGAAAATGTACCATCTTTAATATGACTCAACTTTCCTAATTTGGCTGAGAAAGGTTGTCAAACAACCAGAGAAAGATATTCTACATTCCACATGCAGTCAATTAGAAGGAACATTTAACCACATAAATGTTAATGAAGGTAAACCTTAGTTTATAGTTATCAATTCTGAACCTGTTGTTTGAATTAGAGAAAGTTACACCAAAACACCAAAATAATAATACATCGGTGTTTGTTTAGTCATCCACCCTAAAGAAATGCCAGAAATTAGTGTATAAAGAAAAACAACTTCTGACTGGGACTATTTAATCTTAGGGAAATCAAAAGGTATAGGTCCACACCACACCGCATTAGTAAATTCATCAAAGTGCTTCAAAAAGGAGGAAAGGAGGGCAGAGGAAGAACAGAAATACCATGGAAAAAAAGCGACTCAGAGGGCGAGAGAGGACATATATAAAGGTTATAAAGATGAACAAAGAATTTCCACCATTCTGAATAAATCAGAAGAAGCTTGTGGTTGACCCTTTTTAGATCCCATTAATCCTTTGTTAATGTAGGTTTATAAAAAGAATAATTTAAACCCTGGAAAACATCTGAGGGGAAGAGAAAAACCAATCTTAACAAAAACCAGATGGAGTTTTCTTCCGATCCACACGTTCGGTTCCACCTCTCAGACAGGAGAGGGAGGAATCAGCCCACAGAGATGCTTCATATCGTTCCACCTTTAGAGGAGCAACCCCACCCAAGTGCTCTGATCGCCCGCTCCGATGACCGACGTCGCTTAGTCAAAGGCGAGCAACGAGGGGCTTCTGAGTGGGCAGTTTTCCTCCTGTAGAAAACAATGATAAGATTTGTTAAAGTCTTTTCATTCTGTGCAAGAAAGATCATGCTGAAAACTTCTTTCTCACCCAGAGTGTCTTCCAAAGAATTCACCATCACCTTGTTGACCTTTAGAGCTGCCGGCCCCCCTCTTCTGGAGCAAATAAACAATAAAGCGATTGGTTAGTGTCAATATAATCCAGAAATTAAAATCCAAGACTCTTATTTTTAATTTAAGAGGAAAAACAAACTAAATTTGTGCACAAAATTACATTAATAGCTGCATTTAAAATCTCATATTTTCAATAGATATTCTTTCAAAGTGTTTTGGAGGGAACATGTGATAATCAACTGCATTTCTTACCAGGCTATTCACAGTAAGGACAAAGAGACAGAGGGACACATAGCTAGCTTATTCAATAATTAGGTCATTTTTCAACCAATTCTAATAGTTTAGTGCTATCAGATAAAATTGGTTTGAATACAAATGCATGGCACACCTTTCAGATTTCCTGTCTATTAATTGAACTGTAGCTGTAATGTGCCCAAAAAAGGCATTTTTTCCAAAGGGCATTGTGTATCAAAAAATTTACATCAAAAAAAAAAATTCAGCAATGAGGGAAAAAACTCATAATCATAACAGCAATAAAAATACCGTTTATTCACACTTTTTACATTGAATTTGTGGATTTCTTAAAATTTACATTACACTGCTAAAAAGGAGTCCCAAAAAAGACAAGATAAAACACCCTAAATCTGATGGGGAAAAATATTCAAAAACAAGTAAAATAACAAAAAAATCAGGTCATGGAGAAAGTTAATTTAAAAAAGTAAAGTTTGACACTTAAAATAAAAAATTACCACCTAAAGGAAGCTAAATGATCTAACATTTCTAAATGCTAGATGTGCTTTCGGTTTTTTAATTTTCATGTCAAATCATTTGCAGTTATTATGTTTACTACTCTACCAACTCTTTACTTAATCAAAACTTACTCGACAATAATTAACAAGTGAACTTTCTAAGCAATGGGAAGATTTTGTTGAATCAGGAAAAACCAGATGATTAACGTCCATCATACCCTCTGAGTTTCTGAACAGCTCCGAGTCTCAGCAAAGCAGCTAGAGCGTTCTTCTGGAGGTCCGATGATAAAACTTCTGCATATTTTAATCTCCCTAGATGACACAGACACGAAACCCCTCACATTCAATCACAGCGTCAATTATATCTGGAATAAATGATATCAGAAAATAAAGAATAAAAACCTGTTAGAAGATGTTTGATGATGAACTTCCGAGCAGCGGGAATGAAAAGTTTGTCGGTCAGACCTTCTGTAGCCTCGCAAAGAAACCTACAAACCATCTGGGAGACAGAAAAAAAAAAAAAAAAAAACAGAAACCACAACTATTAAAACTGTTTTCTCACATCAGCTCCTAATGCCACTGCATCTCCATCCAAGCATTACACAGCAGGACACTGTCTGTGCAACAAGCACTTTGACTATTAGGAATACCCCAGAGTGGTGCATGAGCAAAGTGTGAAAAAAACGGACATGATGTGAAAAAGTTCTGGGGAGAAACGGTGGCCTTTTCTACCTCACTGCTTCTCCCTTAATATCAAACTGCTTTTACTGAAAGACGTTACTTCAGTCTATGGAGGAGCGGAAAGCACCAGAGAGACTGAAAACAGAAAGGCATGTGGAGTCATGTGATAAAACCTGCAGAAATCTCTCTTTGTTGGATAATTACATCCAACATTCAGCTTTTGTTTACATGTCAAACCGGAAGGTGCTGTGAATTTCTTTTTTGACAAAAGACAAATGAGCTATAGGCCTATTTAAAATACAATAAAAAAAAATTAAATAGACTGAGATTCACTACTTTGTTGTCATATACACTTCAGTGCACACAACCAGGGTCTGTAACACACAGACATCATGAGTTCTCAGGTGAATATATGCACCATAACAACTTAGATTTGGCCAGGTGGCAAGAACATGAGTCACTCTCTTTATGTCACACGTGACTCCATTAGCTCCAAAACCCTTTTATGCATTCTACAGGGAAATAATTATAATATTATACTATTTAAACGTTATTGAACATTTCTCCTATAGGGCTTAGGCGTTATGACGTAAGCACTTTGCGTGGCCGCCATGTTGATGGCCTCCTTTACCGCTGCTCAGACTACTGCATATGACTACCGCGTACTGTACTCCTTCTCAGCCGTGTTTTAATATGATTAATTTCACCTTAACTTGATTTCAACCATGGAAAACCGTTGCTGTATTGTGGACTGTAACAGCGCAACACATGATCGCCATTTGAAAAACATAGAAAATGGGTTAACTTTCCACCGCTGTCCTGCCTGGAGGCGTAACCATGGAGACCAAGTGTCAGAGATAAAGAGTCGTCGGCTAGCTTGGATCGCGGCTGTAAGACGACCGAACATAACTTTCCACAGTATCCCGATGTCAATGAGAGTGTGTTCCCTGCATTTTCATTCTGGTAAGTTAAAGATGCACGGTTTTATATTACAGCCTACATTGTTTCTTTCCTTTAAATTCGGGATCTTTTATGGGAAAATAATAAAAACGGCAGCGGGAAAAGGCTCAAATACGTGAGACAAAGGGTTGGCAGTTAACTTTACTAACTACACCTTTGAAACACATAGCAGCTAGTTAAAAGTACATTACAGGCGTGAGTGGTTGTTAACACTAGCGGGTAGTAGTTAAACTAGCAGATTCCAGAGCCCGTCTGAGCAGAGCTTACCTTCGTACGGATTACTGTGTTCCCACTGTTTGCTGGCTTTATGATCTGCAGCTCCTGAACCCATCCATTCGTGAACTGCACATGAGACTCCAAGGACTTGTAGGTTCAGAACTGTTTTGAAGTATAGGCGCTCACTCATCGGTGCTCCACTCATTGTTTGGAACTTCATATGGATCCAAATTATTAATGCTGAATTTGTCAACATACCGGTCCGTGGCTTCTCTACTTAATGTTTCCCGGTAAATTCCAGATCCTTTTCAGGATTTTAACATATTTTTTCTCTCTACTTCTACGTCTCTTGGTTCAACAACAATGTTGTATCAGAGCTATGTTAACGTTAGCGTAGCCATCAATATGGCCGCCACGTCCTACAATGCAACGCGGATCCCAAGCCCTATTCTATTACACAAAGAACACAAGATCAAAATAACACACTTAAAATACTATGGTTACGTTAAACTGCAAAGGGGCACCATGCTCTTACTTTGAGCACCAGGCAGGGTGCCCTGCCTGGTTACAGGTGTCCAAATGTTGAGGTACAATCTGAGGTCATGGAGATAAAGTCTCTCATGAGTGGAAGGATCCGAAATGTGTTTCTGTGCCATATTTCCTCCTTGTTTCTGTCATTAGACTATGTAAATGTACTAGTCTGCTGCCACGAACGGAATAGCTCTTTACTTGGTGACCACTAGCTTGCTTAACGTTGCCATGACAATGACAATTTCTGGAAACTCGTTTTGATTAGGCCTCAAAAAAATGAAATTAAAATCCAAATACATCCAATAGTAAAATAAGAAAAGCCAAAATCATCTCCAAAAATATTCATAAGAAATGTATAAATTGTGCAAAGTATTTTTAAAACATTTTCTTTAAATCTCCCTCTCGCCACTAGGAGGTGCTGCAGCACTCCCACTTCCCACAGCCATGGTGCAATATATTAATTTCCACAGAAAAGTGTATTCAAGCCAAAACTGCATGCATCAGTCACCTGATATCCTTGCACAAAAGGATCCAGAATACTTGTGAGAAAGGCGAGTGTCCTTTGACCTCTGTCTGTGACCAAAATCGTCTGCTGGTGGATCTGCAGGGCTCCACATTTCACCAGAAGGTAACAAGCCTCTTCAAAGTCCTGAGAAGCATCAACCATGATAAAAAATATTATATATATAATAAAATAATGAAAAGCAAATTCTAGATTATTAAAAATGTCTTAGAGTTTTTTTTTTCTTTCCTCACCTGTACTTCAGCTCCAGGACAAAGGATGAACTCATCAGAAAACATGTTCCTTAAGAAGCTGAAGGTGTTGAAGATCTCCTCTGGAAAAAAATAAAAACAGAAAAGGCTTTAAAATTATTTGTTAATAGAGTACAAACCTCAAAAATTTAAATTTTTTAAATTTAAGTCCTAAAACATATTTAAATGTTGCATAATGCTGAATGAGATCAGACTTTCTGCAGAGTTTTACATTTTTGTTTTACTAAAATCACTTCACTTTACAGGCTCTCCAGTTTTTTAGTTATTTATCATGAGTTCAAACAGACTCTGTCATCCATGCATTTTGCTCTTAGTTTTAAATAAGTCTCCATGAGGCCGTGGCATGATAGAGAGCTGCCCTCCATCACGCTCTGTGTGAATTTGGGGTTAAAGTTTTAAAAATTCTAAAGTTTACATTAAACTATTAGTCAAGCTGCTACGATGAGCAGAATTAAAGTAACAATCAGAAAAAACAAAGACAGAAGAGGAGGACATTCTGGAAATGCCAAATGTTTCACCATATTCCAGTTTATTTATATAGCAACAATTCACAACACATGTCATCTCAAGGTACTTTAGAGAGACAGTTCAACCAGATAATACAGTCAAATTGGTTAACGACACGTAAAATAAAACTCCGTATGCTGCCATACTTTTCCGTACCATGTAGGAACCCTGGTTCTATGAAGGCAGGTTTAGAACTATTATCTCAGAGACCTCGTAAGATGACCTTATACGCTAAGAGCACGTTTCTTACGTTTCTCGTTGACAGATGCAGAGTGGATAGCGGAGGCCAGCAGAGCAGGTCGGATAAAGACGTGGAGCGCCTGGTTCCTGTAGGAAGCGCAGGAGAGGATGACAACTGCTTGATTCAAAAGCGCCTCCTCTGGCGTAATGGCAGGCTGAGGCAACCCTGGTTCAACCCGACCTCCTGCTATCAGAAAAAACAAAAAAGTTCTGCGCCATAATTTTTTAATAACGTTCATATCTGGGGATTGTCTAGATGGAGCTATTAAACATTAGAAAGCCTGCTGCTATAAATAAAGTTGGTTTGTTGTTAAAAAAAAAAGTCAAACCTTGATCTAAAGCCAGCTGTACTCTTCCTTCAGAGATCCTCACAAGGCCTTGATGGAGGGAAAGGCTGGAGGAGACGACTTTGGAGGGAGGAATGTGGTCTGAAGGAGAGGAAAGGTGAGGATGAAGAGAAGAATGAGGCTTTAACAACAGAAGAAAAAGAACCGTGCATCAACTTAATGACAAAAAATCAATAAAACACAGCAGCTGCAACTTAAAGTACAAACTGCTGCTGCTATAATGCATAGCCTGTGGTTTAGAGAGAAATTAAACTTATATCTCTGTTTGGACTAAATACATCCTTCAGATCACAGGTTTGTAAAGACTTGATGGTTAAAATAATAAAAGTGATCTAAAAAGAACTGTTCACATTTCAATATGGTAAAAAGTGATTTCATGCCTCCTGAAACATTGAACTGGCACCTTTAATATAGAATCAAGTAAAATATAAAAAGTGATATATTTTTTTCTAATCCATTCCCATTTATGAATTTTTTTCTATATAATTGTAACCTGAGTGCTTGCTACCCAGGTGAGGCTTCGCTAAGCTTTATTTCAACGCCTCTCCTATGATGAATAAGGGCAATTCTAAACAACTGGACAGGGCATAAAGCTGGATAACTTTTTTTTCCGCTCTTTTTACCAAGCCTCTCTTTATTTGCTTTATTTCCTAAAACAAGAGGGGAGAATCACAATCAGAATAATTTAATAATCCCAGAGGGAAATTACTTAGAGAAACCAAAATATAAGTAATCATTTTCAATCAAGTTTTCATAAATTTCCAGAGATCCATTTACTTTGCAAGCAGGATGAAGTGTCACGAGATTTGCTAATTCATAAAGTCCTGAAAACAAATCCTGCCTGGAGCCAGTAGATGCATTAGCCTCGATATAGAAAAGTTCAGGATGAGAAGATGTTTGCAGGTTCCCCCGAATGGATTTGTTAAGAGTTAGATTTATCAGTTAACTCCTCTAGTTGTGAAACAAATCAAACTGCTACTGCTGCTATGATTGGCTAGAAACTCAACGTGGGAGGCAGGTACCCAATCAGCTCAAAGAATTGTACTTAACGTCCCTCCATTTTGTGAACACTTTCTATGAGGCTTTCCAGATCGATACATGTAGTTGAGTTTTTCAGTCTGCCAGGTTAGAGATCAATCAGTTCCCTGATCCACAGTAGGGGTTTTGAAGACATCTTTGGAAACTGCTGCTTTAGATTTACAACATTATTTTCCTTAAACAGCCTCACTTTTAAAAAACCCCATCCTTGCAGTGAACACAGCTTTCAATATGTCTGCCTCAGTGAGATTGACAGTACCGTACCAGGCCAGTGAAGAAAGGCTCCAAACTGCCGGGAGAGGTCCCTGAGCCACACAGCTTGTTCAGTCAGCTCTCGCAATGACATTCCCTGTTTGTTCCCAGCAGCCTGGTTCTGGAGCAGCAGGGAAGCCAGAAGGACCCAGGGCTTTAGCACCATGTTCTCCTCCTGGGCTTGGACCAGCCTGTAGGCCGAGTCGTTGACAAAGTTTTGGATTTCCTCTGTGGGCTTCCTGGGGATGTGCCTGTAATAAAAAGCCAAATGTCAGGGATTTTTGCGGGGACATTTTAAGCCTCTTTCATATTGAAAACCTGGATTTTTAAAAACCAGGTTAACCCACTAACAATCGGCTTTTGGCTCTTTTCTCATTTGACCGAAAAGCCGAGTCTGGCCCCTGCTGGCAAGCTGCGTGATGTCACCAGTGCGAAGGAAGTCAGGGAAGTAAATAATGGAGAGCAACATGGATGGTAGACAGTATTCTTTATTTCATGCTTTCATCTGTCTGAATCCCTCTCACCAGCGCTGCCCCATGTTGAACAAATATAAACAGAGAGGTTTCAGCTTGTTAGAAACTTGTTGACGTCCGCATGTTGCGTTCAATGTTGTCATGTAATTTAGCGCATCAGCCCAGGTCTGGTCTTCCCACAGCATGCCTAACAGAGCCAAGGGGATTTTAAAGCGGGTCGTTTGCCGAGTCGTTTGACGCACATCTTGGAGTTTTTCCCACTTCCACTAAAAGCCCATTGTTCCCGGGTTGAAACAGGTTTTCCAGCCAGTGGGAAAGGGGTAATAGATATTTACTGATAGACATGTTGGTGTCAATCAGTAAATATAGTTTCATGGATTTACCTGGGTATTAGGTTGAACTGAGAGCGTTTAACTTTGCCTTCTGCCAAACTTCTGGCAGAAACAGGCTGACCAAAATACACATGGATGCTGCCGTAGTCCTCACTCAGGATCTTCCTGGCTTTAAACAGACCCTGGAAGAAACAGAAAATAAAATTATGTTGTGTTGTTTTTGGCTTAACATGCCTCCATCTCCTGAAAAGGTTTGAACATAAAAGTAACTAAATTCTTTTGATAATCAGTTTTTTTAAGTTCTGATTTAAATCTGTTCACAGTAAAAGGCTGGTTATACTCCCGCAGCAGTGTGTCGCAGTGAGCTTGTTGCAGGTATGATGCAGACATTTATGCTCAATATTGAAGCGTGGTCTGCGCTATGTTTATTCCACGCCACAACGCAAAAGGGGAAAATCACGAACTAGCTGTGGATCTAGATACGGCCAAGGCGGTGAGGAAATCGGGGCAAGTCTGTCCGACAATGGAGGGACATAAGGGCGAAAAAGAGCAGGGATCCAGGTGGTAAAAGAGTCCGCACATTCTCACGCACCTCGCTCTTCTAGCTGGTCCATCTTCACCAGTCGTTTTTTTCACAATCGTGGTCATACAACAAAAACAAGCAAGTAAGGTACCAAACAGGAGACGCATAATGTAGAGCATATGTAGATTAGACCAATCGGAGGCCTCCTGTCTGCGGCACTGTCTGTGGTCACCTTCAATTTGGGAGAGGTGCGGAAGGGGGCGGGGACGTCTCTGCGTTCACCACAACACCTACGCAGACGACCTAGTTTCGAAGTATAAATCAGCCTTAAGATGAAGAGATTGGATGCTGCAATCAACTCACTGAGGTTGACTCTTTGGGCTTTGGGACACCCAGCAGTTCTCTTGCATAGAGCGCCTCCTCCAGGATCCTCTCGTAGCTGATGCTAACCGGGACCAGACTGACATCGAACACTTCTCCTTTAAGGAAAGGATCCATCACAATGTTCAGCAGGCCTGGAAAAGAACGCTACAGGTTGGCACAAAGTAGAACTTATTTACTTGTTTTTCAGCTGAATGATGAACCTTCCCCTGAGTATCAAGTTATTCCCACGGACATGTTTTCTTGCAGGATTTGTGTAATTATCTGCAAACATCAACTGTAACTTACTTCACCCTCCCGGCTGAAAGCATCCCCACTGCATGATGATGATGATGATGATGATATCACCACCTTTTAATGTTGGGAACTATGTTGTTTAAGGTGACGTCTCGGGCTTTTACATACTATATAATTTAACAGTATCTAAATTATATGCAGGTGGACTTTATTTTCTAGTATGATTAGCACTAAAGGCAATGTGTTGAATGCATTTTAATTAATCCCAGAGCTGAACACAAATGCACTTTTACTTTGCGGTTATTTTGATTACTTGAAAACCAATTTTAAAAAAAAAATTTCCACGTTTGGGACATACGTGTTTGTATAAACTGTGTTTGTGTATCACATAAAATCATTAAAGATGTTGATTTAAATAGGAAAAAATATGAAAAGAATTTGACTTTACAGCCATGTCTTAAAGGGGTCTTAATCAGTAATTGTGGATTTTGTCTTTAAAAGTAACAGGAATATTGCTGATTTATTTTCTTACACAAAAATTCTATGGATAAAGAATTAATTGCATTTGTTATAAAAAAAAAAAATGCAATTTCACAATCAAAGAAACAAAACCTTTTAGTATAGTTACATGTAATGAGGTAAACACTAACTTTTCAGCCCTTTAGGTGGCAGCAATACACTTAAAGTGCCACAAAGAAGGGAAGAGGGTTGCAGTTAGAAGTAAGCCCTTTCCCTGCAAAAGTGAAGTACAATGACAATGCAGTCTGAATGAGAAAGCATTTATGCAATCGTTGAACCCATGGAGCCAAATAGGAATATGCTTGTGGTGAGAGCAGAGGAAGGGTCAAACATCACAGCTAAAGACAACTTTAAAGAATATAAAACAGGAAGGGGAGCTCATCAGTCCCCTGTGCCATTATTCACCTAACTTTGGAGTCAGGGATTTGGCTGTTCGGCTCCTCGTGCCCTCGAGAAAAAACTCAACCGGTGCAAACCCATTCTAAAATAAACAGTTGTAAAGAAAAAAGGTTTAAAATAACGTGCAAAATGAGAGGCAAAGATTTCCACAGACTGTGTTCACAGCTCCTCCACCTTTAGCATGATCTTGACATATTCTGAGAAAACAGCCCAGTAGAGTTTATCTCCACCAAACGATCTGCGAATAAAGAAAGCCCCCGACATTCGCAGCATCTCCCCGACGATCTTCATCCCCATGAAGTCTGCAAAGAAACCCTCTTAGAAGGTAGTCTCTATAATGCAGTGATGAATGCATTTATCAAAGGAGAAACTGTAGGACGGATGACTTACCCATGCCGGCAGCAATGACTGGTAGAGCTAAATCATAGGTGTACAGGATGTATGACATGAGAAGAAAATCCATGTAGCTCCGGTGACTTGGCAGAAGAACCACCGGGTGCTCCTGGATGGCCTGTTGAAGCTAAAAAGAAAAAGGTTATCTATGACCAAATTTCTATGAGCCCCCCCCGCTGGGTCCACTTACTCTCTGGATGCCCTCCTCGTTGACGCAGATGCTCCTGTACAGAGTTTTAAAGATTTTACTGAGAGTGAAAGCAAAAAGGCGGATCGTGCTGAGCTGTAAGCGGTGAGCCATCTCCTCCAAGATGGCCGCCGCCTCCGCCTGGATCTCATCTGTTGGCGTGCCCATTTCTTTGGAAACCTAAAACAAAAAAAGTATCTAATTAAAAGGCATTATTCAGTTAACAAAAGTCCACAGCATGATTTGTAGGGATGTAAGCAGAACAAGTGGAAAGTATGAAAAAGAAAATAAGGCCTTTTTTGTAGGGTCTGAGTAAATGCCTTATGAATACCCAATGGGGTAATATAAACTGATCATCCATCCAACCGCAAACATAAATTACAGCGAGCCGATAAAAATTAAAGGCTTGGACATGACCTCCATCCTTTTAAATCATGTAGCCTGTCAGAGGTTGTAATTCTTTCTAACCCTGTCTTTCAGTTAAAATATTTGTGTGAATTAGTGGCTTTCTTTAAACTGTTCTAATGCTAATCCACTAAGTTGAAAAAAACTCCCAGAACAAGGAAATAGGGCTGAAAACCTCAGTCAAGATTTGAAATCTATTTGCTTCTGTTTAAGTTTGTAGTCTAACATTTTTTCATTTTTTACAAATCATTCTAATTATTCACTTTTATTCTCTTAAACTAGTCATGTTCATTTATGATTTAACCCTCTCCAGGCAGATGTTGCAGATTTGCAACAGCTAAATGCCACATAGCTAATTACTCCCATCCATATTTTAAGAGCTTTTGTTCCTCAAAAGTAGAACAGAAGGACTTAGTTGTGCATTTGCAACAAACAGTTTCTCTCCAGCTCACCAGATAGCACTGCTGACTCACTTTTAACATGGCTGAGTACTTGGTGTCACTGAAAGCACCAATTTCATATCACTACCAATTTTCATTATTTTGAAATCAATACTACATAAGATAAATCATGAATTTGTATGACACATGCCAATTAGTAGATTTTATCTCCTCTGGGTTTTTCACCAGAGGCATCTCGATTTCAATGTTGTGGATTCGCAACGTGTGCCCAAACAGGTACCAATGGATACTACATGCTTTATCTACTAGTTTGCCTACAGTATATTTTCAGCAACAGTTAAACAGAAACGGTCAAAAGAGGTTTTGAGAAGAAAAATTTGTCTCTAATTTTGTGGAAGAATTTATTTTTTTCGTATTTTGTTTTGTTAATTTTTTGTTTGTGACATTCAAATAAAGTTAACATTCATATCAGATTCAGTCTTCAGTGTTAATTTACCACTCCAGGCCACTGTTGCAAATCTGCAACATCCCAGAATTCATTGCATGTGAAGGTCTCTCTCAAAAAAAGTCTGAATTGTATATTACTACCCCACATGATCATTTTCTTCAAATATCAGATTTTTCCTGCAACTACAACTTAATTTGAGCTTGAGAGGGTTAATGACCTTTATGCTGCTGCAAAGTCCTGTCTCCTTTTGTTTTCCTAATTTTTTTTCATGTCTGCTTTCTCACTAAAGCTAAGACAGTAGAGTACATCAGCCCAGTTCTGAAGTCCTTCCGGTGGTTTCCCATATCACAGAGAAAGTTAGTCTATCACTGAATGGCTTAGCTCCAGAATACATTACAGACTTGCTGTCAGAAGATTAGCTGCCTAGACCTCTCAGGTCTTCTGGGTCAAATCTACTCTGCATACCATGAACCAAGCCTGACAATGCAACTTTTAGTTCTTATTTTCCACTAATATAGAAGAAATGCCAAAAAAAAATAAAAAATCTGTAAAAGCGTCAAAAACCTCTGTTGCTTTAATCCCATGTTTGTTTAAAGCACCCTTTGACTGTGGTACCTAAACATTACTAGCTAAGGTTTCATTCCAATTCCCCCTTTGATTTTCTTATGAAACATTTAATTACCATTATGCCATTGCAAATTAATTTATTTCTTTGTTGGTGTTGAGCACTTTGAGGTAAAATATGCTACATAAATTTGACTTAAACAATGAAAGTTATGTTATTGTGCAATAAATCAGGAGGGAAAGGAAGATTGTGTCCCATGTGTCACAGTGATTCAGCATAAAAACAGAGGATCTTTTTCAAGGCCGAGGCAAGAATAGAACCATTGAGAATGAATGGGCAACGCAGCGACCCTCCATCTCAATAATAAAAGGACAGCCACATTTGTAAAGATAGGGCACTTTATATAAACTGAATAATTTCAGGAGAGCTTAAAGAAATAGCCTTGATAATAAAGCTTGGTGTGTCCCAATGATCCCTGGGAATGGAACTAAAAATATAGTAATACCCATGCTGTACCAGGAGGTGGCGATGATGGCAACCCCAGTAAAAATCCCAGAGAACAGAAATCAAAGCTTTGCCATATCCTCTATATTACCAAAAGTACTGGGTGTCACCACCAAATGAATGATTTCAGATGCTCCATTCATTTCCATGGCTGCAGTTGTGTGAAGAAACCTGATTGGCTGGAAGTCAAACATAAAGAACACCCATGGAATGAAGGTTTTAATCCTAGTTATTAGTTCTGACGGGGAACACAACCCTAAACCTTAACAAAAATGTTTACAGAATAGTTATAGCTTTATTTACAGAGTTTCATCAACAAAATAGACCCTTGAGATTAAAAATAGAGCATTACCAACATCTGTAATGCACATGTACAAGTATAAAAATACTTTTGTAATATAGTGCATGTTTTACCAAATACTTTTAAAGATAACTTTTGTTTTTCAGGACTCCAAAAGGAGAAAACATTTACTATTCACCTGATTGATGACATAATGCAGCTGATCAGACTGCAGCACCATGTTTTTGAGTTCGCTGGCTTTGCATGGAGTCAGTCCTTTGTAGAGGGCAGGAGTGTAACACCTGAGCGCATATCTTAGATCACTGCCCGTTCTCCTTTCCCCCAACATGTCCTCAAAGTCATCTCTCTTCTTCAGCATTGGGTCTCTATGCTAATGAAATAAAAAAAGAAGCAATTGCCAACAAGAGCAAAAGAATTAGTTTTTTTTATGCATTTTCATCCTTTGAGTAAACTAAATCAGGCTGGATTATTCTGAAGGTGAGAAGGAGCACCTACATGTGAATATCTATCCTAACCAGTGAAAAAGGGTTAACCTTGAAAGATCCTCTGGTAGAAACGTATACCTATTAACAACAAAGAAACTGTTCTTCTTAAATGCCCTGTTCTCCTTCAAACTCCCTGATGAAAAAGGAGACATGGGTAAATAAGTGCCTCATCTCATTAATAATCTGGCCCCAGGATAATGAGCACTATAGAGATTTTTTTTTTTTTCACATGCTCAGACAGTTCAGGGCTCCATGGCATGCACTGTGCAATGCATGGTGTTCTTAATAGGACCCAGGAGACATTGCACATGTCAGATTTTTTGAATTGCAGTTAGTTTCTTAATACAGCAGGAAGAACTGATCATGTTCACATGCCGATATGCCAACATCCAAAATCATATAACAGTGAAGCATAACTCTAGATACAATTTCTGCTTTGGGTTAAAGATTTTCACTCTGTAAATTAAAATTTAATAATCATCAAAGAATCCCCTTTTTCAACATGCCATAAATGTAGTCAATGCTAACACTAAATATATAACATTGGTAAAATATATAAATATTCAACTGCTAATGAAACCCTTTATTCTAAACATGAAGCTTCTTGAATAATTTTTTTGCATAGTCCTCATTATGTAAAAAAGTGACAGAGCAAGAAAAGAGAAAATTACTTAACAGGTTTCAAAAACATTACTCAGGTTAAAGCTATACTTTATTTTTTAAATTGAAAATGCTACAGTTAGTTAAATAAAAACAGAAAAGTAAGAAGGAATCCACACGGGTTCCTAAAAATGGAAACTAAATGACTTATAGGGAGGTAGGTCTGACATGTGGTCAGACATGCACACACGTATGTATGTATGTGTATATATATATATATATCTTTACACATATATATATATATATCTTTACACACACACACACACATACACATATATATATATATATATATATATATATATATATATATATATATATATATATATATATATATATACATACATACATACATACATACATACATACATACATACATAAAATAACATCAGAAAATTGTTTAAATCTCAATCCTTTCCTTCAAGGACCTTTCCAAACTTTGCAGGGAGGACCCTTGACGAGCAGATTCAGACATACAAACCAATGGTTTCAGAATATTTCCAGTAAAGCAGATAAGTTCTGAGATAAACTTGCAGAGCAAATCAAACCTTCATTCGGCTCCGAGTTATTCTCAGCGAACCCAACAAAGTAGCATTGTGTTAAAAGGTTAAGCGACACTTAATATTGAGCAACAGGGACCCCAGCTAGCTCAGCCAGCTAATAAACACAGCAATAAACACATTCTACACACCGAATAAACCACCTTGGACGCCATTCTTTGTCCCAAAACACCGCCTGCATCCGATAAAGATGAGTGAAAATGAATATATTGTTGTCCCGTTTACTTTTAGATACCAACAGCAGCTGCAGAGCTCCGTATGGGCGTGAGAGCTGACATCTTTTCACTTCCTTCACCTACGGTGGCTGGTAAGGACCACTCCGGTAGCGTGTTCCGCGCTGTGCGTTTTCACGTGTGTTGTCATTCATACAAACAGGTTCGCAAAGACATATTTTTGTCTGTTTGATTTACCATAATTTTATTTAGCCGATGGTCTTAGAATAATTTCGGAGATGAAAGAGGGAAAAGACGAGGACAGTTTGTTTCTGGAGCAGGTTCTGGATTCTCTTTATGACTTTGGTAAGCCTTAGGAGCTAATGCTAGCCCTGTTAGCCGATTTAAACTGCTCTTTCTGTTATTTTCTTTATGTACATAACTAAACTATGACATAAAAGGTAAGCATTTTGTGTTTTTATTCTTGTTTTTATTTCAACTTCTTATGTCAAACAAGTAAAAAATAAATAAATAACGGAGCTTCAACATGTTTAACGAATATTTTTATTGACTAAAAAGCAAAAGTTTTTGTTGAGTTACAAATAAAATCATTAACATATTTAGTTTAATAAAAAAAATGCATTTATTACCTAAAATCTACACTCTTCAAAGCTAGAACAATCATAACATTATGCCTATGGTCATCATAAGGGGTAAATTTTTTAAACCTACTTCTCAAACCACAAAGTCTTCTTTAACATCTAGTATATGTATAAATATAAATATCAAAATATTTGCATGTACATATTGGGCCCCTAACATATATATATATATATATATATACAATCTGCATCACGTGGATAATCTGGCCTTCCTGTTTACATCATGTCTGAAAATAAATAATAGATTTAGTTCCTTTTCTAATTCATTCCCTGGTGCTGCAGGATGCAACTTTGGTCAATCCGCTTTATAAGAAGACACACAACATGCATTATGATTAAAGATGGTGAAACTCACTGGAGTGTATAATAAATGGTTAATATGCACTATAGATATCCATACATGTTTCTTTATCTGTTTACTGTCTTTTATAACCACAGTTAAACTCTATCATTAAAGCAGCATGATTTGTTCATGTTGTTGATGGAAAATATAGAGAAAAGTGAGGGGAAATTATAGTTAGGGCAGTATGGTTTTGTTTTAATTGTTTTATTACAGTGATCGCTGTTTTTTTATTAATTTTTCCCTCATCATGTGAGCTTATTTTTAAAGGACATCTTTATTGGTTCATGACAGAAAAGTAGTGCATCGCTAATCACACATTAATCTGTAGGAAGGCAGTGCTGGGGTTTAGGGAACATGGAGGTTCAATTTGAAGTAGTCCTTTTATTTTGAAGTTTAAACGTTTAGAGTTGGGTAAGAAAAAATCAGGATTTTCACGAAAATGACCATCTTAGATGTTATTGATTGATTGATTGACAAATTGTCAAAAAGAGAAGAAGAAAGTGCCAAAGGAAGAAAAAGGTGCATGGGCTATATACGGTATATACAGTGCGTCCACATATGACAGGTTTTGTTTTTATAGCAGGATCATTATACAGGGTTGTTGCAAAGTGTGTTTACATGGGTATTTATATAGATGGATATTTATATATATATATATATATATATATATATATATATATATATATATATATATATATAATATATATATATAGTATGTATATATATATATATATAGTTATTGCACTGGGTGTCAAATATAAAGAAACAGGTTATTGCACAGGGTATTAAATAGAGGTTTTGTTGGCTCTACTTCATATTTATTGTTTCAATTTCTGTTGCAGGTTCAGAATCAAAGAAGACGCTTAAAGCCCCAAAAAAGAAAAAACGAAAAAGATGTGAAGAGCAGGAGGAAGAAGAGGGACTTGATCCAGCGAAGGAAGGTTGCAGCGACAATGAAGACAGCAGAGATGCTGAGGATCACCGTGGAGCAGAACAGCCAAACACCGAAGGGTTTAAACGCTTGAAAGGTGGATTATCACTACTCGTTATAAATGCAAAGCATACATAAGTTTAAAAAAGAAGACTTAGATTTTTCTTTTTCGTATTGAGTCTTATTTTCCTGACTGAGCTTTTACTAGGTCTTAAATTTGATTAAACAAAAAGCACTCGTGGAGAATTTTCTTGTTTCAAAATAAGGGTGTTTTCTTTACTAATAAAAAATAACAGAAATATTCTCAGAGTTGACTTTCAAAAAATGTTTGTTTTATCAAAGTATTGTTTTTTTTTTGCCTTTTTTCCCACCAGAAGAACTCTGGAAATATTTACCTATTATATGTGTTTTTTAAAGGAATTCGGACATTATTTTACTTGAATTACAAAGCCAGTAGTGTTAAGCAGGAAACATTCCTGTTTGAAGCAATATAAAGTCTGCAATCAAGCCTTTCCCACAAGTTCCTCGAATTTCTTCTTGTTTTAATTTCTTTGGAGAATTAAGCTCAAAATGCTTGTGTTGGTTATTCACTAATGTGAAAAATGTGAAAACTTACCAAGATTTTACAGTATTTTTAGTAGTTGGCTAAAACCTAAAATAGAGTCGTCTGTCAAAGCTGAACATTTTTCACCAAAATGAATAAAGTTTTCTCAGATTTTCTTTAGTTTTGGAGCAAGTTAAAAAGTAAGGCAGGCAGTTAACTATTTTATTTATATAGCACCTGTTACAGACAAGGGAGGGTCACAAACTGCTTAACAAAAACCTGCAAAACTCATAATAAGAATACAATCCCTATCTCAATAACATCTATTTTAGTCATAGTAATGCTGATTTCTTATTAATAATAGATATGATGTGGACCAACGCAAATCCTAAATCTACACTATAGCATTCTTTAAAAGAGTTAAAAACTATTCTTAAATGTATCTTAAATTTGTAAAAACCCTGTAAATATTTCAGTAATAATAATCTGCAGACTCTTCCCTCTAATAATCTCTCACATCCAGGCATCCAGCCGGAGAACAAGGTGGAGGTGGTGACGTTTCAGGATCCAAGAAAGAAAACTAAAACCAAACAGGTTCCGGTTTCCACCAAGATTCCAGTTAAAGCTCCACAGGTTGGTGTCTCCTACTTTAATTTATAGAAATCTCTTCTAAAGCTAGATAACTTCTGAAGATTAAAGTCCATGTGCTTAAACTGTAACCATTATTAAACTGGATTTTTTTTTTTTATCCAGTAAAAACCTTTCTTTTGAACGCTGTCATTTATTCAACATTGCAAAACAGAGAGAATATATACAGCTTTTAAAAATAAAGATTAGAGGTTTAGTAACCTTTTTTACCAGCTGACCAAACTATTTAAAACTAAATAAAATGTTAACTTAATATTAGGAGATAATAAAATGTAGGCCAGAACTTATTTCAACCAGTCAGATTAAATAAAGTAATTTAATCATGAGAACAGGGCTGCAACAACGAATCGATAAAATCGATAAAAATCGACTTTTAAAAGCGTTGGCAACGAATTTCATCATTGATTAGTTGTGTCGCGCGATTAATGCGTCATCCGCCGCCGTCGTCATCGCTGCCACTTGACTGAAACGGGGGAAGAAAAAAAATATGGGAGCGAGCCAGCGCCGCAGGTGAGCAAAGGCTGTTTTCAAAAGGCAGTAACGTCAACTGTTCTAATGACCGATACCGCAAACGCAAGCTGCGTCTCAATCCGCAGACAGCCTGCGCTTTGTAAAGCGAAAAAAGTCGTAACATGCAACTTTTGTAAAAACAAATTAACATGGCACGGAAGCACCACTGTTATGACGCAGCACCTGAAAAGGAAACACGTTGGAGCCTTCGATGGCAGTGAAGAGAGCTGATCAGCAGGGTGAGCGGCCATGTTTGCTTCGTTTTAAAGTGGGGAAACGTAACGTTAGTTTCTCAGGTAGCTCATCTGATGCTTTCCTTACCTTGTAAGTAGGTTACAGGCAGTGATAAGGTTGGCTACTTATTTTACTTTTAATTTCATTTGAATTAGCTTAAAGGAATAGTACACCCAAAACATGATTAGCCTTCATTTTCTACTCACCCCCATGCTGAACAACACTCTGGAGTACTTTTTTGATATCTCAAATGCATCTGGAGATCTGGGAGGCTTCTTGCTGTCTGCTGACATTCAAATAATGGAGGTCTATGGTGCCCGAGGCAGAAAGGTCCATAAAAGTCCACAAAAAAAGTGTCAATATTCCTCCATACTGCTCGTCCAATGTATTCCAAGTGTCCTGAGTGGGTAGCGTCCATAATTTACTCGAAACGAAGTCATTTAGAATGTTTTTAGAGCATAAACAGTAGTGTATAGGATTTCCTAAAAGTACTCCAGAGTGTCGTTCAGCATGGGGGTGAGTAGAAAATGAAGGCTAATCATGTTTTGGGTGTACTATTCCTTTAAGCAGCGTTTATATTTTCTTTATAAATAAATTAACTTGCAAATTATGAGGGCAAGGCTTTTAAAGTTTAAATCTTCTGGCAAAGATAAAGTAAAGAAGATCCTGCAATTTATGGAAGTAAAGCAGAATAAAATCCAGCAAGATCAGTAATATGTCAATTAATTATCTGCCACATTCCCATGTAAATATCTGTCTTTGGAGGATGTGTTTTTTAGCACCCCTAGTTCTCTCATTTTTATTCCAAATACAATTTATAATTTGAATCACAGACTATTTTTATCTCTATGGTTCAGTATTTTCTCAAGTAGCAACTTTAACTGCTATACTTTCCTGTCTTAAAAGGCAGAACTCTTCTAGTCTAAAAAAAACCTCATTTGTTGAAATGGGGGGGCCTATTGTTTGAACCCCTTAGGGGCTTTTAAAAACAAAAATGCTTGTCTTTTTTTGCGCTTTATGAAACAAAGTACCCTATATTTTGTGGATGTACAGCTACATTTCTCATGTAAGTTTGCGTAGTTTTAACACAAACATTTATTTTTCATATTGCACCAGTACAGTTAATGAGCAACCTGTACTTGTGTGCTTGTTTGTTCTGTCTAAAATCTTTATTTTGGAATAAAGAGGTTAATATAAAAAATATTTTTTGTCAGCTTCATCGATTAATCGAAAAAACAATCGGCCGATTCATCGATTTTTAAAATAATCGTTAGTTGCAGCCCCATATGAGAATAAATCCTCTAAATGCCACAAACGTCCCATTTGAAATTTATTCAAAACTTTGTGAAATGTTAAATCCAGCACCATGAACTTCATTTAACCAGGTTTTGTTTTACTCTGTTACTCTTGTCACCTCTTATTTCCATCACTTTTCTCCTACTCTGGCCCTTATCCCCTTTGGGTGTCGCGCTCGTCACATCCAGGAGTCTCAGACGGCAGAGCAGAGGCGAATCAACCAGCAAGAACGGCTCAGTTTGGAAAAGGTGAAAATATTTTTAATTTGATTTTACTGGAGTTAAGCTGCTTTCAATGTATCTTATTAAGATTTGTTGATTATTGCATTTAACCCCTGTGCTATATGGTCCCTATGTTTTGGAACCTGACATGTTTGTGACAGGCTCGTCTGGAAGTCCATCGGTTTGGAATCACCGGCTACAAGAAGGAGCAGCAGCGAGTGTTTGAGCAGGACAGGGCGATAATGCTGGGAGCCAGAGTAAGACTTGGCATCTGCAGTGCAGTAAAACATTGTTTGCCCCTTACAGATTTCTGTAATCACACTCATATGTTTTAATATAGTCCAAAAATCTTTGAAAAACAAAGTCAACATGAAGAAAAACAAACAGCAGTTTTAAAAGATTATATCCTTTACTAAAGGAAATAAGCTATTTCATCCGACCTGTCCTGAAAAATCAGAATTTCTGAAATTTTTGTTAGATGATTTCGTTAACTAATCAGGAACTGTGATGTTAGTTTAAGAAGTGCACTCAGAAAAATGTATTTTAGTCAATAACTCACCAGAACTAGTTTTTTTGTGTCCTGCAGCAGCAGAGCAGCTCCTGATACTGGGTGCTGGTTGTTGATGTCGTTGTCTTTCCATACCATATGCATACAAATGCTGACTTGCTCTCAGCATGGGCGAGTCGAACATGCAACAGGAACCAGTGTTACACCAGATTATGTGCCCCGTCACATATTGTCACAATGGGGAATAGAATATTTGATGACGCGATAAGTGAGTGCAGTTTAAAAACAACAATAAAAGCCAAGCGAAACAGAAACTTTCTCCCCTTCAGTGTGAATGTACCTGTACGCCAGGCTCTTACTGAATACAGTCTGGCTGCAGTGCGATCGCCGTTAGTAACCCAAATCAACAGCCACGATGCTGTGTGGTTGTGCTTACCGAGGTGGTGCAGCTCAGCAGAATGATTCCACCAGAAAGAAGTTTGGTGCCCACGCCACGCTCATCATTTTTAAAAGCCAAACAGGGAAAGAGTGACGCCAGACAAAAACGAATCCTGGCTATTTCCAACAAAAAAATTACACTAACTGACTTGTGAAAACAAAACGGAAAAACAGAAACATGAGAAAATAGACTGGTGGGTTGAAAAGCAATAATTGGGCAGAGATAATGAATTTTGTGCTAGAACTCCTGGAAATAATTTGAACCCATGCAAACTTTATTCCTTGCAAGCACCGTTTCTACAGCCAGAGCATCAATGAGCCAGTCTGGTTCAAGCTTTTGGTGACTTTTTGCAGCACATTGAACCGCAGTCAGTGTGAACCCAATCTGAGGCTTTTATGCTAAAGTGAACCAGAATCAGAACCACTGTTCATACTGAAAAAAAAAAAAAAAATCTTTAATCTACCCAGGAGTGGCCAGCCTACCAAAATTACTCCAAGATCAGCCGCTCATCCAGAAGGCCACAAAAAAAATGAATAAGAACCTTACAAACCGCTAACAGTTTGGCCAAGCTACTTGTCCAGTGTAGTGAGCTAAGCTATCAGTTACTCAACAATAAATTAAGCTTCACTACACCAAAGCTAGCACCTAAAGAATTATAGCAAGCTAAGTTACACTAATGTGTTAAAAGTAACTTAACTACATCAGAAGCTACTTAACGTTGTACCAAGCTAATGTCAATTCAAAATGAGTCTGATACACTGGTTAAAACATTTATTAAAGATCAGCAAATGACATAAGACAGTGTAAAAATTGCTTTATGATCAGCATAATAAAAAAAAACTAAAGTTATTACTAGTAGACAAAAAAATAAACAATCTGCTGTTTTTAGAACCAAATTAAAGGTACTGTGTAGTGTTCTACACATGGAGACATGGCTATGAGTTTGCATTCAATGGACATCTCTAGGGAAAACAAAACCCTACAAAAGGCATCTTATTTCTTTAGGGTCTCCCTTAGAGAAAACTTCTTCAGACCTCAAAAAAACAGTCGATTCAAGTAACAAATGAAACTGTTTACAAAAGAAGGTGAAAAAATAAAGAAGCTAATTAAGAGATATATATACATTTATGTCTCACTGTATAATTTAATTTCTACCTACATATTTATTCATTGTATTTTGGGGGGTAATTAATTGAATGCTTATTTATTTATTGAGCATGTATTTATTTTTATATGTGGGAGAGCTGTTCCTCCATACCTAAAAAATCTTATCTGTGCAAATAAGCCTTAAAACATCTGAACACGTACTTTTTATCAGAGGATTCAACAAGTTTCAAAATCTCTGAAGATAAGGCCACGGTGTAGTGGCGACAGTTGGCTGCTCTTCTCGCTCTGCTCCTGTCTCCTCCTCCATCCTGTGTGTGTGGCTCTGTGTGTCTTGTGTCATTCTTTGAGTTCCACTGCAGTGCGCATGCGCATGTTTCGTAGACACAGACAGGAGAGGCAGAATAGAGGATCATGCATGAATGTCCAACGAATAACTCCGATTGTTGTTTCAAAAATAGAAAACCTGCTTTCATTTCTTAGTTATGCCCTGGATTTTGTAGCGTTTGTGGACGCTACGTCGCTACTTGATAAAAAAAATAACGTCACTACAGGAAAGTTACTTGATAAATAAAGCAGCAACGCTATGGTCAAGCTACTGGAAAATGTAGTTAAACTAATAGCTTCGATACATGTAGCGGCGCTACTGCCCATCACTGACCGCTAACGATCACAGCTAACCCAGTTCAAGTCAGTTTTCATGATCAGACAATAGGAAATGGAATAGGCAAAAATAATAGAAGAGGAAAAAAAATCTTTGAATCTGTAAGGGGAATATATATTTTTACAGTCCTATATGGTTGTTGCAATGACATGTTTGTCTAGTCAACAGGTTTTATTCATTGCATTAATTGCTTTTTAATGATGTTATTGAAGCCTCCAAAGAAGGAGTACGTGAACTACAAGGTGCTGCAGGAGCAAATCAAAGAGAAGAAGCAGAAAGAAAAGGAGGCTCATTCAGTAAGACCTGCTTATTCCATCATTACTATTCTGTTATGTTATTTCACAAGAATATATTTTAACACATCTACTTTGTAGGACAAGAAGAAAAAGAAAAAGAGTAATCAAAGGTGAGAGTCTCACAGCCCCTTTAACTGTAGAGGGAAAGCCTCAGGCTTTGTTTTCATTGTAAGGATGCAGCCTGTGTTGTTGAACCTCAGTCGAAATTTTTTATGCCTTCTGTGTTTTCCTCAGGGACAAGAAGAAACCATCATCCTCTGGTTCTGCCGCAACACCCTCCGGTCAGGTGGGTCGGTTCAAGAACGGCATGCTGATCCTCAGTTCAAAGGAGATCCAGAAAATCAAAGGCAAAAAAGTGAAGCATTGAGGTACGGGGATATTTGAGGAGGTTTTGCATTTCATGACATATTCTGTGTTCGGGTGTAGATTATAAGTCAAAGAGGAGTATTTCAGCAGAACCTAACTGGACTTCTATTGTTTTCATTAATAATCCTTCCTAACTTTACATATTTTGTAAAGAGTAAAGCAATGCTAAGCACTTGGATATTGACTCTTATATGTATATTTGGATTTAGAATAAGGGCTTCTAATGTTCTGTGTCAACAGGTGACAGATTAAATCAGAGATGCATGATGGAAAATGGCAGCAGGCTGCAGGAGGAGACCGTGCAGCGACTCGGTGTGCTGCAGGGAATGATAGTGATATCCAGACACGAAAGTGTCAAGAATCTGAACAAACACACAGTGGGCATGTGAAGATCACTTTAGTTTATTTATTTCCTTTTTTATAAAGTATCCAAAAAAGCAGACACTGCTATTTCTTGTATTTTCCATACATTTTTTTTTTTTTTAGAGCTGATTCTGTGTTTTCATCATTTACAAACATTGTAGTCGTACAAAACATTTAAATTGGCAGCAGGGGACAACTCGAGGACAAAACTGAGGTAATAGAAAAGAACTTCACACATTTCTTTCATGGATAAATATATATACAACATGAGACAGCAGAAGCCAATGCTGCTTTTCTTTTTTCTGACACTCGGGCCTAAATATACAAATCTTGTTTCCAGGCTCAGCAGGCTGTGCTTTAGATGTAAACACTGGAGTTTCTGCAGAAGCTTGATGTTAAAGGGACAATATGAAAGGTGTTGGGTTGAGCTTAATAATAATGAAAGAACATGCTTGATTGGATAGTTAGCCGCTGGCTGTGGTCACAGTTTTCTCTTAAATAGTTCTTTGTATCCAAAAAAGATGCAGCTTCTGTGCAGTAAATTTAAATGTGCAATCAGTTTGATGGGTATTGGGTATAATGGCATGCCATACAAACACACTTACAAAACAACAGTTACACAGAATGTATGCATGTGAATCAACTCAGAATGTTGTTGGTTTGTTCAATATTTTTTAAATAAAGATAATGTTTTTCCAAGTATCATTTGAAACCACTTAGCTCCAAAATTCTTAGTCATCCAATTAATTAATAAATAAACAGCCTGTCAACTGGAAAAAATTGAAATCTTAATAAGTCATTTTTCTTAAAATAAGTAATTTTTCTTGAATTGATGAGGTAAGTGTGAAACTTTACCAATGGAACAAGAAAATTAACATTTAAAATAAGAAAAAATAATTGCATTTTCTTATTTCAAGCGCATATTATCTAATTATCTTATTTTAAGAGTAGAAATACTCATTCCATTGGCAAATCATCTTATTTATCTGCGCAAATGAAGGGTAAATACACTTAATTTAAGAAATGTTGACTTATTTCTAGATCATTTTTGCAGTGATATTCCACCTTCCAGAGCATAAAATGATTTCCTTACACAATAGATGTGGTGTTTCATCTGGTTCTGGGCTGAGATCTATTTGTGGTTACAGTAAAGTCAGATAAAGGGCAGGTTGTTGATCTGCGCAGGGAGGAGGGTCTAAGCTGACTAAAATAAAGCCCTTTGGTCAAAGCTGGCTGTTTGTGGCAAATCGGGACACAAGTCCCCTTAGGCAGACGCTCAGATATTTCAAACTTATCAAAACTGATTATTTCCCTATGATGAATTTGTCATGTGACAAAACATTTAAATGGAAAAGTGAAAAAATAATTTACAATGCGAAAAGATATGCGAGCTGTTTGGTTTATTAGTGTTATTTTTTCTTGCCAAAAATCTAATTTTTTTTTTTATCCTGAAAGCTCTGGTCAAAGAAACTTAGTGGAGCTGTCAAGGTAGTGGTTCCCAAACTTTTCTTGGTGGACCTCCCCTGTGATTTAAATGTTTTCACTCCTCCCTTCAATCTTTTCAACAGTTGAAGAAAAGTCAACTGGAGGAAAACTGCAATGAAATAAACTACATCTTTAAATCATAAACCACCACTTTTAAATAAAAATTGTTCAAAATGGTCTATTTGAATGAATAATTAAAACATTTTTAGCAATTTTTCTAATATTTCAAAATTGGTCTTCCATCTAGTCCATGCCCGCCTGCAATTACCCAAAGGCGCCCCTAGATGGTGCTTGCCCCACTTTGGAAACCACTATTTTAAGGTTTTTGATAACATTTAAAATGTTGGTTTTACTTGTCTCATTTAAATGCAGATGTCAACTTTATATCATAAAACAAAATGTTATGGAGCTTATTGCCTGCATAAGCTGCTCAGTGCTATTGATTTAGCTTCTATATGAGCAACCATTGCTGCAAACATTGTGATAAAGATGAAAATACTTAAATGTAAGAAAAGCAGAATACAGTATATGGGATATTTAAGCATGCATTTTTTTTTAGAAAAATATCCTCATTGGTTTGGAAATTGAACGTTATTGTTAGCAGCTAGAGGCTAAACACTGCAAACGCTTGCAAAATACCTGCTAACAAAATTGTAATGCATAGGGAGGAAAAAGGATTTTAAAAAAGTAGCATTTTATAGTTATTTTGGTTTAGAAAATATAATACATTGTGTTTGCTTTTGTGGGTTTTTTTTAGCAGGTTATATTAGTAAAAGGTTAGTTTTTAGAACAACATAGTTTTGAAAGTTAATAACCGTTTATCCACAAACTATTGAGACGCCAGGCAGATTTAGATTAGTTTTTTTTTTTTTTTTTTGCAGTTTACTTCATATTAAATAAAACATACATTTCTCAAAAAAAAAAAGAAAAAAAATTATTCATTAGGATTTATTTTTTTTATCAGATTCAGAACTGAAGTCAGAACTCTAGTTGAACTCAAATATTGAGTCAAAAGAAACATACTGCTAAGATTTAAAGATTAAACCTAAATCTGCCAGTGGTGTGATTCTAAGTAACATCTAAATCTAAAAAGGGTCCAAATGTGTTGGTATGAAGTTGACAAATGCTGCAAACTAGATATCGTAGCAGTGTGATGTATTTCAAAAATAACTGGTAATTGTTCCATGTTCCATAAACTGAGACAACGGCCTTTAAAAAATAAAATAAATATATAGTCATGTGTTCAATAGAAGGTTTAGTCATTCTTTAGTGGCTTATTCATCTTCAAAGTTATATATACTTAGAAAATACAAAACATACTAGATGATATTAATAAATCTTTACCTGATTGAATGCTGTAAAAATGCCCAGTTTTTTTCCACCGTTGTGCATTTGTTTTCATTCATCCTGTTTGTTTAAAATAAATCTGGCTTTAAAAGAAATGAGCTATCATTGAACCAAAATACAAATATCCCTGATAAAATGTTTAAATATCATGAAACCTTAAAATTAATGCAAAGATTTTAACATATTTTTACAATTCAATGAGTCAAGATGTGGAAACAGCTCCAGCAAACGGCGCGTTTCAACTGACCATCCTCTAATTCTGCCGCTCCCAACAATGGCCAGCGGAGAGCGACCGATAACTGCTGACAGCAACAGCACTGATTGTAGTGACAATTAAACAGTACACTATTTACAAAACATTTTCATCTAGTTTTGAATCCTGTTTTTTTTTTTTATCCATGCTTAATATCACAAGTGATGTAGCTATATTTTGTAGATCTTCATTCTCACAGAAACCCAGTTTTTATATACCTGGTCAGTCTATCCTCATCCCTCTCACACTCATGCTAGGGAGTTATTAGGCAATAGAGAAGATGAAAAATATGAAATAAAACATCCAAATCAAACCTCCAGTTTCTAATAACAAACCCCTCTGCCTCTTCTCCTTTGTAATAAAGCCTTTTTGTCTATTGTGTATTCCACAAATGTTACATCCTATAACCACCAGGTCACAGTGGTCTGGTTTAAGCTACTGTCCTCTCCTGGTAGCCGTATCTGGTCCCTCATGGAAAATATGCAGCAGTAGATGTAGCTGAACCTGATGTGACATGTATATCACTTTCAGCGTGACGCATTAAGATGCTTGAGAGCATCTCAGTTACTTCAGAGAGACTGAGAGATGAGATCTCAATTATAGTGAGACACAATTCTTCCAATCTCATTTGATTGTAAAATAGTGACCAAAACTTTCACAAAATACAAAACAAATATTTGACTCTTCCATTTCAAATACATTTTGTTAATTATATTTCTGAACAGAACCTGGGAGAGGCTGCAGGCTGCGATGCTAGAGGACAGTAATGTATCATGCCTTTATGTTTGTTTTGTCAGGATGCTAATGATTTTAACTGGTAATGACATAACAGATGGTATCAAAACCTTTCTTTAAACTACAGCAGTTATTTCTGCATTGTAATAATAAAAGAAAAAACTTCAAACATAAATCTCATTAAAATATAGCCGGTATTTACCTCACTAGCTTATAGTTTTGCCTTTGAACTGTTCTGTTTCTGCACTGAAATACACTCATAAAATAATTTATACGTAATTTGTCGCTCATTTGATTTATTTTAGATTTTCTGATATAAGCAACTACTTGCATACAAAAAATAAGAAGTTGGACCAACATGTTTTGCAGAGATTATTTCTCTAATTGTAGCCTGAGGGAATTGCTTGGCACAATCATTGTGTTGAGTATGCAGACTCATGCTGTGATGCTTTCAATTTTGAAAAATCTGCATCTTTCAACATCCTAATTTCTAAGTACGACGGTACGAGTATTAGGGCCACACATGAAGAGAAAAAATATTTTTGCCATGACGAGATTAAACTCGACATGTCGACTTTAAAGTCGACATGTCGACATTAAACTCAACATTTCGAGAATAAAGTTGAAATGTCATGTTGACATGTGGAGCCAGCCACAAGGAGGACCCACGCAACACCAGATATCACAAAACTCCTTGCAACATTGCACTTTTCTGCATCTGGGATCTCCCAATCTCGTTTTTCAGAAGTGCTGTCTGATGTTCTAAATGCCATGTCGCCCTGACGCCCTAACGGAGAACCCCGACCTCTGCGCCTGTGGAGCAACATGCCAATGCTGCGGAGATGTGTACGCGCAGTCATCTCATCCACAGTCCCATTGTGAGCCATTTGGTATGTGCATTTTTCTACAGGCCAATACAAAACACCTGTTTTTTTTTTTTGTTTTTTTTTAATGCAGTGAAGTAGAAATTCAGCCACATACCACCTTAGGGAATAAAGGTAGCCAAGGTTTATTTATTTATTTATTTTTATATATATATATATATATATATATATATATTTTTTTTTTTTTTTTTGGAGGGGGTGGGGGTGTCTCTGTAAGATTAAAATTTCTTAATGCACTAGTTTGCACAAACTACTTTGCCGCAAACCACAAAACGTGCAAAACCATCATTTAAATAGGGCGTCTCCAACAGTTTTGCACCTGCCACCAGTTACGCAATCGTTCTTGTTAAATCACCCGCAAACCATGGTTCAGCCCCTCGCGCAAAATTCCAGTTTGCGAGCGCAAATTACTGCACGCAAAATTGGATCTTGATAAATCCGGCCCTATGTGTAGTATCCAGGGGCGGATTAAGGAAATTTGGGGCCCTAGGCAAAGACAGGCAGGGGGCCTTTTGAATTGAGAAGACAACACATTAAATAGACCCATTCTACAGATCGAGAAATGTTAATAGAACAGACATCCATTATCTGTTCTAGGTTTTGTCCCTCTCTTCTTGTCCCTTTTCTCGCTGTTTTCCTCTCTATGTTTTGTACTGTTCTCTAAAGGAATGAAAGTTTTTTTCCAAGCACTAAGCTCACTTAGCTGATTGCTCCTTCATGTGTTTCCAAAAAGGCTAGTGTAAATAACCCAGCCCTTCTTTTCACTGTAGACAAGCCATGATCTGCTTATCTGTTCTCCATTTTTCATTTGGATGAAATGAAAGCTGCATGAATCATGACAGCAGACAAGATAGAGGAGAGGAGGAGGCGGGGTTACCAATCTACTTGCTCTGGAGAGCAGAGTTCGCTGCTTTTAGATGTTGTATCCAAAGTCTCCAGTAGCAGAAAAAAGTCGCTAGATTTGGCATTAGGCGCTTCTTTCAATCAAAGTGCTAGAGGGGTCTGAAAAGTCACTAAATATAGCGACTAAAACGCTAAGTTGGCAACACTGCTCTTTGCATTGTTTGTTTTCAAATGTTTTGCCTCTGTCTGTTTGGACCTTTCTGAACATGTGCAGCAAATGGACTGATCCAATATGGTGGACACTGAAGGGGGGGGGGACACACTTAATATTATAAGCGTTCTGATGGCATTTTAGCAAAATGATTTTTATCAAAAACATAATTAATGTGCACAAATAAAGAATAGTTGTATTATCCATACATTTAAACAAAGTTTTAAGGGGACCTCAGGTGCTTGGGGCCCTAGGCAGCTGCCTAGTATTGCCTAATGGTAAATCCCCCCCTGGTAGTATCTGTAGACCAAAACAAGATGTGTGACAAGTGACGACTCTCTCTACGTCCACTCCTGCTGCAAGTAGTGAGTTACTCATAACTTTAGAAGGCTGTTAGCAAGAGAACTTCATTTTTTTAAACTGTGTGTCTTCTTGTAAATGTTTTGATCTGCTTGAAGAGTTCTTCACCATACTGCTCTAAGGCTAAGCTCTGAGTTCCATGGATGCATGTGAAAACACAGCCAATCTAAATCTGACTTGTAAAAAAGACACTGGAGAACACAGTGTGACGTCGTACCAAATTCCAATTTTTTCTCTTTAAGAGCTGCACACAATTTGCAATGCAAGACAAAAATACATTTTGTTCCAGACAGTGATGTTAAAAATGTTGAAACACTAAAACAGAATTGAATCAGTATTTTAACTTTATATTTATATTTCTTGCACATCATTATATGAAATAAGTCTTGTCCACAAATTATTAAAAAACAAAATACAAAGACCCTTTAACAACAACTGCAAGATAAGAATAATGGTATTTTTGGTCTTGTAATTTTGGGAGAAAGAAAAGTTCTAGGTGAGTCAAAACATTTAGAGCTAAAGTTAACAGGCTAAACATCAGCACTTGCTCCTGTAAACTAAGTCAGATATAGTGGTTAAGCCTCCTCTTCCCCCATATGCCACTAAATGTCCAGGACTTACTGGAGGGTCTATTTATCAGTAGCCAGATAAAGTCTTAGGAACTAAAGAACAGCTAGAATTTATCTGTGAAATGAAGAGAAAAAGAAATGAAAAAGTGAAAGATGGATAAATCTAGATTCTCTAACCATGAACTTAATTGTTTGATCATTGAAATAGAATTTGGGGGAAAAAAAAAAACATTAAATCTTAAAATTTGAATTAATATATAGCCAATTTCCTTATATAAAGGTGTGTACTTTACATTTAAGTTCTCTTTTTTATTTTACCACATATGAGTCTTTGGATTCAAAAACTAAATTGAACAGGAGTGTTTCCTGCATTAAGGGGACAAATAAACTAAGATGCAAATTAGATAAATAACCTGCAGAAGGTCGACTCCCAGGTTCTGCTGATTGGTTGCGTCTTTAATAAGTGAAATATAATCGATCCCGTTGTTTCTCAGATCCAGCACAACTGTAAACCTTACTGACAGCAGGGAACAATCTTTGTGTCATTGGGAGATTTTTGTCAACCTTGGATGGCTTTGAATTTCCAAACAATAAGTTAAGATATAATCAGACTGATGTACCTGTTGTAACTACAGCTGTCGAAGTTGAACGGTTCTTCGGTCAGTTTTTTTGATCACCAAAAGCACCTTATTGATGTAAACTGTGAGGCTGTTCTCCACAATAATTTCAACACAGTGAGAATGTCTTCTAGGTGTCTAGCTTTACTATTTAAACGTAAGATTCTTTTGTCATGAAATTGATAGAATGACACTAGTTTAAAACAAAAAGAAAATCAAAAATATCGTTTGAATCCTGTGATTTTTGGCAGAAAATAAATCAATACAATAACCCCAATCCCATTTGTAACAATGTCCACAAAAATTTACAACCAGTCAGATTTGTTCCTTCATCATGACATCGTATAGAAACACATGGCAGCTTGGAAAGCATGGACAGAACCAAAGCTGACATTTCAGACAAATATCCCCTATGAAGGGAACAGAGGCTGCATGTGACATCAGAGGTTAGTATCCAGGGCACGCTCAGGAAAGCAGTAAGCTCCTACTGTTTGATATTCTTTGGCACCTCCAATCCGGTCAGTAAGGTCACCTGAAAGAAAAAAAAAAAAGTTCAGCAGACAAAGCACGGTACAGGCGGATCGATGTGCATCTATTACATTTCAATCTCAGGTCTTTGCTGGATTTTTCTCCTTTTCTTAAAGATCCAGGTACCAGAAACTGTAAATCTGCTGCAAAGTCTGTTTTTGCTGTTGCTAAAATATTTTATCTCTAAATCTGGAGAAAAAGGTCAAATCATATTCTTTTAGCTTAATGCATTTATTGCAGATGTAAAATATTCTTGAAGTAAAGGCATAAATTTTAGTAGACCAGTTTTTATGCCAAGTAATATATGAATGAACATTTTCTTTCTTTATTACAGGTTTGAAAACGGTTTCTGTTTTTGCATCTAGAGAGAAAATCAATAATTTTCCACATCTGTAACTTCATCTGTCTTTAGAAACCTAAAACGGTATTAAAGCTTTGTATGGATTGTTAAAAATGACTATCGACAGTAAATTAACATTCCCCAAATTACTTTTAGAACAATGGTTTGAATCTACCTAACCCGGAGTATCTTCTTTCAATCTAAAGCTATTTTCCTGCTCAAATAAAAATCTTTAAAAACAAGTCTTAAAAACTACTTTTCTCCTTTAGGAACATTCTCTAGTATCACAGTGACAGATTTTAAAACTAGATACTTTTACAAAAATAAAAGAAAACATGTACTTGGTTGAAATGTTTATTATTTGGAAAATTTTAAAAAAGCAAAGAAATCCATCTGATCAAAACTCATTGTCTCAAAAGCTTAATGCTGATGTTCATCTTTTTAAAAATGACTTTTTTTCTGAGTCAAAGTAGAAAACCACAGTTCACAGAAGGAGATGTTGAGCTGCTCTTTAAAGATATCTGTATGTCATGCTAATCTCAACACTGAAATAAAACTAACGGCTTCTGAACCTGGTGACCAATGAGCATCGGTCTCTTTAGAGAGTACTGATCCAGAAAATGTCCAGAAAATGTTACTGACACCAACCTGGACGTTTCTGTTGAGGCTGACAGCAGGAACAAAAACCCCGTCCAGGTTCTCGAAGGCTGTTGGTCCATGTTGCTCCTTGTTTATATAGAAGGTTAGGGTCCGTTTGTTCAGATCCAGCAGGATGCCCACAGTGGAGCCCTTAGTGATGCCTCCCTCCGCTCTACAAGCCACAAACACAGAAAACACAACATGTATCTTTGTTACAATATATTGTTCTTACTTTTTATTAAATAGTTTTAAATATACAGAATATTAGTCCCTCCAATTCTGAAACACAAAGCTGACATAGATTCATCTGTGTAGTTCAGGACCATTTTACTCCTTTTTTACCATCCAGGTCCAAGTTCTGTTTAAAAATCTATACCATCTAGTGTGCTCTTTATCAGTAGTTTCAACACCCCCCATCCATCCATCCATCCATCCATCCATCCATCCATCCATCCATCCATCCATCCATCCATCTTCTCCCACTTAGTTCTTGTCAGAGTCGCAGTGGGGTCAGTGTCTATCTCCGGCAGTCTATAGGTGAGAGGCGGGGTACACCCTGGACAGGACGGCAGTCAATCACAGGGCAACTCAGAGACACATAACCATGCATGCACAGACACACACACTCACACCTAAGGATCATTTAGAGAAGCCATTAACCTAACAGTCATATTTTTGGACTGTGGGAGGAAGCCGGAGTACCAGGAGAGAAGCCACGCAGGCAGAGGGAAAACATGCAAACTCCATGCAGAAAGACACCCGGCCGGGATTCAAACACGGAACCCACTTGCAGCAAGGCAACAGCGCTACCCGTAGTTTAAACAAAATATCTTAAAATCTAATTATGCAAATCAAATCTGTTTTAAATCTAAAAAATTATCACATAGGCTGTAGGTTTAAAAAAAACATCATAACCCTAATCGATCGGATGAACACCAAGACATTGAGCATCAGTATGTGGTGATGATGTGATAGGGTCAGTTAAATGAATTAAATATAATGGTTTCTTTCCAGTGTCGTTTTCATGTTCCCTGTAGTTGCAGTCATTTGCCAGCATGCCCTGCTTTTCCTGGGCATGCTGGCAAATGACTGCAACTACTTCTGCAGATATCTTGTTTTGCTCTAAAGTGATCAGCATTAATAGTCAGATGTCAGTTTTTTTTAGTTGCATTTGCTTTGTAAGATCTACTTTAGACAGACTGACCTGCAGAAAAATCTTTAACAAAAAAAAAATAAAAGTCAGTCAGAAAAATCTGAGGCACCCTTACAGCTTTAAAGAAAAAAAACATCAAAGTAACATAGAGCATGTAATACTGGTGAAATGTAGCCTATTATTTTATTAGACTTTAAAACCACTCAGTTTTTAAGGATGCACACTGGTTTTAATGAGGAATGGACTGGGTGTCAAAGTTGGAAAAGCCTTTTCTAAATGACTATAAATGGTATTTAGGGACCAAAAGTCGGGAAATCTCTTTGCTAAAAGGATGAGTTATTCACAATGCTTATGTAAAAAGCCTTTATGCTCTTAAAAATATGGCCTCAGCTGCTTTAGGCACCAGAGTATGAATTAACCTTGCTTGTCCAGTCAGCCATATAAAACACAGCTAGAATTAGCTGTAACAGCTGTTCAATACAAATACATACAGGTAATAGAAAAAAAAGGTTTTTTTTCTTCTCAGGGGTAAAAATATATCATACCATCACAGAAATGCAAACTACAAAAAAGACACTATAAAGAGGCTATTAAAAAATGTTTTCTAGCAAAAAATATAAAAACATAGCTTTAAATTAGAACATTTTTCGGTGGGGCAGACCCCCTCTAGTGATGTGAGGAACTGATTTCCATCAATCCCATACGCTCGCTGCCAGATGTCACTGCCAAAGGTTACATAAGTTATTAGGTTTAGGAGGCATTGCCTTTAATCACATAAAGGCCAGCTTGGTTTCTTGTTTTTTTGAAAAAAAAAATCATAATAATAATAATCATTTGATTTTTTTTTTTTTTGCCTTTCCTGAAGATATTTTCCCTTATTTTAAAATCAAAAAAGGTGGCAAAAACAATAGAGATCTGTAAAGAAGAAAATATTTTTTTCACAAAAACTGGGAAAATGACAGCCAAATAAAAAGCTTTTCTGAGAATGAGGAGGTGTCTGGACAGTGAACTCCTACCTGTTGGTGTGGGAGTTGTTGTGCATGAACCAGGAGCGGTTGTTGTCCACATACATGGCCCAGGCCTTGTCGTCCTTCCCCAGCATCATTTCTTTCATGGTGTTGATCCTCGCCACGCCGAAAGCAGGGTCCGGGTGGTTGTCATACCGGTCAATGCTGACTTCCCAATAGTGAGTTCCCTGAAAATTCAAGAGAGAATTGTGGAAAATGTACACTATAACAGAACTATGAAAGAACATGTCATTTAAAATCATCCCAACCTTGGAGAACGCAGCCGTCCCCAGGACCACCCGGTCATCGTAGCTGCTGCACGTTGCTGTCTGGTTCTCATTAGACAAGACAATGTCCCGGTGAGCTGAGGAGGGGTCAAAGGTGAACCAAGCCACTGTAACGAGAACACTACATTTAGTCAGAGACAGTCATCCATTTAGGGCAGGGGTGTTCAACATTTTCAAGGCCAAGGACCTCCAAACTGATGGCGAGATGGAGCAGGAACCTCTGATTATATATTGTATAAAATTGTGTTATATCAAATTGGTCCTATAGTAACTCTATTACATATGGAGTAATGTAATGAAAGTAATTTCGCTCTGGGAAGTATTTCTGATTCTGATTCCTGGTTGATGGGACAGGTGTTGTGAATGAAACGGTGCCCAGCTTAAAAGAACTCCTGTGTGTCGCTGAATGTGTGCATTGATGACTGAAAGACATCTTCTACCTTCATTTATCTGTTTACTACAGTGTTTTTAATTCATGTTAATGTGAATTTAAAGAGAGTTCAATTAGTGGAAAAAAAAAAAAAAAAAAATCAACCAAAACGCAGTACCTCTGTGGACCCCACAGAGATGATAACTATAAGGGGTGTTTAGAAACTTATCTGAAACAATATGGGCTAAACTCCACAAAACCCCAAATAGGACAGAACTTGCTTTGGCAACAGAAATGCAAAACAAACTATGGAATTACAACATGAACTTATATATATATTTGTCTTTACATAAAAATATTTATGATTTCAATGATTAAAAGAATATAATTTTTTGAATAAAGTAACTAATAGTTATAAAGCAGCACATTAATACCAACACCAAAAAAGCATTTAAAAAAGAAAAAAAAACGACTATCAGTTAAAATCCTATTTACCAGTTTTTTTTTTTGCTTCATCATGACAATAATTATATGTTCTATCTGATTTTTAAAGCACATTTTCATTCCAATATCGACAAACTGGCTGGATGGGATATGATTTTTTTTTTTTTTTCAAATTAGAGTGTTTAGAGTCCCATTAAATAATAAGCAACTTTTTCCCCAGTTTTTTTAACACTCTTCTAAAATTGGAAAATACAGGAGAACATGTAAGCAGATGTGAGTTGATCCTCATACGTAAGGAAATTGTTATCTTGTTAAACAAAGATTCAGAGGCAGAGGAATAATACATTTAAAAAAGCTGAAAATATGACAAAGCTAGGCTTAGTTTTAACTGATGTTAACTCAGGAGGAGGATATAAAGTGTCTACTTCATTTTTAAAGCTTTCTGTACAAATAGTTAAGAATTACAAAATTATTCAGATTCCTGTCATTTAGATTTAGGTTTAATTAATCAGTTTACTCACCTTGTATTAATGATTTGAAATATTTAGAAATCTAATACAAAAACTGTGACGGGAGCTAAAGAATAGAGTGATGGCAAAGAGGTATTTCAACCTTAAAGAGTTTAAGTTTATCAACTATCAAAACAAAATGAAAATATTAATGGAAATATTTATAAACCTGTTCAGCACTGGGGTTGATCCAGTAAAGATATTTCCCATTATTCATAAAGAGGATTAAAAATAACTTCAAACATTTTTATAAAAATGCAAGTGGATTTTTTTTAAATGTTACTCCCATTGTATTGATTTATTGTCTTTTGCGAGATGCCATCCTTATCCAGTAAAAAACAAAGTAATATAAACTAATTTTAAAAATTACATTTATTAAGTCTATCTAAATAATCAAGCTTCTCCTCTCTTGTCTCCTTGCACTGTTTTAACACTAACTTTGTACTCTTTACTGTCCTTTAAACAGTTTTCCTAAAAAAAAGAAACTTCTAAAAAGCAGCTTTTCGTATTAATACAGCAGTAGTGGCACCCTAAAACCTGACTAAGGATGAATTTCCCACCCAACACAAAACCACCTCAGTCAGATGTGCAGAAATAAATGATTCATTTTCGTACCATCAGAAGTCTTGAGCACGACCGTCTTGCTGTACGGTCCCACTCCAATGGCGTTGTAGGCTTTCACCCTGGCGTTGTAGGAGCTGTTAAAATGCAGCCCATCCACTGTGCAGACTGTCTCCTTCCCAACATACACCTCCTGAGGTACATCATGTTTTAGCATCATTACAAATGCAGTTTCCATTAGGGCAAGTACAGTTTGATTGAAGAGGTTAGGAAATGTTAGTTTACTTCCACTGTCTTTAATCACTTGTCTTTTTTATAGAATACATCGGCTAATGAATTATTACCGTAATAACAAAGACCTACAAGGGAAAGTATGACATGACTTGCTGCATTTTTTTAAATAATAGTTAAATTAGAAAGGGGAAACTGGCTGAAGTGATCACCTGTCTGTGACATTAACCCAGTTTTCACTCTATATAAGCACATCTTAAATGCACGTTTGCTGACAAGCATTAAATGATATGTAAAGTAAGCAGTGCAAATTGATTTTCTAATCACATTCATCTTGATTTGAACCATGAGAGAAAATAAAAACTACAACAGGGTTTTTATTCAGTCAAACGCTGAATTTTAACTACCCTCTCCCATGATAACAGTGTATTACAGTCATCAGTTTAAGCTGCAAAGATATGACTGAGAACATTGGGAATTTAAAAATGCATTTTTATTCAGTTGATCCTCAGTTAAAAGAAAACTGTTCCTCTAAAAACCTTTTAGAAATCTTCTAGTCGGTACATCAAATATAATATAGTTACTCTTAAAAATAGTGTTGCACCGATACCAGTATTAGGCAGGGGCCCCTATCCAGCACTAAAATGGTGGTATCGGTATCAGCAAGTACCAACAAATAGAGCACCGTTACCATTTTGAAAACCAAAAGGTTATTCAACTATAGTCACTGATTCCAGGTAAGCAATAAAAAGTTCTACTGGATTCACTTTGTATTAGTCTTTTTCCTGCTTCCCAAAGGTAGGCAATTATTCTACATCCAAGTAGTATGCCGTTCTTCATATATACACACACATCGATTTCAAACAGATGGTATCGGTATCGGGGCCAAATTGCATCGGAGCAACACTACTTAAAAACCATTGTACCTGAGCCATATGAGTTACAAAAAAAAACAACTTAGATAATAAATAAACTAAACTTCTGAAAATGTTGAGGTAGTTGACTAAAACTGAGTAGAAGAGCCATTAAAATGCAAAGAAAACCACTTTTACTATCTATATCCTCTTAGCTTTATTTTATGCTTATCTGAAAGTGACCCACAGGCACAAAAACTGTGGGAGGAAGCTGGAGTACCCGGAGAGAACCCGCGCATGCTCAGGGAGAACATGTAAACTCTCTCTATAAACATTTTGTTTTTATTCTATTGTGTGTCTTTTTTTCTCTTCTTGTTTGGTTTTATTTCAATTACTTTAAGTGCTATTATGTTGTACTTTTGAGTAAAAAAGTGTAGAAAATAAAACATCAATATATTAACTCTTTGCCCTCTGCTTTAACCTTAGGATGTGCAAAAACTTACCCTGTATTGTCCTCCATTCCCATCATCCAGCTCCAAGATGTAGCCCTCGATGGGGCAACCTGCAGGTGCATTTACCCTCCAGGCCAGGGTGGCGCTGTTGTTCCTGGTGCAGCACTTCTCAAGCTGTAGTAAGGGAGCCGCTGGGACCGCGGGTCCAGATTCCACTGAGGGAAGTAATGAGTGGATGAAGTGTTAATTGAGAAATAAAGCTGAATGAGGGATGTTTGAACAGGCTGAGGGAACCTACTGGGAGCTGAAATAGACTTACAGAGTTAAAGCTACAGTGTGTAATTTTTAGCGACATCTAACGTCCAGACTGCAGACCGCAGCAACATGAACATCTCCCCCCCACCGCTCCCCCCCCCCCCCCCCCCAACAGTACGGCGAGCGTTGCGGGACAAAATGTCTTCCATGACGTCCGCATCACCTACCTTCTCAAGTGATGAGGTTTTTTTACATAGATAATTTTACAGATAGTATTTAATTAGTCTATGTAGGGTATAGATTTCATGTAGACTTAAACAACTTGCCGTAGTTACTTTCCAGCGTAATGGGCGATCTCGCAATCGCCAGTTTGTTGGCTCTGCACTGCCGTAGCGCAAATATGTCTGCCTCCATGGCTGCGAGACCCGCTCCTATGTAATTATAAATAACGAATTCTAAGGCAACGTAAATATTAAGGTTAAGAGGCTAAGCTCGTAGATGATGATAAATAACATAGTTATGTATAATATATTACATTTCTGACTGTATATCCCTGTAATTATTACACACTGTAGCTTTAAGGCAAACCAGGTTCACTTGGAGGATAACTGGTAATAACTGGAGGTTTAAACTAGGCCACGTAAAAACATTTAACACTGGGGGGCAGTGCAAGTCGAGAACCAGGTTAGACTGATATAAGCTCTGACTTCAAAAGCAGTAATTATTGGATCAGAATCGTCAGTCTGTAGGAGACATGAACTTCCTAAGTCAAAATATTATTACAAAGTCTTATTTATATCTGATATGCTGGTGTTTAATCAGGAAGAGGAGAGCATAAATAAATTGTGTCACATCAAGATCTACGAGAGAAAGTATATCAGTCTAACCATGAACTCAACAGGAGAAAAACACAGTCATAAAACTGCTTTTTTAGGATTATTTTTGGGATATTCGTCTAATAAGACTGTTTAGCAGACACGAGGGAAAGGCAGCAGTCATGACAGAAGGGGAAACATAACAGGATCGTTAGTCAGTATAATCTAAAACCCTTTTTAGGTTTTATTTTTTCAGCTCGCCGCAGGATGTTCTCATTCAATTCATTCTGTTCTTTTCCCCATGCTCAATATTTATTTCATAAAAGACTCCTACTGAGCTTCAGTCTACATTTCAGCACCATGGCTACATAAGACATCTTATATAACCCTGAATCTTTGTGACTGAATATTACCATTAAGGGTTTATCATAAAGACGTTAATCATTTTATTCCTCAATCTAATTCTCAAAACCGCACAAAGAATGAACAATCTACTACTTTCTACATTTGATTTATACATCAATTGCTTCTCATGTCACATTACGACCAATAACATGTCAATGTGTAAGAAAACATTTTATATAGCGTGCAGACTACACTCACCGGCCACTTTATTAGGTACACCTGTCCAACTGCTTGTTAACACCATGCATTTAGGCATGTAGACATGGTCAAGACAATCTCCTGCAGTTCAAACCGAGCATCAGTTTGGGGAAGAAAGGTGATTTGAGTGACTTTGAACGTGGCATGATTGTTGGTGCCAGATGGGCTGGTCTGAGTATTTCAGAAACTGCTGATCTACTGGGATTTTCACGCACAACCATCTCTAGGGTTTACAGAGAATGGTCAGAAAAAGAAAAAACATCCAGTGAGCGGCAGTTCTGTGGGCGGAAATGCCTTGTTGATGCCAGAGGTCAGAGGAGAATGGCCAGACTGGTTCGAGCTGATAGAAGGGCAACAGTGACTCAAATAACCACCCGTTACAACCAAGGTGGGCAGAAAAGCATCTCTGAACGCACAGTACGTCGAACTTTGAGGCAGATGGGCTACAGCAGCAGAAGACCACACCGGGTGCCACTCCTTTCTGCTTAGAACAGGAAACTGAGGCTACAATTTGCACAAGCTCATCGAAATTGGACAATAGAAGATTGGAAAAACGTTGCCTGGTCTGATAAGTCTCGATTTCTGCTGCGACATTCGGATGGTAGGGTCAGAATTTGGCGTCTACAACATGAAAGCATGGATCCATCCTGCCTTGTATCAACGGTTCAGGCTGGTGGTGGTGGTGTCATGGTGTGGGGAATATTTTCTTGGCGCTCTTTGGGCCCCTTGGTACCAATTGAGCATTCTTGCAACGCCACAGCCTACCTGAGTATTGTTGCTGACCATGTCCATCCCTTTATGACCACAATGTACCCAACTTCTGATGGCTACTTTCAGCAGGATAATGCGCCATGTCATAAAGCTGGAATCATCTCAGACTGGTTTCTTGAACATGACAATGAGTTCACTGTACTCAAATGGCCTCCACAGTCACCAGGTCTCAATCCAATAGAGCATCTTTGGGATGTTGTGGAACGGGAGATTCGCATCATGGATGTGCAGCCGACAAAACTGCAGCAACTGTGTGATGCCATCATGTCAATATGGACCAAACTCCCTGAGGAATGCTTCCAGCACCTTGTTGAATCTATGCCACAAAGAATTGAGGCAGTTCTGAAGGCAAAAGTGGGTCCAACCCGTTACTAGCATGGGGTACCTAATAAAGTGGCCAGTGAGTGTATGTTTGTAGGCACTCACAATAATGGTGTGCATAAAAAATCTTTCAGGAGGAAAATCTCACATAAAAAAATACAGTCTGTAATTTGAATATAATTGCTTAAGAAGGAAAAACAAGCAAAGAAAATATTAGTAGCCAGGTAATTAGATTTAGATCTTAGAAGATTAATGTTATGTCTTTTGAACCATTTCTGCAATGATGTGTCAGAATGTTTCTCTTTTTTTTAGGGATGCACGATATAATCGGCCCCCTATCGGTATCGGCCTGTATCGGCCTTAAAACTGAATATCGGACATCGGCCACCCCACCGATATTTAACCCGATATTTGATCAGCTTCTGAGTTTCTAAAGTCTAAAAAAAATAAAAAAAATACTACTTCTTCTTCTTCTTCCTCAAAAACTTATTTTTTACAGACTTAAAAACTTCTAAAGACGAGGGAAAAAAATATTGATACATTAAAATATCACAATATCTTCATATGCTAATATATATTGCCATTTAAAAACACCATATCAATCTCTTTTACTAATGAAATATTGCTATATGTCATCATTATGCTACGAAATCCCCTGAAAATTCATGAAATTTGGCCATATTGTTATATGTTGATATATTGACGTGCTATCGATCTATTTTACTAACAAAATCTCACAAGAATTTGCAAAATATCACGAGAGTTTGTAACAGAACGATGAAATTTCACGAGATTTTGAAAGTAAAATAGATCGATACCGCGTTTTTAAAAATCAATTTGATATCAGCATATGAAAATATATTTGAGTATATTATTTTTCAAAGTGTCAGAAATGGATAACAAAACTGCTATTTTCAATGACTACTTATTTTTGTCCAGCTTTAACATCGGTATCGATATCGGTTATCGGCTACATGAGTTTTAAAATATCGGCATATCGGATAACGGCCAAAATCCCAATATCGTGCATCCCTACTTTTTTTATCAGTATCAACCTAAAAGGCTGCAACCCGTTTTCAGTTTAGTGGAAATGTTTATTATCAATGGAAAATATAATTACTTCCACTTAAATTAGTTATTATGAGTCACTCCCCAAACTGAATCGGGATTTGAAGTCATTTAAGTCACTGATTCAGTGATCCTTAGGCTGAATCCCAAACCAGCCCCTAAACACTAACCCTAAGCACTACTCCTCTGTTTGTGCATTCCCTCCACTGATCTATATTCACTAGATTACTGATAGGCCGTTGGTAGTACCGGGTGCCGTGAAGTCTCCAGCTGCCATATTGGTACTCCCTAGTTAGACAGGTCGGAATGTAAACAATACGTGCGCTACAGCATCGAACAATGATGTCGTTCTCATTTTCAGGGGGGCTTAAAACTTCTAAAATAAAGATAAAGTCATCACTTTTACACACACTTGCTGCAGTCCATGAAGTCTCTAAGTAAATTAACATATTACACAAATCCATCACAACAAAATGAGTTTGTTAATGGAGCATAATAATTATGTAGTCCGATATTAAGAATATTAAAAACACACACTATCTGATGAAGTCCTAAAAGTGCTAAATTGATGATGACCATGTAATAGCCTATATATGTATTTAAAATATTGTTATGGTAATTACATTACAGGCATTTTTCATGGTGTGACTCTGTGAGAATGGGGAGTACCAAGATGGTGGCAGGTGACTTCAGTTTTTTCGGCCATTTCAGCAACCCAATGAATAAATAGAGACCAGTAGTTCCCAAGGGGTCCGGCTCATTAAGTGCAGTCCCAAACCACGTGGTGGGTAGGGCGAGTGGACCTTAAACAGCGAGTCTGCATCTGGAATTTGGCAGCAGGTGTAATAGCAGCCTGTTGATGGAGGAAACACCTTCCGCCAAATGTAAATTCCTCTGGTTTGCTGCATTTTCGTCACACTGACAGAAAATCGCAAGTTAGTTTGTGAAATAAAAACATAATTAATTCCAAAAGGGAAGGTCTTATTTAAAAAATGTTTTATTTGACCATATACATTAGTTTTACGAAAGGGGAAAATGTTTGATTTTATGTCACACTGTGCCACAGAGCTAAAGCCACGCACATGGGGCGTCACTATGTTGCCATAGCAACTACTACTTTCCTTTTCCATTGTAGGGAAGAAGCTGTCCCATTCTTGTATATACCACCCCACCTATAATCAAGGCGCCTTCCACAGCTGCGAGTTAAACTTAATTGGGAGTGACACTTGATAGTTAGGGGAAAGTGGTTAGGGAGCGGTTTGGGATTCGGCCTATGTTCAGCTGGTTTGCTGCATCTTCATCACACTAACAGAAAACCACAAGAAAAAATAAAAACGGCATCATTAATCCCTAAATGTATGGTCCACTTTGAAATAGTTTTATTTTGCTGGAAAGATTTATTTTTAAGAAAAATGCAAATGTTTGATTTCATATGCAGCATCACTGTGTTGCCATAGGAACAACGTCTTTCCATTGGAGGAAAGTTGCAGTCCCATTCACGTTTATACACCCCACGTACAATCCAGGCGCCTTCCAATTCTGTGAGTGTTACTTTATTTCGAGGGACACTTGATAGATAAGGGTTAGTTGTTGGTTTGGGATTCAGCCTTAGTGTAACAAAAGTTCAACCTAATGCTTGTCCCCACTGGTCCCTATGCTTAAAATTCCAGACGTCAACTTAAACATATTCAAATAAATATTAAAATGGAGTATATGAAATATAAGGAAGAACAAAAAATATATTTTTAGCCTAAAGGAGATGAAAAACTATAGTTTAAAAGGTACATGCTTCTGTGATGTTTTCAATGCATCTGGTAAAAAATAAATAATTTAGAATAAGAAATTTTAATTAATAGCACTGTATCAGCACTTTGGAGTCCCCTCACTTTAAAAAGGTGCTATATAAGTGCAGGCCATTTATCATTTTTAATAAGGCACTAAAAGGGGCATAATTCATGTGGAATTAGCGAGGACACTGCAACAGAAAACAGTCCTGGTGGTTAGTAGATAGTCAAGCTGGCTACACATTTTTTATTCACCACTTTGGGAAACAAACATCACTTTAATAGTCAGTAGTTTGTTTCCCACCGTGGGGAGATTAGGGAGCTCAGGCAGCAAATATCAGCTCAGCTGAGTGAAGCGGTGAAAAGCCATGGGAGCGGATGACTGAGTGAATAAGATGCTGTGATGGAAATAAGTTGGAGATTTATTTTTCTGACTTGAGTATAACAACTTTTTTTTCTTAGTTGGCTAGAAATGACTAGAAATACAATAAAGAGCAAGGTGAAATAGTTAAAAGAGACAGTGGGTATGGATTCAAAGTTTTTTTTTTCATTAACAATACAAGGTTATTGAAAAAAAGATGAAATAATGTGCAGTTTTGTTGTTTTTACACACCTTTAACAATGACGGAATGCACACAGTGGATGATAACCTAATTAATATGCAATTTTACTGCAAATGAAGCTCTAATACCATATCTTCTATGATTAATATGTTTGCACAGCATAATTCTGCAGAATTGTTATACAACACGTTAACCATGCAGAGGGAAGCAACCAGTGATACGCTTAGGGACAAAAAGGACCAGTGAGATCCCAGTTGACACGGTGGTAAGGGCTGAGGAATGAGTGAAAAGACGCTGAAGGAGTGAAAACAAAGGGTCACTGGGAGGGACTGCAGTCTCTGAAATACCTCCTGGGCTCTCTTCCTCCATCTCAGTCTCAACACTGTCTTCTGCCTGCATTAATTTCAGTACCGGTTTCTCCTGCATATCTGGAAACAGGGGGTCGTTTTGCGTGTTTTAAACGACAGGACAGCAAAGATTAAAATCTGTGGAGATCTATAACAGGAGTTTGAGGATTTGCTGCATTGTGAAAATACAGTTTAAAAGAAAATCCAATGTTTATAAAAGATTTAGATGTGCTTTGCTTTTTTTTTAAATGAGTAGTTTATGAAAATGAATGCTCAGTAAATGTTTACAAAGTTCTTAATTTCAGGTTGTGAAAATTACAAAAAAGATAAATTTGTACATGATGCGGTTATCTCCATGTTTGGACTAATTAAAAGGATGTCGAAACACATAAAGTACATTATGCTTTTTTTTTTTATAGAAAGATTAATTGATATGGATAGAGATTTGGGATACCCACAGGTTTATCCTGAAAAAGGAAGAGTGTCACTTTCCATGGCGATGCAAACTTATGAACGGAGGGCGTCTAGTAAGGAGGGATCCCTGAATGTATGGAGTCTTTTCTTAAAGTTTTTCTTATAGTTTCCTTCATTTTTTTATTGTGATCTTGTAGTTTTGTGCTGCGTTCATCTTTTGAGGTTATCTTTTCTGTTTGGGGTTTTTCCAAATTATTTTTTTTTCTTTTACTCCAGGAATGTTGTGCTTTGGTCTTGTCTTAGCCTGTTATTTAGTTTTGCTATTTGGGTCTTGCAGTATTTGTTAATTTTTTACCCCATATTAGTTTACGGTAAGTGTTTATTCATGCTCTAGTTTATTCTTTAGTCATCCTGCTCTAATTGATCATGGTTTGGTTTATGTAATTTCAGGTTTCATTTAGTAGATTGTTTATAGCAGTTTTACTGTGGTTATGGATTCAGGTTTTTTTCTGTGTAATTAGTTTAATGGTGTTCGGCTGCTGTCTTTTGTGCTGCTTTTATCAGACTTTATTTTGCTCATGTCTAAAACAACCACTTAAATAATCTTATATAATAATTAATCTTATATTTTAAATTAAGTTTATATTATATTAAAATGACTAACTGATGGTTCTGCCTCTGTCTGCCAGTCTGCATATGGGTCCATCCAAGCTGTTTCTAACAGTGATGGATAATGAAGGTTGGTGCAAGTCTGACTTTAATGTAAAAACGTATGTTTGTTTTTATTTCATTTTTGTAAAGTCAAGTTTTAGTAAGGTTTAAAAAAATTATGCAGTTTAAAAAGTGTGGATTTGCAACTTTGGAAGGATTTGACTGCACAAGTTAATCACTTTGTGTTCTTCCGCATGATTCTGCAAAGCAAAATCAGAAATGTCAGCATTTTTCCCAACACACTTTTACAAGATCAAATGTTTAATCATTTATGATAATCACTGAGAGAAACTCCCCCACTCTGTTGTTGCTCTAAATGTCAAAGATTAAAACTCAAAATAGAATCTGATTTCCCATCTTAAAACCCTGTAGCTTTGTTCTGGATGATCAGGGAGATGCGAGTGTGGGGAAATGAGGCGACAAGTTACATGTCACCAGCCTGGAAGAACAAAGACGAGATGATCAAAGCTTCTCCTCTGCCAAACAAGCCTGACTGCAGCTCAGATTAGAGAAACTCTGCTTAAAGTGCAGCTTGACTTGAAGGACGACCTGCAGATTGTGTCAGACGCCTAAAAGTCCCTTCTCTTTATGAAATAAGCTTTAGCAACTGTAATCTTTAAAACATTTCAAAGACATTCCGCATTCTCATTTTTATGCATTTAAAAAATATAATAATACTGCTCAAATAATTGGATGTCATTAGGTGTAGGTTTTTGTTTTTTGACTGCAAAATTTACAAATAGCAATTTTAACATAACAGAAAAACAAACAGTTTACCACAGGCCGATACACCTGAGGTAATCTAGGATCACAGTGAAAGTAAAACCCTCTTTTACTCATGCATGGCAACTGTTTGGTTAGTGTGAACAGCAAGAAAAACGTAAATGTGCTAACTTTGTCTTAAAAAAAAAGAACAATATGAAGCAGACAGAGGATATTTTTGCTCAATCAGTCATTACAGAGACATCTTTGGTGTTCTTAGTGATTCAGTCATCCTAAGGGGTAAATAAATTTGGCAGTCATCCACAAAAACTGGATATAAAGCGAGAATGTAAAATACAAATTGTATAGGTGCAAAGACCTATACTATTACAAGTTAAGCATAAAAACATCTTCTTAACCTTTAGTTAAGCCCAAAGATGATTAATATTCCTGACAGTTTAAGGATTAAAAAGGTCTTTATCCAATCACGGAGTTTGTTTGTGATTGCAATGATGGAAAAAAATAACTGTTCAACAATTATACATGTCCCTATGATTATAGGTGACATGATCAATCAAACTGTTTATATTTCAATAATGATGATTAATCTTTGGTGATGAATTCAAAGTCTTCAAACTCAATATCTCCTCCTTACCATCACCATGATTTTTAGCTCCTTCACAGATTAAATGAAGTCAGGATGATAACTTCCAGTCAGACTAAAAATGTTGGTTAATTTTAGAGACTACTCTAATCACACGTCTGGCTGTGTTATGGATAACTTTGGGTTTACCTGAATCATTTTGCCAAAAAAGACTTTTTGGTTTGCTTGAAACCCCTATTTAAACTGGATCTTTTGGTGTTTTGTCATTACAAGTTAAGCTTAAAAAACATTTTTTTAAACTGGATCTTTTGGTGTTTTGTCACTACAAGTTAAGCATAAAAAAACATCTTTTTAACCTTCAGTTAAGCCCAAAGATTATTAATAATCCTGACAGAGGGACACATAGATAAAAAATTCCCTTTTCTAATATTTAAATTTTTTTAACACCAAAAGTTTTTTTGAGGAATAAAAGCAGAAAACATGTCATACAGGATATGATCCACTGCAGAATGAAGCATCACTCAGACACCATCTCAGACATTCAGTAATTTTTTAAAATCTTCTTGAAAGATGGGATTTATTCAGTCATTATATGTCTCCTTTAGTTAAACAGTTTTCTTCTTTCTATTTTTAAATAAGCTTTATACAGTGGTTAGACATGATCTGGTAAAAAAAAAAAAAAGGAAGCTTGTTATGGAAAACTAAAGAAACTGTTTCTGATTTAAATGTACGCAAACCTTTGCAGCTCCAGTTGTATAGAATATTTGGATGCTTGAAGTTGCGAAGTATTAGATAAATGATGAGGACTCACCTTTTCCCTGGCAAAAGTCCAGCTGTAGGATGGTCTGCATCAAAGAGTCTGTATTCAGGGTGAGGTCAAAGTCAGGGCCAACCTTGGGCTCCAGGGCCCCCTTCACCCACTGGTCCTGAGACGATGCCACTCGCTTGATAAGGGCATCTGAGATCTACAGAGACAACAAAAATTAGGACTTTTATCTATTTTAGATAAAGACCTAGTTGATGGATAATTTCAGAGAAACTCTCAGTTGTGTAAAGCTCTGGCAGCATACATAGCAGTCTCTTTGGGATGCCTTCCTGTGGCCTGGCTTTATTGCTTGCTGCCTTCATACGTTCTTCAAACATTGCAGGATTCAAATTGGACCCCACTGTTTGATCGTCAGAGCTCTACGGCTGCGGGAAATAAAAGCTAAATGAAAGCATCACATTAAAATGCACTTCCCTGCGATTGGGATTTGGAAATTTACCCTTTAGCTATAAAAGGGAATAATTTTGTTTAGTCATATTTTCCACCGGATTAGTCCAAACTGCAGCGAGCAGAGCCTCCCTGTAGAGATTAGAAGCTCTGATGATAAAGAAGGACCTAATCAATAGATTATAAAATATTCAGGAGAAATGGAACGGACGGGATGTTTCTGTGGGCGTCTGTTCCTCTCAGCATCTTTGATTTTATCTCCCTCTTACTCGACTCCTCCTCTGCTGGTTTCTTTGAGCAAAAATCATTCAAAACTAAAAGCAGCAAATTTCTAGTATCCGCCTTATATTTCACTAAAGTGCATTTTGAGTTTATTCTGTTAGAGTGAATAACCAACATTTTTTACATTTTCTTTCTTTTGTATTTTAGGTTCTAACCTTTATGATCAAAGAAGTCCTGATTTTAAGCTAATAAGCTTTTATGTTGAAAAGAGGGAATATTTCTGCTAATTAATTAACATCTCCTAAGTGAGATGTGTAAAGTCTAAACGAGTTTAAGCGGGGGAAAATTATTCTTAAACATAAAGTTTTTAAGGTCACAAATGTTTCCTCATGATTAGCCTAAAGAGGTTTTTTGTTTTTTTAATTGCCCACATTTTAGATATACTGTGGTTCTCCTTAACCAGCAGAAATCTGAGCGTGTGAAGAGAACTTAAATGATTTGCAGTAACTTTCAGAACTCAGACGTGTCTTTTTACAGGTTAAGTTAATACCTGAATACTCTGAAACTTGAGCAACTTGAGCATTTTTTGTCAACACTATTATTATGTTTAACAGACAGTTTTGGTAAGAAAATCATGAATACATTACTATTCCCTTTTAGTTTTTTGCTTGATTCAGTTGCTCATGATAACTAAATCTAGTTAAATTTGCCTCTTCTATGATTTTTCATTTGTTTTACCACAAGGCACTTCCAAATGCTTAGAAGTCACACAACAAGGCTCATTTAAAGTCTGGAAAAGTGTGGAAAAATGACACTAAGGGCTGGATCTATCAAAGGTTTGCGTGTATAAAAACGTGAGCTATTTCACTGCGCACGCTAAAAAATGTACAAACTGATCTATCAACAGCGTGCTAAAAGGATTTGGTCTTTAAAACGTGCTAAATAGCGCCTCTTATCCATTTAGTACTTTTTCTGCAATGAATATGCAATATGGGGCGATTACACGCAAAAGTCCGTCTTGTGGGAGGAGAACATGTAAATATATTAATTTAGCACTCGCAAAGGGATTTATCAAACCTGAAAGCAATTTTGCTACTGTAAGATTTTGTCACTGTAAGATTTAAATTTCTTAATGCACTAGTTTTACTAACTACAAACTACTTTTCCGCAAACCACAAAACGCGCAAAACCATCATTTAAGTAGTGTCTCCAACAGTTTTGCACCTGCCACCAGTTACGCATTCACTCTTGTTAAGTCCCCCGCAAACCATGGTTCAGCCCCTCGCGCAAAATTCCAGTTTGCGAGCGCAAATTACTGAACGCAAAATTGGATCTTGATAAATCCGGCCCTAAGTCTGGTAAACTCAATTCTCTCTATAGGAAATATAAAGGCAGACCATTAAAAAAACATTTGCCATAAATGTATACTTTTGATATGGATTCAGAAAAAAAAAGTTTGTGGTATTTGTACTAAAATGAGATGGAGAAACAAACAGAGACACACACCATGCATATAGTTGCATTATTGATACCTGCAGGAACCCGCTGGGGTCGTTGTCCTTGAGGACTTCCAGACAGTACTCCATCATGCCGGTGGTCTGCCGCAGCTTCATGGTGCAGTGGGTGATCTGGTCACGCACAACCTGAAAATGTTGCACATCAAACTAATTAGAAATGGAAAGTATTTGGTTTGAAAAGTGACAAGTGCTTTTTGCCAATATTGTTAAGTCTCAAAAAAAAAAAAGCTTAAACCGTGGTCCCATAAAATTAAGCAGTAATTGAATTTAATACAGTCTTATTAAAGTGCAAAATAGTAATAACACATTAAGGAAACAATTTCAAGATTTAAAAAATACAAAACCCATTAGTTTTTATAGATGGTGGATCTATATGCCTACCAACTATTATAGTCCAAACCTTTATTTTTCCTATGCTGGTCACACCTTTAGTGTCACTTTCCATTAAATGCATCCCGATAAGCAGTGGTATACGTTTATAATGAACCTGAGTAGAAATGAGCCACACATCCTGTTTCATTTTTTAAGTCTCCTGTGTTTGTGAGTTTGTAGAGTTCAGTGTTTGTTTGTTTTTTTTTTGCTCATTATGTTCAGTTCAGTTCTGATGTTTTCTGAGCACAGAATTGTTTATGTACGACAAGTTGCCTCAGTATTTACTGCAGAACTGTTAAGCTACAGATGGATACAGGATTTCAGGTTGGGTGTCCTGTTGGTAAATAAAAGCTTACTTTGTTATAAAGATGTTGGGATCAGATGTGTCAAGTCAGAGGCTGACCTGTGAAAATGGTTTTAAATTCCATAAAAGTCTTCACCGGCAGGGTTTTTTTCTATACTACATACACATTTAGATTCCATCAATCCCAGTTAATTAGATGGAGTCTTTGCGATTAGTCGCCTCGTTTGTTTGAGGATTAACGATATCCAAGTTAATTATTCACCTGTCATCCGCAGTCTGGACTGAAATATGAAGACCGTGACGAGCTGAAATAAACACTTCATACACTCTTTATGCAGTGTTTTCCTTTGATAATTTGTTTGTATACATTTGATATATATTCTTTGTTATATTATTTATTACCGTCAGTAAAAAAAAAAGAAACCCTGATATTTATTTGAAATTGTAAAATTTTTTATTTTTTAACTTTTCATATTTTCTTGATTATTCGGATTTTACACAACATGATTACTTAATCATGTATCTATAGACCCTAGTTATGGATCTGCTTTAAATACAAAAACTGTGTATTTGGATTGTACCATTTCTGTTCAATTAGTCAAGTTGGAAATTAGTTTTTTTAGTTGGTTTGATCTGTTTTAATTATTACTTCCATGCCTGAGAGTGTTTTTCATAGCTTGTTACCTTTAAGCAGTGTTTTTCTTTTGCCATTAAATGTTTATTCGACACTTTGTTTCCCCATTTTTGCAGCTGTAATGGTCTGATCGTTTCCTGTGTTTATGCTTTAGTTAAAGTCTGTTATGTCATGATGTTGGAATTGATGACTGGCTTAATTACTCATTTTTTCACCTGCCGAACACCGCCTGTTTTTTTACTTACCGTTAGTCTGATCCACCTGCTCCTGCCTTTATTTGACCTGCCTGCCACTAGTCATTATGCTAGATTAATCAAGCCAGTGGGGAGAGTGTTTCCAGTGTTAATCTTATAGTTTCTGATGACTTGTTCTGCATCTCAACCAGTGAGCCCTCCTGTTCATGTCTAATCTGTTTTAACCTGCCTGCTTCCAGTCATCAGCTCCAGATTATTCTCGAGCCAGATGTGAGAGTGATTCAGCGTTACCTTAGTGTTTCTGATTACCTAATCCTGGCCTGTTCTGCTTCTCAACCACTGAGCCTATCTGTTCCCATCCGATCTGTTTGCCTGACCTGTTTTTGGACACCTGCTCAATTCTTGCTGTTTAATAAACTTTAAGTTGTTTTCTGTCACCGACCTGGATTTCCCTTTGGAACCTCTTCTGACTTCTGATCTCCTGGTTCTGAATTCTAAGCACGTCCTCGACAATGGCTTTGGCTATCCTGCCTTCCTTTATCTCCTCTGATCCGATATCCTGCTTGTTCTACATCCGAGGCTGTAGCGTCTGTGACACTCTGGGTGGCAACCGCCGCATCTTGTTGTCAGCCGACCGGCTGGAATTAACCACGGCGTCAACTAAAAAACCAGAGTTTTCTACCTTAGAAATCCTTGCTGTAACTGCATATCGGCAGTTTTTAAAATAACGCTTTTGACTACTGGGTCCTCCATTCGGATCTGTGACATGTTAAACTGGTCTATTGTAAAGAACAAGGAATATACTTTAGTCTATGCTACAAAAAACCTGCCTCCAACCCAGTCTCCAATCTTTTGCAGCTTCTCCAAGGGTTTCCTTAATCTGCTCCTCTGCTTCTGCATCCCCCCTTCCTCACATGATGCAGCTAAACATTTTCCATCGGCATATTTTGGTGATGGACATTCTGATGATGATTGGAACAGAGCTCTATGAGACGCTCAAACTTTGACATTTTGTTAAAGAACCGCGTCCTACCATAAACATCTGAAGAACTCTATTGCTGATCTGTCTGCTGTGCAAGATGCTTTTGCTCACTAATGTTCTTTAATAAACCTTTGAGGCTTTAATAGAACAGTACATTTGTCCTCATTTTAAAATTACTCTCAAGTGGATTCTATTTATTAATTATGTGACTTTGATTGCAACCGATATTTTGCTTTATCTGGAGCAATCAAATTAAAGCACTCAAAATCTGAATGGATGTCATTCTTACAGCATATTTCCTATTTCACTCCTAAACCATAGTTATGCGCTTCTCTATTAGTTTTTCCACATTCTTTCACCATATGATTCACTGAAATGTATGGCGTTAACATAAAATATTAAAAGGTTCCATTAAATATATATATGTTCTTTACATTAATGTTATATCTCATGGTTGATATAACTCCTGGTGGATGCCACCAGTTAAAGAAATTTTTTTTCTTACGTTATAATAAGTGAATCTGCAAATATGCAACATGTGTGGGTTAAACATGTGTTTAAAAAGGTGTTATTAGATCATGACTACCACATAACAGATTATTAAAATAAAAAAAAGAACAATTTTGATTTAACTAATTTTTAAAAGGTGTTTGTTTAGAAAAACATTTACCTATTTTAAGTCTTCACTGAATGACCTTATCTCCTGTGTGATTCAGTTGAGGGTTGCTCTCTTCTGCTGACACTCATCATCTGCTAACAACATGCTCATTCAATCTGGGTTCAGGAGCTTTGCCTATCATGCTTCAGCAGCAAACGAAATGATTTTCAGAGTGAAACGTTAATACAAGTCATAAAAAAATAGCGCCGCTTCTCTTTTAAATCACTATGAACCACATTCAGCTCCAGTGTTCAGTTGATGCTTTATGTAAATCAATGTGTTCTGTACTCTCCTCATCCAAAACCAATTTAACACAGCTGTGAGGCAAGACTACATTACTTTAGACATGAAATGAAGTCAAAAGGAAATGGCATTAACTTTTCATTAAATGGTTGTGAGCTGCATTTTGTGATACAAATGTTTATGCTGGAGCTACTATTCCTGTTTGTATTGCATGTCTGGTGTTTTTACAGGATTGCTGAAATGAAGAGAGAGCTGACTGGATGAATAGGCAAACAGAAGGATAGAGATATGGACAATCTGTGGAAGTTAAATTGAGTATAATATTTTATTCATTTAGTGCCCATTTATTTGCTTAGCAGCAAACAGTATATCTTCAAAAGAACGATTTTAGAGCTTGAAAAGTGGAAATTTTTTGTTGTGATTCCCAAAACTGGTATCGTTCTGACTCTCATCTGCAACAGGTAACATACAGACTGCTTATATATACTCCACATATTCAAAACATTCCTCCTTAAAACTAATGTAAGCATAATGTACAGAATTACATATTCTAATTTTATGCAGAAAACTGGTAGGTTTGAACTCAAAGAGGATATTGCAGGTTAGAGCCTCACTTTTATCAGTGTTTAGAATAATTAACTAAACTTCGACTATAAAAACATTAGTCTGATGGCTTTTAATCATCTTCAAAATCACATTCATGTGTTAACATGATGGATTACCACTAAAGCATGAGGGAGCAACACTGAACGATAACCGTGTGAATACTGAGTTGAACTTTGAAGAAATTAGTTTCAACGTTATTGTCTGTAAAAAAAAAACACCTTTCAATATTTTATTCACCATCTTTTCAGGGAGAGGCTAATTGCATTACTTTACTTATCATTAAAATCTCATCCTGCTCCAACAAACCGGATTATATGAAATAGTTATTAAAGAACGCAGATTTTTTTATCTTATTTTTTTTTTAACTCACTGCTTGAGGTGTTTTAAAGCAGAAACACTGCACTAAATACAAGAGGCTGACTGACTTTGGTTGGAACCGAGAATTAAATTGATATATTAGAATATTTTTTATCATAAGTACAGGTGATCTTCATGTGCAGGAAAACATGATGTATCTGTCAAGTTTCTTCATGTTGTTTGTCAAACCAAAACACACAGAGGAATTAGCATGGGGAAGGTTTAATAATGAATCAGGAAAGTTACATGTATGTAGATGAGGGGGAGCAAAACAAGGGAAACAGACAAGGTAATGGATAATTCACCAATAAATGAGGAGAAAACAGGAGCTTAAATACAGAGACTGAGGTGGAAAAAAGCAAAAAAATAAAAAGATGAGCTAACCAAGTTAAATGTGGGACAGCTATGGAAAGAAAAAGGAGAGCAGCTGAGTAAAACTATTTAAAACAAAGGGAGCTGATTTAAGACAAAAAGCTTCTAACAAAGGAGAAAACACTAACACTGATCTATGAGTAAACAGAATAGAACAAAAAATTAAACAAAGGAGCTAAACACAAAGATAAGAACTAGTATAAAGGACCTTAGAGACTTTAAAGCACAAAGAGAAATTAACAGATTATTTACAATATAATCTAACAAGAACAAAAGAAAACAAAAACCCTCTAGATCCTCATAGACTGAATTTAAAATATCCTTTTTAAAGACTTTAAAGCTTGGTGTTTAAAGGTATGACTGTGAGTTCTCAAATGTGAAGTATTATAGTTTATGTAGAATTGTCAACTGCTGGAGGCTGATCAAAGGCTTAAAGATCACCACATGGTCTGTGGAAGAGGAAAGAGAAAAGGAAAAATATGTTTCTTTTAGGAGATAAAGCTTCATACTATTCATTCTATTCATTTATCTATTCATTGCTATTCTAAGCATCAAAGTTAAAACAATTTATAAAGATGTAAAAAAAATACCATTACGCAAAAAACTTTAAGTTGATTCGATCTTAAGCGTTCAACTGTTGAAAAACAAAACACACAGTCAGTAAACATGCCCCATATATTACATAATATTTCACCATCATGGTAATAGTAAATGTTATCCTGTTGGTGAATGTTTGAAACCATCTGCTGTTTCAGTAAAATGCAATTACATTTAATTCAGGGTTTTCACAGCTGCTCCACATGGGAACTGCTTTAATATTAACTCCCCATCTAGATCAGAATGCTTTCCTTAAACTGTACCAATGATTATGATAGATTTTAACTTTGAACCCTGAGACACCTCCATCCTCTCCTCTAACCCTGCAGCTCTTTGCCCTCAAACCAAATGTATCTCCAGCGCCTACAGATAATGACTGCAGCTGTCCCTGAGGCTGCTGGTCAGACATCCTCCCTCTCGCCCTGCCCTGCTGTGAGCCAGACGGCCAGTCGGTTGGCGGGCACGTGGACCCTTGGCAGCCGTCCAGTTCATACACCGAGAAAGTGGATTAACAAAGAAAGAGACCAGCTGCTCCACACTGAAATGGTGTTTTTAAGAATTATAAAGCACTGATAAAACGCCTTTGGCATAAGCTTCTTATTACAGCTGATACGGAGCCTTTTTCTCACCAAGCATTTGGAGCATATGTTACATGCTTTAAATAAGTTACATGGGACAACAGGTGCTTGTAGGTTTTGTTGATTTATCAGTGAAAACTCAATGTTTACTTTCAAACTTGAGTACAGATCATATCAGGGTAAACATATTTGGTCAAATGAGCTGTTCTAAAGGGATTTTTAAAAATGTATATATTTTACCTGTTTTCTGGCACTAATGGCCTTGTGAGAAGACATACAGGAAGGGGGGTGGGGGTGGCAGGACAGATTACTGATTAAAATGTGAAAATAAATCTATTTCCAATCTCTTTGTCATTATCTGGCCTGTTTGCTCTCCCTTAATTAGTCATTCCTTTCACCTGTCGTGTTCCCTCCCTGCCTCAATTATAATTTATTCCTCTCACCTGTTTCCTCTTGGTTATATTCAGTTCAGCCTGAGCATTCAGTTCCAGATCATTATTTGTCTTTCTGTTAGCCTCTCTGTTATTTTGACTCCTTGGTTCATGTTTTGGATCCTGGCAGCCAGTGGAAAGAGGGTTTTGTGTTTGTCTCGTCTCTTGATCGTCCACTGTTCCTTCCCCGCTGAGTCCTCTGGGTTTTTGGCTCTATATGTGGGGAGGTTCAGTTTTTATCCAGTAAGCCTGGCTCCAGGGAGGAGACCAGTTTAAAGTCCTGCATCAAGTTCTGGTTCCACGTCCTGTCTCGGCTACCCTCTTCCACTGAGCCTGCTCATCTGCACCTGATCCTGTCTGCTCCTATGCATGACCACCTGGTCACGCTTTCGGACCCTGTCAGACTCTGAACCCTCCTGGGAGCCTGTGGATGCCTGGAAGTCTGGATCCTGCCACCTGTTCTGTTCCTGCCTGATCTGGATCCTGTTCCTGTCTGTTCTGGATCCCTGACCAGGATCGGCTTCCAGCATGACCTCTGGGACTGCAGCACTTGGGGACATTCTTAGACTGGACTGTTAAACCAGGTAAGTGACCAACTCAGATAATCATCTTCTGTCAGATGATCATGGTCACTTACCTGTGTTTCTCCTGCAGAATGTCTGAGATTGGGCGGTGCCCCGCCCCCCTCCTGCAGTGTCCGCGAGCCACAGCTCCACTTTAATTTTTGTTTTGTTAATAAACGTTTTGAACTTTCCTACTGACTGTCTCTCCTTGAATACTGGGTCCATCTGTCCGCGATTCATGACACTATTGTTTTAATTATGAAGCAGAACAGGAACAACATGGATTTGCAGGAAGGCTCAGTCTCTTTTAATAATCTCTATTTATAACTACATGTATAAACAAGGGTAGTGACACAATAGTGCAAGTTCTCAAACTAGGCTGAGAAAAAACAAGTGGAACCATCAGGCGACCAACTACCAATTCATAGTTTACCTCTGAGCCCTGGTGGACACTTCTGGTAAAAACACGCAATATACGTAATTTCTTTTTGATAATCAATTATTGTAATTTGCCTATTGGATCTAGATTTTTTTTTTTATATATATAATTGACTTCCTCCAGAAAATATCCATAGAAAAAAAACAAAAAAAGCTCCACAGTTATCGTGTCTTAAAGCAAACATTTAGTACCTTTATAAAGGTGAACTATAAAATATTTGTTTTCTAGTTTTCACCATTTTTCAGATATTACTTTGTCTGATTTATTTTTGAAAAGCACAAAGTAAATCTTTTTTTAAAGCCTGGCAGGTTATTGAACGCAGCACACTTAAATGGTAACAGGCGTGTGGATGTTATCCATGAGGGAAATACTAAAATTTTGCCCTTTTACATCATAAATTACTATTCAAAATGAGAGGAAATACAAATATTTTAAAAGCTAATTAGGCCCAAAATAATTAGAAATTACACATTTTATAGGACAATTAGTTTGTTTTCCATAATGATGCAGGTACATAGGGTACATAGCAGATCACTCTTTTATTAAATTTCTGTCATGTCTTTGGCTTTATCTGCTTACATTTGTTGATCCTCACTGCATGAGCAGCAAAACTATTAATGCATAAAAGGTGTGATTGTGTTTGATAAATTCACATTCATCTCACAGTAAACTGCAGTAGCTGCTCTAACAATCTCCAAGAGCATCAATGTTTAACTTTATCTGAGCTCCTACAATGAATAGGCACACTGTGTATTGAAATGTATTATTAATTTAATAGTTCCCAGTCTGCTCCACTTGCTATACATGTGCAAAAAGAGTGCTGTGTGTTTTTGGACAAATCTGGATAATTTACTTTGCAACTTAGGATTTTATTTTATATTTTCCTCAAAATGGACTTTCCTTTGTCAGTGTCAATCCTTCTCTGACTCATGACATTCCAAGGTATACCTTGGTTAGGACTATGCAGACACAGTTCCAGAGAATCTAGAGCGGTCTGCCATTCTTTTCAACCAGATGTAATTGCTGTCACTTTATACTGCCTGTTTTTTTGTCGGATCAGATGCTGAATCATGTCTGGTTTTTCTGGCCCCTAAAAACATAGATCAGTGGTTCATACCTTCATTTTGTACTCCTTCTCCTTGGTGACTTTGGTGAGCAGCTTAGCTTTCTGTCTCGTCAGCGCCTCGATCAGGGAGTCACACTGAGCCACAAGGCAAGCTTCAAACTCCACACCGTTTTCCTGGAGCAGGAAACACACAAAACGTCAATGAAAAATATGCTATTGATGTTATTTGTGTGTGAACGTTGCTCCAATGGGATGTTTTGCAATTAGCAGAGCAGAAAAAGGATCAGTTGGTGTAAATTAGTTCATTTACCAAGTTGGGAATGGTGTAAATTCCTGGTCTCGGTCTCACAAATGTGAAAACCCAGCAATAATTCAGCAGGCTGCGGACACAACCGCACCACTGACACGATGTTAGTTACCTCTGGAACAGAAGCCATGCTCTCACCACCCCCTCCTCAAAATGCAGCACATGAAGACGAGAAATCTTCTGTCAGTCCCAGTTGTGCATTTGAGCTTTGATATTTAAACTGTTCCTGACAGTGAGCTGCTTTCTCTGTGGGTCGGAGCATTAAGCTAGCATAGTAAATCAGCCATATGCTTCAATTTAATTTATCCGACTTTCATGTGATACATCATAGCAAAGCAGCATAAACTTGTGAAAGAAAAATTAAGCCCCTTTTAGTCTGATGCTCTATAATAAAATCAAGGGCAGCCAGTTTCCTTCAAAAAACACTCAGTTCACCTACGTTTACATTTAGGTGATCTGTTCTTTTTTTCTTCCATTACAACCTATTTGATTATGAGATGAGCTCTGAGAGTTTACTTACATCCAATTGAGCAACGCCCCTCAGGACTGAAGTCCTGATCTGTAAGAGGATCATTCCTTTTATTTCATCCTCATCCAACCATCTCTTTGGCTTTTAGGCCATGCACGCTAAAGTTGTTTTTTTATAACTTAAATTGAAACCCTCCCTGTTTTATTTTAAGACTCTTAATTCCTGCACATGCTGGTGGAGGACATATCGGCATACACGTGTGCGTGAGCGGCAGATGCTGCAAGGAGAGATCAGCTGCATAGTAATATAGTCTGTGGGGAAAACAAACTCACACAGCACACTCCACAGATCCAGAATATATTTTTTTACAGTCTGTGTCATTGATTTGGTGGATTTATTTCCCTTCTGTTGACCTAAAAGACCAAATGTTACTCTCAAATTAATTTATTTGAAACATATAGTCTTTTACCAGCAGGTTTTCATGTATATATCGAATGAAATAAAAATTCCCATACAATATTCCTACAGAACTGTTTTCCTTTTCATAAAGGGTAACCTAAACTATCTGCTCGTCACCAAAACGGTTTTAACCCTATAATGCCAAATGTATCTTATTTGATACATACGGTTTCTGAAATGTTTTGCATCTGACACCTTTTGCATAATTTAATGCTAAAAACTTTGCTCAAAATCCTATTGTACACAATCAGATATACCTGATAACAGCCAGTAGAAGACTACACAAAAAATAATCTTGACTTATCGCCTAGTAATAAATTATTAATATCAAAAAACTATTTCTGTTTTTTCTTTTTACATATTTTGTTAAAAGGGCAAATAAGGAATTCAAACCAAAAAAAAGTAATTGTCTGTTTTGTTTTATTCTTGGATCGGGCTTTAAAGGGTTAATATAAACAAGATTTTTGTTTTCACTTCAATCAGAAAATCTGTATTTTAAGTTTGTTCTTGTAGCACAGTAAAACTACACTGCTTCTGTTTATCCTTGTGAAAAGAGTTTGACGAAAACCAAAGGTGTTCTTGAGCTTTTGAACATCATCCACAGGGATTTCTGACGGGAACTCAGAGACGCAGAGGCAGACAGTTACTTTTCTGTGTTCATTTTCATGGTGAATAAATGAACATTTTAAACATTTTCCTTTTTTTAAACCAACTGGTATGATTCATTCATCTAAAGACAATATATACTGGTATTTTTCCCAGAAATTGCCATCTTTTAAAAGCAAAGCAGGGTGCAAGATTAACTTTATATTTTGTCTTCTAATGAGAAAAATGCTGAACTATTCACCCGAAATCTATTTGATGGCTTGTAAAGGTAACTGATCTTTGTGAATAAATAATAATGATTTTTTTTCTTATCTAAAAACACAATGAGACACAACTTTTGCTGCTTTTTAGAAACACTGTCGCTCTCATGTGTGCAGAGGTTAACCACTTATAACAAAATATCTCCCTATCTGTTCTTTGTGTTATTCTGCATCTATTTCAATAATGAATTAACCCTAATTAATCCCTTATTGTTTTTTGTCTTACCTGAATGATTATTTATCTTTTGCATGTGGAAGTAAATTTTTGTGAATGCTACAGAGATAAAAAAAAAGCTTTTCTTCATTATATCCTCTTTTCCCTGTTGCTTTATGAAAACCAAAGGTCGACTTCATTTTCCCAAAGGGACACAGCTCTGATTGTTTCTGAGTGCCAGAACATTTAGAGAACCTTATTATTCAAAAACTTACATTTAATAATTAACTCTATAAAGGATTATTATGTAATACAACATGAGACATACAGTACTGACAACAGAAAAAATACATTACAACTGACTTTTAGACAAATATCTATAAGAAATGTAAAAAATATGTAAGGTTTTGTTTTTTATTCTATGTTTTAGACCCATATTTTCTCTCAGGGATGCAGGAACAAAGTGACTTTGTTCAGTTTTCTTTGCTTGCATGGTGTAAGAAAACTGTACAAATGCTGCATTAGGAGGGAATGATGAAAACATCACAACAGGCTTTCGGAAGTATTAAACATCAAGGCCAGAAATAACTTTGTTCTTGCCAAATAAAGTAGAACTAATTCTGGTCTTTTGTAGTATGTTTTGGCTTTTAAGCCTGCTTATGTAACATTAAACTGTAATCCCTGAATCCTTGCCTACTGCTTGTTCTTCACAAACTGCCTTTTTATTTTTGAGTTCTACCTAAGAGTAACAATGTTTCCTCTGATCTTTTGGATTTTCAGAACTTTTATCTGTGTGAGATCTGGGTAACTGTTACAAGAGGATTCTGACAAAAATGCCATAAAATGCAAACCTTATATTCGCTTCTACTGGGAACAATGAAACACCGGACTCAGCGACCATGGCAAGGCAAACTGATATCATGAAGCCTTTAGTCAACAGTTCATATATTGTTAAATAGTCTGCATTCCTTATTAGTCTAATTAAAGGTACAGAGGATGATCTTTTATTTCCAGGTGGATCATCTCAATAAGTGGTCCTCCTACTTGTCAATCATTCTGGTGATATGTTTATGTAAGGCCGTCCTACGTACTCGTCTCGTTAGCTATCTTTTTCTGCGCATTCGCACTTTTAGGCGTATATCTGTGGTGAGCTTAGATTTCAGACGGTCATTGAACTCACCTTTCTCACCATGGTTCTTTGAACATGGCTGAACATGGGTCATTAGAGAAAAGTGTCTACGAAGTGTAAGAGAAGAAGAGAAAGGCCTCAGAGGAAGATATATCCCAGAAATGCTTTGCGCTGAGAGCTCTCCTCACAAAGCACTATGGGATCTGCTGTCACAGTGGTCCACTGTCGCCATAGGCTGTCGCTACCCGACAGCGGCGACTAACAAAGATGAGGCAGGCACCACAGAGTGGAGAAGTGGTTACATAACCAACGAGAAGCTAAAGCAGTGATCATCTGTCCAAACGGTCAGTTAACTGAGTTCACTATAAAGTCCAAGTGATTGAGGGATTAAGGGGTTAGGGCGGACATTTGGGCAAAGTAAGCTTGTATGAGCTATGAAAACAGCAACTTTTAAACAGAGCGTGTACGAGGCGAAATGGGCTTGTGCATGCTTTGCATGCGTTTCATAGGCGTTCCCTCTCGGGAGCGGGTACAGGGTTGTGCATGTGCATTTTTTCTTTTTTTTTATGTAGAGGGCGGGTCTTTTTAAAAATTCGTAAAAATCCTCCACAATACCTTTAAGTAAAAGTAGCATGCACAGGGTGTTAATGCAGTCACCAAAACAGTGAGACACAATATTTTTCTATATGAAAAATGTTTTAATACTCCTGTGGGCATCTAACCCTTGTTGTTTCAGTCTCCATCAACTACATAAAACCTGCCTTAAATATGTAATCCCTCAAACCTGTTTTAAATAAACACAGTTGAGACAAGCTTTTTATTGTGAGGAATTTTATTTAGGCTGGGTTGACCTTGATGCTGTTTTCAAATAGTTTTTTGAGAGATACGACAAGTATATCCTCATTCCTCAAAGAGTTTGTAGCTTTGGTAAGCTTTCTAAAAACAAAATTCTCGTAAATGCTCTGAAAATTATGGCCCCGTCCACACGAAGTCAAACCCTGGCCTAAACGCACAAATTTTTCACCAATCCAGCCTCTCATCCATACGAAGCCGGCGTTTCGGGGGTCCGTAAACGATCTTTTTTTTATTAAGCCTTCAGAGTGGGAAGATTTTGAAACGCCGTTTTCGCGGTTCCATCTTTAAGCTCTAACCGCATTTTTCTTTTACACGCATGCGTCATAGCGTCGCCTCTAAACACGCATGCGCGACACAGTATCACAACAACAATGGCGCCGTACTGTGTTGAATGGTTGCTGCTCATGCTACTCACCCTGCTGTCGGGCTTATAACAGAATCTTCTTCTTCTGGAATATCTCCAGGAAGAACAGAGCAATATCGACGACATAGTTCAGCACCTGAATTTGACTGAACCACGAAAATGGACCCGCAGGGCAACCATGTATAAATATTACTGCACATGCCCAACATTTCGTTGCCTGTTTTCGCCTATTTTTGCTTTGGCACCACAGCGCAACTTACGGGCCTGGCATACATTTTGCAGCGTTTTCATGCATTCATGTGGTCGATCACATTTATTTTACGTCTCCGTCTTTACGACAAACGTTCTGAAAAATATTAGTGTTTCGTGTTCGTTTTGACTTTGTGTGGACGGGGCTTATATTAAGCTGTCGCTGAGACGATAATTTGTCAATAATGATGTGATGTTAGATTATCAGCCAGGTATCCTTTCTTTTACAGCTGTGTCCAATACTGAGGATGGGACACATGTCCTCATACTCTGTACAGGAATGGGTTAGCATACCTGTATTTGCTGGAGCATGTTCTTGAGCTGAACCAGAAACTCCTTTGCCTCTTTAGCTTTATCAGAGACGCCGTTCAGAGCCTGAGAGAGCTGGCACTGCAGAAAAAAAAACACAGAGGGAGACAAAATAGGTTTTGACATACAGCTGCTTCTGTTTGGTCAACTTCACCACAATGAAAAGAGATTTTTACAATTTTCAAACAACTCTGCTATGCAAAATTTAAATGAAACAAGTACAGAAGTTGGTTATTTTATCTTAGTATGTGGACGGATTAAGGTCCAATCTTTCTGAGGAAAAGCGTCCTACCAGTAGAACCAGTGATGCTTTTTTCCTAAGATATTTGTTATGTAATCAGATCATTCTCGAAAGAGGCGCCAATAACCACTGATCCTTGCCTAAAGCGAATTCCCTGGAAATTTCTTCTGCATTAAGAAAAAAACTAAATAATCAATGACTCAAGTAAATGGATTATATTCAAAATCTCCATCAGATCATCAGCTGCAGAGATTAAAGCCATGACATAATTTGTAATGTTTGGAAACATACATATAAAACAAATAATACCATCATTTAGAAATCATGATAACAAAGAAATCTAATCCCGCCTATAGTACGATATATACTACAGTTTGGATTATAACTTTCGAATATTTGGATTAAATGGGATTTAGAAAAAAACCCCATAAACCTTCTTAAAATGCCACAGAAATGAAGAAATCCTAGCTGTTCTTTAACATCACGCAACAAAGTATCCCTCCAAGGAAAGCTTTTATTGTCAAGTTTAGTGGAGGTTGTAGAGGACTTAAATGCAGAGACCGAGGCAGAGGTGGTTTCTTGTAGATTTAATGATGAGGCCGGTGGGAACAGAAGTAGAAATCCAGAAAAACCAAACCAGGAAACACAGGAACCAGAAGAGAGGGTAACACAAAACTTCAGGAGGGAATGAAGAGAATCAAGCACTAAGAAACTGCAGAGGAGGAGTAAAGTATATATGGCAGACAGAACAATGAAGAGAGTAATCAACTAATTGTTAGCAGGTGAGGACAGACGTTCCAGGAAGGGAGCTGAGTGGAAAGAGAATAACAAGGGAATTCAACAGAGCTTAAATATAACTAAAAAAAAAGAACTTATGTGACACTTAAGGGAAATGAGACTAATGACTAGAAAACACTGAATGACATAATTAAAATTTTAAAAACTTGTACACAACCAAAACTTCAGGTCAACAGATCATAAGAGTTATGATCTATAGATAGATAGATAGATAAATATAGATAGATAGATAGATAGATAGATAGATAGATAGATAGATAGATAGATAGATAGATAGATAGATAGATAGATAGATAGATAGATAGATAGATAGATAGATAGATAGATAGATAGATAGATAGATAGATAGATAGATAGATAGATAGATAGATAGATAGATAGATAGATAGATAGATAAAGTTTCAACAAAGCTATGATTCTTTATTTAATACGTAATATCAGAAAGGGGAGGACAATATGTTTATAGCTGTTCTATAGCTCATGCAAGAGGAGTATATGCAGGACACTCCTCCTCCATGAGCATGTGGTTCATATATAAATATTTAGGTTTTATTGAATACGGGTATTTTCCCATATTATCATATGGATGCATCCCTAGAAATAACAGTGTTATATTTCTCCTATTTTAATATTGTGGTTTTATTAGTCCATTAAGGTTTATGTTCCTGCGGGAAGATTAGCAGATGCACAGAAAATGTCAATGAACAGCAGCTAATGGAGTCCATCATATCTTATTGCTTCAGCTGGATGAAATATTGATGGCGCTGCAACAGAAAACAGAGTAATTAACACAGATGACCCTGCAGCCTTCACGCTTTAGAAACGACTTAAAGGTCCATTAAACATAGATGAGTCATGTTTATTAAGCATGTAGAAAATTCCACATGACAGTAATGCTTTTCCAAACACATTTAGGCTTGTTTTTGTTTGTTTTTTTCATTTCATGCAAAACTGAAGCCTTTTCATCACCAATTTGGTCATGTTACAGCCATAATCTTAATGGGTTTTACTAGGAGTTTATATAACAGATGATCATATATATATTTGTACAATTAAATTCATAAAAAAATATTTAAAAACTGACTGACAGCCTCAGAGCACTGAATGAAGAAGCAACCAAGAGGCAAATGGAAACTCTGGTGAAACATAAAAAAATCCATAGCCCTGGAGGAAAAATCTGTCGCCAAGATCGACACTCTGTAAGTCAATCAAAAAATGACCAAAAAAAGATAAAGGCATGTAGAAGAAGGTGCAAACATCTTCTGTGCAAACAAGACAAAAACTCAACCAACCTTTACGCTAAAACGGCAGAACACTAAAGCTGGCTTTCACAAAGCGGGACAGATGGACCCAGTATTCAAGGCAAGTCAGACAATCAGAAGTTTTACAGAACTGAATCGCGGGCTGCTGAGGATAAATGGACCGCAGCGGCTGCAGGGGGGTGGGATGCAACCCATCACTGGCACTCTGGTTTAACATTTCGGTCCATCCTCTCTGAGGAAGGCAAGATCCAGTCAATGGACTGCCAAACGAGATGCGGCCAGGAGCAGTCCAAAGTGTACCTGAAGCAGCAACCCCATTCAGCAGGCAGGAGACCAATCCAGGTCAGAGAAACAGTTCAGAACTGGACAGTTCCAAGATCCAGGAGTCCGTAGCCTGACCAGGGGTTCTGATCCAAACAGGAACAGACAGATCTAGGGTTCCAGGAATCCACAGAGCATTCAGGCAGGTTCAGGGTTATACAAGTCCAGCAGCGTGCTCAGACAGACACACGCAGATGAAGAGAGGCAGGCTCGGTGGTAGAGAGGAACATAGACAAGACTTGTTACCAGGATAAATGCCGAACTTTAAACTGGTCTCCACCTTAGAGCTAGGCTTACAGGAACTAAAAATGACCTTCCCCGCGTTCCGAGCCATAACCCTGAGGGTTCCACGGAGAGGGACCGGAACCCATCCTCCTCCCGCACGCCAAGCCCAAACCCTGAGGAATCAGCAGAGAAGAGCCAGGACACAACCAGGAAACAGGAGACAAACCCTCTGATTCAGCTGGCCTCCAAGACTCAGGACATGAACTATGAACTTGACTCATGAATCAAACATAACTGACACGAAAGCATAACATGAATAAACAAAGAATAGACAAATAAACTAAGAAATAAACAAATAATGATCTGGCCCCGATTGTCGGCCTGAATCATATATATAGCAGAGGAAGCAGGTGAAAAAGATAAATGCCTGCCTGGAATTTTTATAATATTGCTAAATGATTTAATTTTAATAAAAAATACAAACACAGACTTCGAATTAAATCTTTATTTAACCAACTTTTTTAACCATAACATAATTGTTTTAAAGAAAAATAACTTAAGAGACCTGGGTTATGTTATTAAATACTGACAAAGAATAAACTAAAGTGACCAGAAAAGTGACCAAAATAAATATAACAAATAAATAAATGCCCTCCCAACCGCCGCCCCCGCCCCCGTTTCCTGCTTTAACCTGAGTTATTACTTTGAAGTTGCTGGCCCCTCAGCATTTTTCTCTCAATTGTTAGAACTACGTGTGAAACTGCCCAGAACTGAAAATTTATATATATTTTCCCGAAATTCCCGAAGATTCCTCGGAGGAGAGCCGCGCCGGGGCCTACACAGCTCGTACTCCTGCGGGTGTGAGTGGCTGAGATGATAAAAAAAAAAAAGTTGGTTGTGTTATCAGCAGTGTTGGGCACGTTACTTTGAAAAAGTAATTAGTTATAGTTACTAGTTACTTCTCCCAAAAAGTAACTGAGTTACTAACTGAGTTACTCCACAATAAAAGTAACTAGTTACTAGTAAAAGTAACTATTGCGTTACTTTTGCGTTTCTCGCCCCCGTAAACCTCACCACCCAGCCCCCACCTTCTCGCGGTGTGTTTCCAAAGCCAGCTGAATAGAGCGGACGACAAAGACAAGAACCTGCAGAGAGTTTTGCATTTCTTGTAACTCAATGTAAATTACATCAGGGGGGAACGCCATGTGAAGTTTTTTAACAGGGCATTCAGATCTGGTGAGTATATGAAATTAATAACTGGGGATGTCTAATTCTGAAATCCTGTGTGTTTCGGTTGTTATAGATACTGCAACATCTATCTATCCATCTATCTATCTAGATGTATACTCTGTGTTTGACATAAAATATGGATCTCCATCCCTGCCACAAAGGCCATCAAATAATGTTTAAAATAAAAAATACAGTAGGTTGAAAAGTCAGAGTATCCATCCATCCATCCATCCATCCAGATTTCTCCCTTTCTCCATATAGGCTATCATTTGATCGTTCACGCTCTCCATAGGTCTCCTGTGGCGCGCCTTTAGCGAGCATGCGCGTTTCCTGTCGCTTGCGCGGTGACTCTTGCCGCCAGCGCTGTGCGGAGATACAGAGGAAACCGTTATGTGGTGGGGAAACGCAGCTCGACGTAACACCGGTATTTCCATGTGGAAAACGCTGTTTTGCTGCTGGAGTCATCCCCACTCTCCATCTCTCTGTGTGTGCTGAACGTTAACACCCGCCAGCAGAAACGCCCACCTACCCACTGACAGACGGAATCTCACTATACATCAGCCATTCTCATCCTCCCCTCTCTCATGACAAGGCGCGCACCTCTGGATGACCTAAAAAATAATCTTTAATATCTCTTAAACAAAAGTAGCACAAACAATATTTTTTTCTGCACAAATCTGCACTAACGTTGCACTAACCATTCAGTATATTTGCAGAGTTTTTTGACGTGGGTGGGGTGTCAGCTTCACGCAGCTGCGCACGAGTCATTTCATGAAAAAAGATTCATTGTACGACCTGAGTAACGCGCAGTAACGGGGTGTCTGCAATGGTAACTGCGTTATAGTTACAGTCAAAGTAATTAGTTAGATTACTCGTTACTAAAACAAGGTAATGGCGTTAGTAACGCCGTTAGTCCCATCACTGGTTATCAGACTTCGTTTTCACTGGTTCCCTACACATTTTATAGATGACTGTGGTTTGTTTTTTGTCCGACTTGCCATGACCGAAATACTGCCAGACTGCCGAACTACAAAAACCCTTCTTTGAAACAATTTCCTCCGACTCTCCTTGCTGCGACATCTGCTTGTGCTCTGTGTTGTGGTTTGAGAGGGTGGCGCTTGGTGACGGCGTGCCTGGGTCCGCGATTGTGATTGGTTGGGAGGAAGCAGTGACTAGCATAAACATACATGCTAGGCTACAATGAGAAGGAAGGAAAACTGCGTTTCTTTTTTATCGAACTTTTATCGACCCTCTTTTTTTCTATTGCGCCACACGTCTATCGATCGATATATATCGTTATTGAATTATCGCCCAGCCCTAAGAGAACATATTTCAGTGACCATAGAATGACGCTGCAAAAAACTGAAATCTAAGTAAGTCGTCTTTTATCAAAACTGAGCAGGTATATATATATATATTAGGGATGGAACGGTTTATGAAAACCATCCGAACCGTTCGGTTCGACTGTCTCGGTTCGGTTCGTGTGTGTTGCGTTCGGTTCATGAGCTGCTCCATTTTCTCATAGGCGAAGCGTTTACACTCCAGAGCAGAAGGTGGCGGTACTGCGACCAAAGCCTGCGAAGCAAAGCAGCATAGCCGGGTGTAGCAGAAACAAATCAGTTGTTGTGGAGAATTGTGTGGGTATGGCGAGTGGGAAAGAACAGGAGTTGGAAGACGCGCCAGCAGCACTTTATAGGTCTGCTGTATGGGACCACTTTGCATTTAGAGTGACCTATGATGACGGCGGAAAGAAAGTTATTGATAAAAGTGCAACAGTGTGCAAGCATTGTGCAACACGTTTTGTTTATGCTAACAGCAACATGACCAACATGTCAGGCAAACCCCGAAATCCCACATACTCCATCAGCGCCCTGCTCCGCTCCGCTGCGCTCCAGACCACCTGCGCAAAGCAAAGCCTACAGCCTCCACTGTGGCTCCCGTCCGCTCCGCTCTGAGTTCCTCATAGATCATAGAGGGCATGCGCGAGATGATTAAATTCAAAGCAGCAAAACATGCTGAAATGATCCATGGTTTCCGCGAATCATTAAAAATAATTACAATTCATTAATTTTGGGGGATTTTTTCATTAATTTCATACAAATTTTCATTAATTTTTATAATTTTTATAAAAAAAATGTTTCGGTGTAACAATAAACATATGCCGAACCGAACCGAAAACCGTGACCACGAAACCGGGACCCGAACCGTGGATTTTGTGAACCGTTCCACCCCTAATATATATATATATATATATATATATATATATATATATATATATATATATATATAAATATACATATATGTATACATACCGGTACATACATACATACATATATGTACATATTTATATTACTCTATGTATGTATCTAGAGTTATTATTCTGACTACACTTTGTTCTATTCTAAAAACAAGTAGGGCTGCAACAACGAATCGATAAAATCGATAAAAATCGACTTTTAAAAGCGTTGGCAACGAATTTCATCATCGATTAGTTGTGTCGTGCGATTAATGCGTCATCCGCCGCCGTCGTCATTGCCGTGGGGCACCTCCCCCATCCCAACTCCGCTCCCGCAGGAGTCCCTCTCAGCGCTGCAGTCAGAGGATGTTTACCCTCAGCGTCCAGACTGCAAATGAAGCGCGCATGCGCCGGGATTGACAGCGCAAATTGATCACAATAATTAAAATAGCCTGCGCTTTGTAAAGCGAAAAAAGTCGTAACATGCAACTTTTGTAAAAACAAATAAACATGGCGCGGAAGCACCGCTGTTATGATGCAGCACCTGAAAAGGAAACACGTTGGAGCCTTTGATGGCAGTGAAGAGAGCTGATCAGCAGGGTGAGCGACCATGTTTGTTTCATTTTAAAGTGGGGAAACGTAACGTTAGTTTCTCAGGTAGCTCATCTGATGCTTTCCTTACCGTGTTAGTAGGTTACAGACAGTGATAAGGTTGGCTACTTATTTTACTTTTAATTTCATTTGAATTAGCTTAAGCAGCGTTTATATTTTCTTTATAAATAAATTAACTTGCAAATTATGAGGGCAAGGCTTTTAAAGTTTAAATCTTCTGGCAAAGATAAAGTAAAGAAGATCCTGCAATTTATGGAAGTAAAGCAGAATAAAATCCAGCAAGATCAGTAATATGTCAATTAATTATATGCCACATTCCCATGTAAATATCTGTCTTTGGAGGATGTGTTTTTTAGCCCCCCTAGTTCTCTCATTTTTATTCCAAATACAATTTATAATTTGAATCACAGGGCTATTTTTATCTCTATGGTTAAGTATTTTCTCAAGTAGCAACTTTAACTGCTATACTTTCCTGTCTTAAAAGGCAGAACTCTTCTAGTCTAAAAAAAACTCATTTGTTGAAATGGGGGGGCCTATTGTTTGAGCCCCTTAGGGGCTTTTAAAAACAAAAATGTATTTTTTTTGCGCTTTATGAAACAAAGTACCCTATATTTTGTGGATGTACAGCTACATTTCTCATGTAAGTTTGCGTAGTTTTAACACAAACATTTATTTTTCATATTGCACCAGTACAGTTAATGAGCAACCTGTACTTGTGTGGTTGTTTGTTCTGTCTAAAATGTTTATTTTGGAATAAAGAGGTTAGTATAAAAAATGTTTTTTATCCGATTCATCGATTAATCGAAAAAATAATCGGCCGATTCATCGAATTTTAAAATAATGGTTAGTTGCAGCCCTAAAAACAAGTAAGCAATAGTAATAATTATAATATAATTATATTAATAATAACATAATAAAATTCTGCTAAATTTCTATATCCCTTACTGTTCAAAATTATAATAAAATATTTTTTTTTAACTACAAGTTGGTCAACAGCAAGAAAAATAAGGTTGTCTGAAGTCTAAGTGAGAATTCTAACAGCACCTGAACACCACATCCAAAGCTGCTGACCGCGTATAAAACCTACAGATATATTGATTCTACTTGAAGGTCAGATGGGTAATTATTTGTCACTTCTTATGAAAAATAAAATGCAAATTTGGCTTTATGTTGGAATTGTTTCAAAAAGCATTCAGTATAATATGTATATATTCAAAAAATATTTAAATGTTCAGTGAGGGAGTGTCCTTTTTTTTTTTCAAATGCAAACATACTTTTGCTCAGAGTAGAACAGCATCATGTGAACAATGGTTTGGAAAAACAAACATCTAAGCATCTAATCACAAAATTTTACACCTGTTTCCAGACTAAATTCATGAGAACATTTAGAGATGCTCCGCTTGTGCACACATTCATCCATCACTGATAAATAGGAAAAGACAGGACAAAGGAGACACACACTGTTACACACATGCCAAGCCATGATGTATCTACTCCTCTGAGGACACACCCACCTTCCCCCTTTTTTCTGGACGGGGTTCTCATGAATAGGTTCAGCCACAAAAGGACAGAGAGCAGCAGAATAAGTAGACCTGTTTTTTAGATTCAGGCAAAAAATTAGATTATTTACTAAAAGAAAAATTATAAATTCGTTACCACTTTTGATGTAACAATGAACCAATTCTGCAGGACTAGTAGATAGACTGGCAATGGACAGTCATTAGTCTATAATTGAATCGTATTAATGTAGAAGGACCCATAAAGTAGTGCTTTTCATGTCTTAAGGCATCTATCTATCCATCGATCCATTTCTTTTTCTCTCCCTGACATCATCCTCCATCATCTAGGTTAACACAAGGATTTCCCGGGGGAGAAGGAGTAAATACTCTCTCCAGAGATTTTTGGTTCTTCCTGGGGGTCTCCTTCCATTGGGATGTACACAGAAAAACCTTAAAAGAGGATTATCCATGAGGCATCCAAAACATATGCTTGAAACATCTCAGCTGACTCACCATTTTTCTAAACTGATTCTGCCCTACCCTACAGAGGAAACTCATTTAATCTGCTTGTATCTGAAACCATATCTATGAAACAAATCTCATTAACAAAGCTGATGGCCTCAGTGAGAGATTTGTTTTTATCTTTTGTATTGTTTTGATTTTTTGTAGCTCAATTGAGTGGTATGGTCAGGACCCCGATGAAGGACAGACAGGCAGAATCAGCAGAGTCTTTAACTAAATAGATAATCAAACAACAGGACTCAGGACAGGAACTGGTAATAAAGTCCTAAGAATAAGAACATGTACCATTAGACCTGATAGGAACTAACAGAAGGTATCTGAAAGGAGGTATCTAAAGGAGACCTCAAGTAGAAAGCTCAGATTTTGGAGATAATAATCGGATGTAAATCTTATCAGAATCAACTATATTCACCAAGTTTGTGCACATTGATAGACCTCTTACATGGTGTCCAGATAGAAGAAAACTGTACAAGTTGTGAGTTTTTACAGTCGACATGCAGCAGGTTGTGTACAGAGAACAGATTGGGAGGGACCACACTCCTGGGGGAGATGAGGGTTCTGGTTGCTCATGAGGCAGGCGATGAAGTAAGAAAGGCCATAAATGTGAGCTGGGTATGCTTCTGGCAGAGGATACCTGGGTCGAGCTGGAGTCCACTAAGTGGATCCTGGCGTGCATCCGAGTGGTCGAGGTGGTGCAGAAGGAAGCATAGACCCAACATGACCGAATCATCTTCCAAGCTTTTTGTCTGGAAATTAAACTTAAGGCACTGCATCAGGGAGCCCAAAGGACTTCATAACGACAGACATCAGGGAACAAGCCTTCACTTGATTAATAACAATAGCAAACTGCTGCCAGCTGAGGGTTGAATCCATCACAGAATGAGTCAGGTGACCTAGAGTGCCACCATACTGCAGTATAGGGTGTGTTAAAATTCAGCGGCTGCATCCTCTACCTGGACTGGGTCCTTTGATGTCTGTGAAAATAAGGAGGTCAGAACAGTTTTGGGTATGGATTCAAACAGGTCTATCCTTCTCTGGCTTTCACCGCCTATATGCTCTGTGGCTTAGCAACTGCGACACACAAAGCAGGGAAAGAATGGATATTGAACTTCTCACTACTGTTCTGGTTGCAAATAACAATTTCGAAGAGCTTCAGCAGCAGTATCATCACCACAGATGTAGTCCCCACACTGCACAAATATTAGAATCTATCCTCTAATATCAGCCAAACCCATTCATAAAGGGACAGATAAAACCTTTCAATAAACCAAACATTACCTGCCACATATCTGACTCAGTAACAATTAAAAATAACTATTTATAAGGAGGAGTCTTCCAATCTGAACAGGCTTTGGCACCGTATGACGTAATCTCCTTAATCCCCTTAAAAACAAGAGCTAACTTAGCCAACAAATATGAAACTCACCTGATCAGAAATATTTAAGCTCTCTGCTGTAGGATTTAATGCATAGGGGGAAATCATTCCTTGTTTTTTTTATCACCGAGTACATGATCTTTTAGTCTGCTGGTGCAAAAGAAAACACATAGGGAGACTTTTTCATTAGCGATAGTGCAGTTTTGCCAGTGGCCTTCAGGGCACTGAACCTTGAAGGCACCGGTCCAGTGCCCCTAGTGGATAAAAGTTGCAGTGTTGCTTTAAATAGAGCAGCAGCTAGGTTATGCAGGAAGTTCCCTACTGTAAAAACGCAGTCATTCCTTTCTGCTGTTTGATATCCTATCAGAATGAGAGACTTCTAGACTGTATTACGTGACTGGATTGTAATAAACTGGGTTGAAATTTAAAGTTCATGACAGTTGGCTCACAAAGATGCCGTTAAAAGCAACAGATGTTTAAAAGAAAGATTCACACCAAAATCTTAAGATGTTGACTGAAATCATAAAAGGAGTTTACAGCTGTTAAGACACTGATCGCAGATGAATCATCTGGATGACCCCACTTTTAAATACAGGTAGAGAAACAAAATAACCAATGTAATTGTTTATATCTTAGTTTTTTCCTTAAAATAAGTATTATCGGTTAAAACATCAAACCACCATCTGTGACCTTCATACAGCTTAGTGGTTTTTATTTTAACACATGATGTTGTAAAACTCTCTCATTCATTCAGTCCTGTGCTTTCATCTGAAATTAAATCTGGCTCTGCTCTGTAATCCCCTCTCCTCATCTGCACAATAACCTCTCCACCCCCACACTTTGACAGCCAAACACTCCCACCGTGATCTTATCCCGGTCCAGTTTCTTCCTAGCCCCGTGCCGTCCCAAAGAGGGACATGTGGACCTGGTGGTTCATGAATCAACCCAAACCCCTCTGTCGGACTCCTCACACAGAGGCCATCTGGCCCCCTAGGCTGCCTCGCCTCTCTGTGTGTGAGGGGGCCAAGATGTTAAAAAGCAGATGATAGATAAGCCAGATCTGCCACATCTCTTGCCTTTCTATTTGTTCTGTCTATTTCTATATTTACTTAATGCAGCTTTTCTCATCAGGTCAAAGTTCGGAGCCACTTCTGCCCTAAACGTGTCAGCTCCCTTGTTCATTCACTACTCTGACCATGTTTTATTCATTCATTGATTTTCCTCACCCACTACATCTTTGGCAGGGTAATGTGGAGCTGGAAGCGGTCCCAGCATGCATTGTTTGAAAAGGCAGAAGACACAAAGAAGTAGAAACGGCAGATTGTATTTAGATCTTTGAAGAGCTAAAGGCTCTGGGGTTTTTTCATGACAGACCTAGCTACAGAAAGAATAAGAATAAAAAAACAAAGAAAGCTGCAGAGGAATAAAAAAACTGAAACACAAATAAAGAACCTGGAGGTTTATTTCCTCTAAAACTGATTTTAACACGTGAAATAATGATGCAGAAAACCCATAGAATGTAAGATTTTTTTGATATATCTCAATTCATCCACCTATAAGCTTCCAACGGACCTGCACAAGAACCCAGGATTATATCAAGCTATAATCTAGCTTACATGTGCTAGATTCATATGTTAAAAATGTTTAAAACTTCCGAGGAACATTCTTAAAAAACATTAGCCTACGACGTAGGCCCTATGTAATTGGTAACAGCATAATATTTGCTCTGTGTTGTGTGTAGTCCTGTTGGCTACCCGCCAGCATAGCAGTTTGATTGAAAGTTTCACCCGCCAATCACAAAAGTTACCCAGATTTGGCGTGTGGGTGGAAGTTCATGTAAAATACACCTAACTAAAATCATTTTTATTTCACTTTTTTTAACCAGCATTCCATCAACTGCCGTAGGGCAGTGGTTCCCAACCCTGTTCCTCAGGGACCCCTGTCCTGCATGGTTTAGCTGTTTCCTTGTTGCATCACACCAGAAAAGAATAGATTATTAACAGGATTCTGCAACACTTTATTACAGAAGAAGAGGCCAAATTTGAATTAGGTGTGCTGGAACAGAGACATATCTAAAACATGTAGGGCAGGGGTCCCTAAGGACAAATATGCAGGGCAGGGGTCCCTGTAGCCTCGTGAGACCATCCTGATCTCGCGAGCTTTCAAGGTTTCACTCGCAGATCAGTCTGGAGACTGTCCGTTAAAGAAAATTTGGAGCCGTTCACCAAACGAACGTCCAGTCAGCGTTGGCTTTGAGGCGGGTTGAGGTGTGACGCAACGAGAAGCGCGACAGTTCAGTCTAAAGAACATGGCGGCTTCAGCCACTTCAGCCGCCTATCGAGCAAGTTTTATCGGAATTACAGAGTATTTCTTCACTGAAAGAAGAGCAAAACACTGCTCTGGAGGCTTTTTTCAGAGGAAAAGATGTTTTTGCTCTTCTCCCAACTGGTTTCGGCAAGAGTAGCCTGGCTTGTGGTTGTGTTTTCGTCGTCGCTCTGTTAGTACGTCATATGCTTTGTTGATCTGATTGGTTTATTTGGCCCGTCTATCACCAACATAGGCCAATCAGCTAACCAGTATTTTCGCCCCTTCCCAAAATTACGTCAACGGAAGGTTTCCAGATGGATATGCGGAGCAAATCCATCTGGCGGAGTCAGGTGAGGGTCCCTGGGGACTAGGGTTGGGAATCACTGCCTTGGGTATGAATATGACATAACTAAGAGGACAATTTCTTTTAGCCCTGCTTCATAATGGGAGGAAAAACTGGCAAAAGCCAGGCAAATAGACTTCAATTCTGTTTTTTGAAGAGGTTTCAACACCTTTCCAGGAGTCTTTGGGACCGTTTGATTTGGAACAAAGGATGGCCACTTACTGTGTACAGTTAATTATTCTCGAGGATCTGTGACACCTGAGTCTGTCTCTACCAACAGCTCTGGGAAAAAGGAATAGCAATATACAATCCTTTAACCTACAGTACATTCTCATTTATATTTTGCAGAATCAGTAAGAAAATGAAATTACTGGGTCTTTCTTTAAGATTAACAATCCAAAACATATGCCTATTAACAGAACTGGATCACTGGACCGGGATTATATTTCATATGTGAACATCTCCGTCAGCAGATCTACATCATGTAGAAAACCTTTTATGTAAGCTGAATTTAAGGTCATGCACCATAAAACAGAACCTATAGGACTCCGGATTATTGCTTAGAGATCCCATATTCTCTAACCTTGTGAAATGCTTCAGAAGAAACTAAACACTGTGCTCCTAGTGAAAGAATATTGTGCAAAGCACTAACAGAAGGGGTCAGAGGCACTGTGGAGGATGCTGCATGTGGATATTTAAAAGATAACAATTGTATGATCAATAAAGCAAAATAGGTCCAGCGAAATGTTCCACTTATTCTGAGCTTGACGAGCTCACTGGATTATTGATTATTGAAGTCATTCTGGAGTTTGGAGGCGAGAGATGAGTGGGGCAGGGATTTTAGATGGTTTGATCTACACTGAGTGCAGTGATCCATTTCAGAACAATAAATACAGCCTCCGTATAACTTTAGCTTAAATGCAACCCACCAATATAACACTGAGGGCCGGATTTATCAACAGCATGCTAAAAGGATTTGGTCTTTAAAACGTGCTAAATAGCGCCTCTTATCAAAAGTGCGTCTTGTGGGAGGAGAACATGTAAATATATTAATTTAGCACTCGCAAAGTGATTTATCAAACCTGAAAGCAATTTTGCTAACGGTATCTGACTCTATATTTAACACGTTTCAAAAGAAGGTGCAAATGGTCTGTATGCGTAATTGCGCACACATGGCAGCGGTTATTGTCGCAAGAAGGAGACATCGAAATGAAGCAAGGAGACGCAGAGAACGCATTTTTTCACTCCGTGTGAATATTTTTGGAATAAACGAGGAAACGATCATCAAAACATTTCGTTTATCCAGCATTGCCATTTTGGAGCTGTTGGGGGAACTCCGAATGGATTTGGAGCCAGCCACAAGGAGGACCCACGCAATACCAGATATCACAAAACTCCTTGCAACATTGCACTTTTTTGCATCTGGGATCTCCCAATCTCGTTTTTCAGAAGTGCTGTCCGACGTTCTAAATGCCATGTCGCCCTGACGCCCTACCGGAGAACCCCGACCTCCCCATTGCGCATGTGGAGCAACATGCCAATGCTGCGGGGAGGCGTACGCCCAGTAATCTCATCCACAGTCACTTCTTGTGAGCCATTTGGTATGTGCATTTTTCTACAGCCCAATACAAAACACCTGTTTTTTTTTTTTTGTTTTTTTTTTTTACTGCAGTGAAGTAGAAATTCAGCCACATACCACCTTAGGGAATTGTTAAATCACCCGCAAACCATGGTTCAGCCCCTCGCTCAAAATTCCAGCTTCCGAGCGCAAATTACTGCTTTTCTAAGTACTTTATTAATCTGTCTTAGTGTTGTTAGAAAAAAAAAAGTTTTGATTAGAAACTGTCTAATAACATGTCTTTCTCAGACCTACTGTGAAGAAATTTTGAAAAATGTTTTTTGAGGTTAGAAGTGATAATAGATTACACTCCGTGTTTTACTCGGGGAAATAATCCCTGCACACCAGATCAGGGCTGAAGTTGGCCTTGATCCCAATGTGTCAGTCCGCCGCAGACTCCAGTGCAATGGTGTGGCCATGTTTCATTGTGACACGCTTGTCCCTGCAGTTAAAGGGCTGTGACCTCGAGAAGAGGAATGGAACAAAAGAAAAAGCAAAAAAAAAAGAAAAACTGAAATACAATCAAAACCAAAATACCACTTCAGTGAAATGACATTGCTGCAGAACAGATTTCACTCTCAGAAAACCAACTTATTCCATTATGCTTCATTTCCTCCTCCCCTTGACCTTTTTATTCTCTGACAGTAATGTCATTGTTCTTTTTCCCTGCTGTCAGCAGCCTTCTGCTCCGCTCTCAAAGACGAGTACTATTATCTTATTATGTTGTTATGTGAATAATGCACCGCCGTTTATTTAGCCTGTGACATTCAGAGAGGCCAGAGAGGGAAACACAGCTCAGATGGTTTGTAGAAATGAAGAAAGGTTCTAGAGTTATTGAGGGGATTTAAAGAAAGAAAGAAAGAAAGAAAGAAAGAAAGAAAGATGCCTCATATTTTATTTCATAGTATTAAAATAATTTAAAAAAATCTCAAAAGTATTTCCCATAATTATTTTGTTGTAAGACAGTGTAAATTCTATATTTAATAATCTCTAAGAAGCCATAATTAAAGAAACAAATAGATGTTGCTTAAATATTCAAAAAAATGACTGTATTCCTATCTCTCCATAAAGGTTGTTTTTCTGCTGGCTGGAGCAGACAGTCTGCCTCTGATCCATTTGGTGCGGGGAAAAAATTAAGGAGTCAGATGGTGCATCATAAAAACAGCCCTTTTATGGCAGTGCGAACAAAGCCTGAAGGTGAAAGCCTGAACAACGCCACGGCCAGACACATAACCTCTGATTGGACGTTCTCATGCGAAAGAAGTCCAGCAATTACTCTTTATCATTCTTAAACACTGTTGTTGTAATAAACGCTACAGAATTGAATCATATAGACAAATAATGTGCAGAGTGCTGCTAACTCGTTTACGGACCTTGCTGTGGGGTAGCGCTAACAAGAGTAACATGCAGGAGAACAATAGGTTTTACGTATTTGGTTTTCAGCTGGGTGATTGCGGTGTTGACCTCATCATACTTAACACCCAGGGGACAAGATGAGGCACAGGAGAAGGAAAATTATGCACTAAAACATTATATTTTATCTCTCTTCAGATGATATGTACTTCGGTCTGCTTGAACAGTAAGCTTCTGCTCGTGAATAAATAATCAGACTCAATTATAACAAAATGTCATGATTCTTGGCGCTGATAGCTGGGTTAATTGCTAATTTCATTCACCTAACTCTGCCCAGTTTCATTACTGCTCATCTGATCCACCTGCTCCTGCCTCTATTTAAGCTGTTTGCTCCCAGCAATCAGTGCCAGATTATTCTTGAGTCTGTGGCGTTGAGAGTTTTCCAGCGTTACTAATAGTGTTCTAATTGCCTGATCCGGACCTGTTTCTGTATTCGGACCTTTGAGCTTGCCTGTCCCTCTTCTGATCTGTTTGCCTGACCTGCCTTCAGACTCCCGGTGGATTCTTCTTGTGGACTGTACCTGGATCTGCCTCTTGAGTTTGCCCTGTGGTTTATCCTGACTTCCTTTGTCTGCTTGGATCTGATCTCCTGTCAGCTCTGCAGCCTTCTAGGCATTGGTATCTGAAATTATCTGGCAGCGTCCTCTGCGTCTTGTCAGCCAACCGTCTGGAATCACGGACTTGAAATATTTTCCTCCAGCAGCATAACCTCACACTAAATAACCCCAAATCTAATTTTAGCACATTTATTTATTGGGTTAAAAAAATGAAGGCTTTACTTGTTTTTTTCTTTTGTTTGTTTGTTTTTAATTAAAACATTTATTAGGATATGTACTATTTCCTGCAAGTTAAACCAAAGGGTTAAGATGCATTTATTCAGTAATCCACAACTTACCCTGAGGTAGAAATGTGACATAAAGGCCTATTTTTACCAGCTATCCTACAAAACGGCAAAGACAGATAAACATCCAGTTATGTCAGATATGTTTATCTTTGTAGGTGCATCATATTAAAATGAACTATGTTTGGTTTTGACAGAGTTCTCTGTTCTAGTCATCTGAAGTATTATTTTACTTTATATGTTTGACACAGTTAAAAATAAAAATCATATATATCAAATACAGTTTACTTCTGCATTGCTTCTGACTTTCCAGAACCCAGTATCAGGAGCTGCCATTCAGGAGCACACTCCTGAATGTGCCTTTAGATAGGAATAACATGGAAATCACTCTCCACATTCGCTCCATTCATGTTCTATGTGGATGCACCATTAGACTTGCTTATCTCAAATCTGCCACAGAAGTTAATTACACTAAGCTACTCCTGGTTCCACAAATCAACCATTGTCACATCCTTGTGTCTTCTGGCCTCCGGCAGCCTGATTCTGTAGTTGTCTGCACAGAAGGCATCACAACATTGATAGATGTCTAAAAAAAAAGAATTGATTCTTTATCACCACAAAGTTTTTTTATATATTTATATTTCAAATGTCTTCAAGTGGAATCAAATTGGAAACAAGGTAAGTTTTTTTGCTTGTGAAGCTGAATGGGATTCTACATTGGAGGGTTTATGGTGATAAGGGGCTGATTCTCTGCTAAGAAATTTACATTTCTTAGCATTTCTTTGGGACTCAAAATGGGCTGTCATTGAGTCTAAAAGGAGGATAAAGTCAACCTTCTTCCATGCCAATCAGTCATCAAGTTGAATATTCAATATTCCACTCTGTATGCTTTAAATTCTTCGAATTTTGTGAGGAAATTCTTTACAGCACCAATTTTTCTTTTTTTTTTCTTTTAAGCCACTCTCACACCTTGACGATTTAGCCAGTGTATGCCTAACGTCCCAGAATTTCCAAAAACACTGGCATACGCTGAAGTTTCTATTTTGGGCATATACATAGCGTATTCATAACAAGTCTAGAAATTATGTCCGACAACAGCCTAACTTATACATAACGCACAACAGCGTAATGCCCATGAACTGTCACAAGCCAGTGTCCTCAAGGGGGCAGCAATGTACCCGGAGGCCCCCAGCCTGCATAAAAAGATTTATTTGATCGCGGTATTAACCTAGGTACTGTTTACCGCCCATCAAAAGAAAAACAAAGAAAGCAAGAAAGGTTTGTAGTCGCAGTAGATTCAGCGTCATGTCTGCTAGGAAGTTTGTTGGTCGTGGCAGTAGGCGTGAATGCAGGGAGGCTCCATCACACTCACCTTCTTGGTCACCCTATGTTGGGGATGAAGTCTGGAGGAGTACTGACGGTTTCCTCTTTTAAACCCCCTTTCATACCAAAACGCTGCCAATACGCCATTAAACGCTTGCTGTAAGTTAGAAACATATCCAGCGGTCTTCTGGAACACATCAAATATGTTGACGTATGTTGGAGATACGTTCTTGATAAGTTACGCATAAGTTATGCACACGTTTCTCATAGGTTTTGGATAAGCTAGACACCATGACTTGTAAATAACTTAAACTTAACTTGTGTCAATGATATAAGGACTTACCTGTGACTTATGCCCCACCAATGAGCATATGCTGGCATGTGCCAGTGTGTTTCAGCGTGCTTCAGCATACTCCAGCGTGCTCATAACTTATACAAAATGTACCCATGACTTATCCAACGTAGGCTAGCGTTTCTGTCAGATTTTTCATTCGTCAGGGGCTTTACAGAGCAATCAGAAATCAGAGATACTTTATGTGACCAGATTCAACAGAAATAAACAGAATTGAAGGCAGACTGCAGGGCAGGTCTGCCTGCAACCCACACAGAGTTCCTGATAGATTTCAGAGGAAGCAGCCGCCTCCACTCTATGCGTCACAGTTCCCACACAGTTTGGGGAGTTTGTGCTCATTCATGTACACCTCAGGAATGAGTAGAAATGTCAGTTTCTATTTGTGTATATATTCAAAAACGTCTGTTAAACGAAAGAAATTCAGGATGCATAAGTGTAAATAAAAGTAATAACTGGAAATTTGATTGGCCACATGTTCAGTTGGAACACCCTGTAAAGTTACACAGATATTATACTTGCTGGATGTACGTATCTTTTCTTTTGTTTCTTTCACTTGAATGTATCTTTTTTTTAAATCCAAATACCCAAATGAGGGACCTAATTTAGGCCATTAGAGGTGTGATCATGTTAACTTCAGGTGGCCAGATGTGATTAAACTTTGGTTACATGAGTACACTGGAACTGTACTAAAGCAGTACAGATAAAAGACTTCAGATTTGACTTAGACTTCTGTTTATAACTGGGTGAATGGAAGGTGGGAAAGGTGAATCTTTTTGTAAAGTTTGCTGAAGCAATTTTTTATATTTCATTTGGAAGAGAGGATGACATAAAAAGACTGTAAAAGTGAGTTGCACGAGAATTTGTTGTTTATTTTAATCTATTTTGAATTGTTTCATATTTGTTTTTGAAGCTAAAATAGGATAAGTATTTTATCTTTTTCCCACATGCCTACCCAGGGTAAAGTACACAGTTCACTGAAATACTTTATTGATTGCATGTTTCAAATCTGCCCCACTTGCTTCTATATCTATGCTCTGTTTCTGGATGAACCTATATGGGGGTTCTTAACCTTGCAATTTAGAGATTTTTCTTTGTTTTTTTCCCCAAAGCGTATTTGACTTCATTTACCACAATATCTCTCTTCCTATCTGACTCATGAAATTCCTGTCAACTCCATTTGGAGCTACTGAAGAACAGTTGCAGAGAATTGTGATCATTCTCATTCATTTCAATAAGATATAAGTGCAATGACTTCATATAAGCTAATTTTCTGTTGTGTTCTAGCCTTTTGGGTGCATTTTAAACTGCTGGACATGCCCAGGATGAGTCCAGGGACAACTGAATACACTGAACCCATAAATCAATAGGCTTACTTCAGCCATGGTGCAGTGTAGGTACAGTTACCAAGGCCATGTGGCTCAACGGAATGATTCCGAACAAAGGAAGTTTGGAAAGACCCTGCAGCAGCCAGGAAACACATCAAGCTCCTGAGTTTCACAGGAAAATGAGGCAACAGATGGTAAAAAGTAACAGTGAAATTCAGAATAAAACACTATACCCACCTACGCTGACTCAACCAGTTTAGTGACAAAGGATGTTTATGCACATAGATAACGAGTTTTGTGGCTCTTTGTAGCCCTCCTGCACTACATAAGGACACTGCTAACCTGGCCTTATTGTGAGAAATAAAAGAGCATGAGCAAGAACGTGTGTTTCATTGGATTTCCGCTTTGATGTACAGATGTATTTTTTTGCACCATGTTTTTTTTCTCACACTGTTATCATTTGATCATTGCTGTACTTAAGAAATGGAAATGTGATAAAAGCTGTGCAAAATGAAAATTTTGTTTTGTATGCACTCTGTGTATACAAGATGACAATAAAAGTTGTCTAAGTATTTTTGCTTCTCTTTTTTCAATTTCGAGAAGCCAATTAACCCCACATTCATGTTCTCGGACTGTGGGGTCCAAAACCCAAGAATGGAACCCACAACCTGCTTGTTGAAAGGTAGCAGTGCTACAAACTGTGCCATCTTACTGCCCATGCTAAGTCTTTCTTAGAAAATCCTAATCACGATTAGTAAAGGGAAATGCAAGTCAATTAAACATTTTTTGGAAAACATATACTGGGTCTCAGAGCCTCCTTTCCTTTTATATAATAAACACTGTAACGTCATCTCTCATAAAGCGGAAAAGAAAAAATATCTTGACTGGTTGTGACAGTTGGAAAAACCCAAATGCCAGAGGCCGTTTTACAATGTGTGTTCTTCTAAGTCATGTGAGTCATCGAAAATAGCTTTTATAGTTTGTAAGTCTTTTTTCTTCAAATTGACAGAAAAGGTTTTCTCTCTTTTCTGCCTGCATCGTCTCCACATTATCAGGGGCGGAGCTAGATGGGGGGCCAGGGGTGGCCATGGCCACCCTTAGCCAATCATTGGCCACCCCTGTGGCCACCCCTACTATTTATTTTCCTCTAATACAGATGGTGGCAACAGTAATACTCTCAAGTGGAATATTCAAAACATTTAACTTTTTCATACATTCACAATTACTTGACAACAAAACACTGGGGTTAATTATATACATCAATATACGAACATTAAAGACAATAATTACTGAATTCAAGCAGAAATAGATGTGTTTTAAGGGGTAAAGAGAAAGTGATGTGTCTCTGCAAGTCATCTAGGAGTCTCCGGTGAAATCATAGATAAATAACTATTTTAATAATAACTTATTAAATAATCAATTTATGTAGATATTAGTACTTGTAAATATCAATTTTATGCAGAATGATTACTGATAAATTTAGGTAAGTAATGACAATGAAAAGATGTTCAACCAAAACTCAAACCTGAAAGAATTTTATACACTACAACTTTTATTTAGAAAGCACTGATGTTTGAATATATTCATCTATTTGTTAGCAAAGGATGTGGAAAAGTATAGTTTTTCTTTATGTAGAAAAAATGGATGTTTTGCTTGTTAATTTTCCTGTTGGAACAGTGTAGTTAGACTGATCATGAAGTTTTGGTGCCTATTTACTTTTGGCCACCCCACAGTGTACATTGGTTATTGCCTGGCCACCCTTATAAAAAAATTCTGGCTACGCCTCTGCACATTATACCCTCCATCTGTGCACAGTACTGTTGCAAGTTGCGACTTCCATTAGAATGCACAAAAACATCCACTCAACTCCTCTAAACTCTCCAAGGTAAATGTTAATACAAATATGCAATATTTCTTTCATATAGAGTGGTCTTCAACAGTTGCACCAGTTGTAGATTATTCATAACACAGCCACTAATTTGACTAGCAGTTTAATGTGCCTTGTTTGAGATTATGGGAGATCGGGTACATTTTGAAATAAAAGCTAATTATAACATTAAGTCTTCATTTTAAACATTTTAACAACAAAGATACAGGTTCAAAAACAGATTAAACTCGATTCTTGTGGCTTCTAGTTTACCTATTATACCTCATAGTTTGTACACAACCATAGATAATCAATTTGTCCTTTCTTGTAATACTGCTTTTTTAATGAATTATGGAGCTAAATTGACATAATAGTTTTATTTAATCTAATTTACACCAACTGATCCCCATTGGCACAAGTCGGCGTAGCAAATGTCTGATATTGACCCATGAATATAAAAACAACTCCCAGGAACCACCTCCTTTAAGATATATTTTGTTGCGGAAAGTATAAAACATCCCCCTAGCCAAAACTTATTAATGTGTCTATGGTACATGGGTATCTAACGTAATAATTTTTTCAAAAAAGCGGGCTAAGAAAGACTGATAAAAGTATAAAAGGAGTTGAAGAGACCAGCTGCTGAAATTTTCACATCTTATCATTGCAGCGGCAACATTGCTGAATCAGTATATTCATGCTTCAAAAGAATTACATTGACACACTTGAATTAAAAGCCTTTTTTATGATTCTTTGTCTGTAAATAATCCAAAAGAGAAAAAAAATCTAATAAGCATTGGTTAAGTATATGTGTGCAGAACAGTTTTATTATATGCCTGAGATAGGAGGTTGATGCAAAATGTGGGAATGAATTAGTGACGAGTCAAACTGACCTGCAGCCCTTTTAATTCCAGCAGCTGGTGCTTGAAAGGCTTCTCCAAACAGCCTCATCAAGAATCAGTCATTCTGTTCTCTACTGTGAAGTGTGCTCAGGCTAAGTGTTATTTAAATAAGTATTTGTATGAACAACATTCACGGTGTTTTGTGTAGGCAAACTGACTCCCAGGAAAATTATAATAAAAGAGGAAAAATAAATATCAATGGGAGCATTTTAAGTGAAATAATGATAAAGCACCTTACTGGCTGTCTTACTAGGATAAAAAAAAAATCTGATTTGTTTAGATTAAAAACTGCTTTCACACAGAAAGGCTTAGAAGAAAAAAAGATCACAGCCATATGTTAAAAACCCACAACACCAAAAAACAAAAAAATGTCTTTGCAAGTATTATAAAAGAATCATAAGAATATAAAACTGAACAATATCACAACATCTAATCTGCTCTTTAATCCAAATCCAATAGCTTTGTTGATAGTGTTATAATTCTCTTTAATCCTAAAGCTTCAGCTGTAGTAATATACATATTCGGATATGTAGTGAACAGTCACCCAGCTTAGTTGTTCAATTAGTTCAGCTGTGGTGTAGGTCAATCCCAATCTCTGTTCTCCTTTCTCCTTCAGATTTTTTTAATTTAAAAAATGCTTTAAAAAATATTTTTTTATAAACCGAAATGAACTACTTTACAAAAACTGCTGCACCTCAGCATCAACACCCAAAGCAAGAAATACAAACTAAATCCCAAAGAGAGAATAATATTTGATCAAGCCGAGTTAAATCAAGAGAGATTGCATTACAGACACAAAAAGCATTAAAGATACCATATAAAGTTCTGTTTTTCACCCTACCATGTTATTACACTTTTTAATTCCAACTTTGAGTCATTTTTGTGCAGAATTAGAGCAAAAAAGAAAAAGCAGCAGATATGTTTGCTGTCTTCCAGTGAATCCATACAAAATAGAGCTGCTGAACATTTCAACTCCCTGGCTTCTTAAAGTAGAGCGTTAGGGCAACAAATCTGCTGCAGAGAAAAGAAGGTTGGCTGTTTGATTAATAATTGATCGGAGCATCTTGCATATTCATATATACTGGGGCAATGTAAAGCAGACATGATTGTCAGAGTATGTCTTCCGGTTAAGTTTGACTGAAAAAATAAGAATAATGGTGGTAATTTGTTGAACCAGAGAATTAAGGCATTAAAAAAGGCAGTTGTCATGAAGATGAAAAACAGCAGTTTCTAGCAATAAAGCTTTAATCAGCCTTCTTCCACCGCAACAATACCATATGCTTGTCACACCAAACTGCAAATCATTAAGCAAAGGGGATGATAAATAGCTCTAGTAAGGTTTTCTAACCTGTTATTTTTTTATAGCCGTTACATTTGGACGCCAAAATAAAATCACCTTGTTAAGGACATGTTTGTGCAGTTCTTTGTATTGAAACATAAATGCAGTAAAACTTTAAAAAAAACTGACTGGTTGATTAGTTTACTCTGTTCTGGACTAAGGTTGGAAGACCAGGCTTCATTAGACTTATTCTAGAAATAGTTCAACTTAAGTTATATGATCGCCTTGCTAATATATTGTAAGAATAGTAAAACATGTTTTTGTTTTATAGGTTAAATCACCAGCTACTCCAATTTTATAATCTATAATAAACCAACAAAATGAATATAGGCCACAAAGAAAGGACTTGTGACAAAGTTCATAGTCACCTCTGTAAATGTACTTAAATTTAAAAAATGAGTATCGATGGAAAGCATGACATTGCTTTTATTTTCAGGTTTGGATTTGGATTCTTTTTGTTTAAATTTAAATGCACAGTTCCCTCAAAATCCTGTCAAGTCCTGCAAGACAGCAAAGAATAGGAGACTCTTTACTGATGTTTGAAGAGTTGTTACGCTTCACACCTACCTATTTCTATAAATATCCATTAATACCCTGTGCAATAATATATGTGTGTGTGTGTGGACGCACTGTATTTACTGTATATACCCCAGGCACCTTTTCCTCCTTTTGGCACCTTCTTTTTGACTACTGAGTAAATGAAACAAGTGAATTTCTCCACTATGAAATCAATAAAGTCTATCTTATCTTATCTTAGATCTAGTCTGCAACTTCTAAGTATTACTCATATTGCATCTAGTAAAGCATTTCCAGGCCATAATGAACATCCATATAAAGACTCACAATATAGTGACCTATATTTTGAATGGACTTCTTAAAAGCAGCCTAGAGCCTTTGGCAGAATCTTTTGCATAACAAGGATGTCCCAGAGAGTAAAGAAGGAATTGAAAAAGTGAGGGAAAATCTAATTGTAAGAGAGTTACAAACAACCCAAGGTTTTAACACCCAGTACTTTATCAGCACTGCCGTACCAAGTCCCAAACATTTTTTTACGGAATCAAAGCATTCAGAAGATTTTTCATAAAGCACAGAGAGTTATATATGATAAAATTGTCTTTTATACACTGTTTCAATAGAGGCTGTGATAACTGATCACAAGTTTGTAGCCATAGCAACAAAGCCCACTGTCCACACTCCTTTCAGAAGTCTAGCATCATCACTCGCTCTGTAGCCAAAAATAGATCACAGGGACACACAGTCTAATACACACAAGTGAACTCTAGGTCTACTACAGCTTCACGCTCAGCACATCTCCAGAGGATGCTGGGGCCAAAACAGAGGAAGTGCAGTAAAATGGGCATTAACCTACATTCGCTCCAGAAGTCCTGCAGCTCTGCCTTTACTCACTGAGCGCCATGTTGCGTGTGAGGGGGAGAAATTGGGTTTGCTTTGTGCTTATTTCATTGCGAGGACTGAAATCTGTGCAGCACAGTTGTTTCTTTAGAGCTGAGCCTCCATGTGAGGATAGAAGTTTATGCTCTTATTGTTGGTTTGGTTCTATTTCCCAGAGGCCTTCTAACCAGAACAACCTGGGAAAAACAAAGATGAAAGATGGATAGATGGCCTAAGAAACAGAAAGTAAACAACAAAAAAACAAAAGATCTCAATCAAAGTAATAACCTCAACCTGACTGATAAAAATCAAAGATTCCCAAACTGAATAAAATTCGGGAAGAACAATGGACCACCTTCTGCTACAACAGCTACTAAATCTTGCTTGACAATATCTTCATTGTGGGATGTAGCTGTTTTTTCTTCAGCCACAGTTTATATATTTGATGTTATATGTGTTTTAAAGGTAAAAATAGCCTAGAATCAATTGTTTAGTGGTATTTTTGGAGGTAGATTTAAATCATCATGGCAGCCGTGAACACATTTTTGCCAATGATAAATACTTTAGACTGGCACTAAGGAGGAGTCAAATTTTTTCTATTCAAAAACACAATTAAGCTTATTGTTAATGAACCCCTGACTAAAAAAATAGTCTGATAAGTCTTCAGATTTTAATTCAAGCAGTACAGTTTGTTGCCTGTCTGTGTCGTTGGGCCTGAGGTCAGAGTGGCTGGCGTGCTACCATCTTGGACGAGGTTAGTTGGGCATCATCATTGGCACAAATATATTTCATAATATTGCCTAATATTTCTAGAAATTTGCTCTTAAATGTATCCTGAAATTATAATTTTATAACAATGTGCTCAACAACCAATATTCTATGATGCAAAGTAATTACGATCTGGCAAATAATTAAACCACTGAGTGCAGACTCCCTACACATGTTTGTTTCAAAAGCTGCCTCTGGTATCATCAGAGATTTTTTTTTTAAGGCAGGCAGCTCTGACACAGTACATTCTGTCAAAATGTTTTGGCAGCATCAAGAGAAATAAGATGCTGTGTTTGTCAGGATTAAGTGATGAAACATCAGAGGAGATAAACATACCTCAGATGAGGAATGATCTAATAACTGTACAGAGAAATGTTCAATGCTGCCAGAGGATAGATTTGTGTATGAATGAAATCCAAACCCATCTTAAGTCAATGAGCAAAAAAGGTTACAAGAAAGCTTTGAAGCTTAATTCAATTAGAGAACCTGTCATTAAAAACTTCCTGTATACAGTGATTCCTCAGAATGATGACTTAAAGATTGCAAAGTGATGATTTGAAGGGAATCCACAGCTTCCTTTGTGAGTCTGTGATACACCTACATAGAGAGGAGATTGATTATTAGAAAACATTCGCAGTCATATTATGATCTGCAGATGCTGGGGCGGAGTGGAAGGAATGTTTGCTCTGTGAAACAAATCATTGGATTGAAAGAAGCAATTACATGTCATGTTCACTACATGTCGGTTCAGTACAGAAAAAGGAAATACATTTTTTATTCTACTGCCAGATAACCGGCTTAGTGCCGTGCCACTACTCCAGAAAAACTAGATATGATGAAGCTTTTATCTTCCTGCTGTTGTATTTTGATTAATTTTCTTATCGATTAATCTATTGATTATTTTTTCAATTAGTGGATTAATATTCAGATTGTGAAAGGTTCCTTAAAGAAGACTTTTTACTAAATTAAACCAGGTGAAACTATAACTTTCCACTTGTGGAGCTCTAGATCGAGCTTTTTTACACCAAAATTTTTTTTGAATCTTAAACGTAAAATGTTTATCTACTTTTTTTTTTACAATCTTTGTATAATTACTGCCTAAGTGGGTTGCTCTATCACATAAAGGAATGTTTTAGAGTCTCTACACTCCTTTTTATGATTAATGGATTACTAAATTAGTTGACGATCACTTTAATAAGCGATTAATCAAGATTGATTGTTTCAGCCCCAATTTTGAGTTGCTGCAGAATATCATTAATTTGCAGTCTTTTTCTCATCAGTGCTGCAAACGATCAAATTTAATATATAAAGAGTTTTTAAAATAACCTGGTTTGTTTTGGATTTATCCATTTTGAAGGTTAATGATTTCATTTTATATGTGTCTTAAGTATGAGTAAACTAAAGATGAACATATTTCAGAGCCTCACATCATTTTCTAGCTAAATATTTTGTTACTGAGATACAATAGTTTCTGTTTTCAACCATTTATGTGGTGAAAACAGCAAAGAGGTGGAAAAGAATATGGCAATAGAAAAGAAAAAAACAATGTTTAGAGATCCCAAAATAACCAAAGTATTAACAGGATTAAAAAGACCATATGTAAAATTCAACATTTTGCAGCATTTTTTTTTTACAGTGTCCTGTCTGGCAATGTGGCAATAAGAATAATTGTCTTGATGCCAAAAAGAGCCCAACAGATTTTACTTTCACAAGTGGAGAAGTATGGCAATTACCATACTGCTCCACTTGTTTCATGCATATAAATTGCTTTATTATAATAATGCAGCATTTTTTTCTTTTACCTAATGCTTCTAGATGCAGGTCTAGTGCTCTTGTTTTCTCTATGGACATTTGCATGAGCTGGTGATGTTTGTTTGTTTGTTTGTTTCTTTGTTTGTTTGTGAAGAAATGTATATGCATGGTCAGAAATTTGAGCCACATATAGTTTGTGCTTGTTGGTGCTTCATTTGTATGCATCCAAAGAAAAAACTATACATGTGTGTAAAAAAGATTTTCACAAAACGTGTTACCGTTACACAGCAAAATCAACAGCCTAATTAAAATATGCCTGAGTTAGTTCCTCAAAAGGGTCGGTGTCAGTGTCTGGAGTTTAAATTTTAGCAACTATGTAAAACCAACACTGAGCAGAGTTTCTTTCAGAATTTCAACCAATCTGTGAACTCTTATCTCTTAAAATACATGAGCTAATGAAAACATTCCATGACTAATGGAAACAGCCGAACTTTGGAGTTGTGACATCAGATGCAGAAGTTAGTCTGGCAGACCTCTAGTTCCTAGTTTGAATCCCAGCTTAGTCCATTTTAATGTCCTTTGGGAGGAAACTTTACCCCCCCGCTAACCACTGATGGTGGTCAGAAGTCCTAATGGCGCCAGTGTATGACAGCCTGGCTGCTCTCAGTCTTGCCCCTCGGCTGCTGTGGCTACAATCTATCTCACCAAAATGAATCAGTGAATGATTAGGAGGTGTTAGCTTTTGACACTACATACTAGTATTAGTTCAATTCAACCCTGATTTATGTGAAATTACAACGCTTCAGACCTTTTAACACTTTTAAAGGGGATATTTTAAACCGATCTAGAGTGGATCAATTTAGACATTTTAAAATTGTTGAATTTAATATCCTATGAGTGTAATTAATGATTTGAATCTAGCTATGCACATCATAAATTCTGGTCATATATAACCAGAGTTTGAGTTCATCTATATGCATCTAAACAACTGATTTAAGGTCTAATTAAATACAACCTACCACTGCAGCGTGTAAATCAGAAAGCTGACAGGTCATTTATCTTTTTTTCCATCTTCAGGCATGGTATATGAAAAATTTTTAAACAGTAAAATATATTCTTTAACTTTAAGTAACCTAATAGGATCCCTTGAACTTGTTATATCACCCATTAAAGCTAGGGTTGTTACAATTTTTTTCTTTTAAACCAACACTGCCATTTGCACGGGATTTTATGTCACATAATGGCCCAGGTCCTCCATGTTCCTTTCAGGCATACCATGAGGAAAAACTGGGCTACCAGCTCCTATCCTTCTCTCTTTTATCCTTCCTTCTGTGCTCCAGTGATTCTTCTAGAGAAGAGAATCTGCCTATTGTACAGGATAGGCGATCAGATACAACCTCCACCATGTCTTACATCAAGTAGTAGCCTTAAAGCTTTCTCTCAGCAGTTTTTAAAAAGCTTGCTGCACAAAGAGCTTATTTTTATTTCAATTCTCCACATAACAGTAATCCAGAAATCCAGGATTATAAATTATCTGCAACTATCGTCATTTATTTTTGTGTCTTTTCCTTAATTAATGCACTTTATTTTGGTCTTATGTTCTGGTACGGGTTCTGAAATGTCTACAACATGCCAATGGAGGAAACTCAAAGGCCAGCATTAATGGCCATGAAATGTTTACATACTATATGTTATGTTTTGATTGGAAACTGTGGTAACAATTAGCTTTTATGAAATAAAACCTGGTTTATTATGTCATTTGAAAAATAAATCAATTAGTTCATCGTATTTGTTCAAATCCAGTTGTTTTAAATACGACATTAATTTCAAAATGAACCAGGCATTTTTAAAAGAATGACATATGGGCTGCGTTTGATTGAATTGTTTTCCTTTTTACTGCATCACAAAATCAAAGGGGATTACATGGATTAATGCTGCCAAAATGGGAGCGCCACAGATTTGGGTGGCTAAATAAATATGGTTGCAATTACAAGGCAGATTAAGACTGATAATGATTTTAAAGCAATCGGTGGTTCTCCAAGATGAGGTGTCACACTGTGAAAAATGGAACAAATAAAGGCTGTTTATTACACCTCCAGAAATCAGACTATAAGAGAACAAGAATTGGTAAACATTACGGTTATCACAGACAACAACAATAGAACAATTGAGACTTCTCTGTCAAGATAACTGGCTTAGATACTGATTGGGGTAATAAAAATCATCAATAATGATGTTTTCCAGCTTCCTGCAGGTTTGTTTGTTTCTTTTCAGTGCATCAATTGCAAACTATACCTTTTAATATTTGAATGAAATTCTGGAAACAACCTGATAAAAAATAAGAAAAGAATCAAATGATGATTTCACTGATTTAGAGAAAAAGCTATCCAAAAAATATAATCACCTCCTTATGCTTAATTAGGTTTTAGGTTGGATTAGAGTTCAATTTCAACATTTAAAATCAGGAGGAATTAATAACAGACCTGTGGAATTAGTTGATCAAACATAGAAAACCTCTTGGACCATGGGAAGAAAGTTAAAAGATCTCAGGTGATGCTGGTCAACTTTTCAGTCCGTTTGACGTTCTACTTCAAATGCTTTCAGTGATATTTGGTTGAATCTGTATTTAACTTAGGACATTTGAATTAAATACAGTATTGTCCTTAAAATACCTAACCTGTTACATTTTTACTTTTTTTAATCTGAATAAATACTGTTTTTTAGAAAGTTGGATTTCTGTTTTTTCCAATTATTTTACATTTAAGAATGTAAAATTATTGGAAACCGGACCACAGGTCGATATATAGTAATAATATTACTGAACAACCTAAAGTAAGCTTCTGATTTATCATTGTGGTAAAAACCTTTTTTAGGATCTGGACAAACCTAGAACTGCTCTCTGACATTTAAACTTGCAATTGCTGAATATTTAATACATATTTTCAAATCTTTGATGATTGAATTTAATATATTACAAGTTTTGATAATTATGAGCTTTGTTTGTCATCTAAAACCAGACCCAGCTTTACAAACAGAGGATATATAAATACCGAATTTAACAGTCCAGTCTTAAAACTCTCCAAGAATGTATTCCTTGGCTTTCAACAAATTTTCAGACTGTTTGACTCTGTTTTATTATCTGCTATGCTATTGCTTTAATGGCTGTATCTTGTCTTATGGTTCTCATCTGTTTTATGTTTTAAATCTTTCGTCTTTTATATGTGAAGCACTTTATTGCAGCTAATTATTTTTTTATGTGCTTTATACATAACGCAATAAACACATAAAATACATCTTTTATGAATTTACCATATTCAATTTTTTTATAATAATCTATTAAATAATATTTTTATCCTTCTGGATTCTGGAATGAGGAAAAAGTCTGGAGACTTTTTTTCTATATACTTTAGTTTCTTTTTAAGATTTATCCTCAAACTGAAAATCAAAAAATAAATAAATTTTATCCAGATATTTTCCATATTTTTGTCTTTCCTTTCATTGGCATTGATGCTAACATCCATACTTTAATGAAGGTGAACATCTACTTGCACAAGGATTTTCTAGTACCCAAACATTTTTATTCAGTCTGACAACACCAATCTTTTAGAATTAGTGTCCTAAAATGGATAAAAAATGCATGAATGTTTCATTAAAGATTTCAAAAAACTAACAACTTAGATTTATGGAGTCTGTCAATTCATTCTTCAGCAATCTGTTTTTGGATTGGGAACAGGATATAGAGTTTCACTAAATCAATTAATCTGTCATCTTCCTTACAAAGATACATGATCTGGTCAGAAATGTTTCAATAAAACGCCCATCATTCAGCAATGCTTGAGGAGAAAAAAAAAAACCTTTCTGGGTCACAGGCAGAAAACCATGCTGCTTTGGAAGACGGTGCAGAAAGAAGATGAGATCAGGAAAAAAATGGGGAAGGAAGCTGGATAAAGATAGACCAGGCAAAGCAAACTCCTTCAAAATTAAATAAAATAGACTACATAGGTGTCAGTGAGTGACACTTCAAAAATTGAACAGCCATTTCAGCTTTGCAATCGATCTCATTCAGCACTGAGGACACCAGATTAAATGACAAGTGCCCAATTCTTGTTCATACGCTGCTGATTATTTATCAACGCCCTCTAAATTCTGCATCCTGATGGGATTTTCACAGCCAGTTTATGAGACTGTGATGGGGGGATATGGAGAGAACGAATGGAGGGAGGCAGAGAAGGGTAAATGAAGGTTAGGGGAGGATGTAAATAAGGGATAGGCGTGGGGAGACAATGAGCCAAAATACGGGAAAAGGAAAGAAATGACTGGAATGTAATAGGTGTAAATGATGGATAGAATGGCTGCAGGATTTCAACCTCCTTAAAACAAAAAAGACATGTAGAGCTTAGTCCCAATTATCCATTTAGCACAAAGCACACAAAAATTGCTTTAATTTGTGCAAATGAGTCTGGGTGTGAGGATGATAAACTTATGAAATACCCTGTTATATAAAGAAGGGGGCTAAACTGAGCAGTAACCCAAACCTAAAGAGAAACTGGTTTGCTAAATCTGAGGATTTCTATAGGAACTTCTAATTCTCTTGGCTATTTTGCTTCCTGTTCCTGAGGCTTTTTAACATAATTACAGCAAGTTGCACAAATTAGTGACTTAGATAATAAAGCTGTATTATTTAAGGACTACTATAATCTCCAGGGAAGAATTATGAAAAATGTTTTTTTTCCTTTCTCCAAACATCTGGATTTTTCAGCAGCAGTGCGTGATGAATATTGAATAGCTCTCCCTATGCACAAGGGAAGGATGCTCTCCAGCTTCTTCTGGGCTATCCCAAGCTGTTCCAAGGGCAGAAAGGACACACAAGGCCCCTTCAGGGGATTCTGGGTCTCTTCCTAAAAGAAAATCCCTGCACAACTTTTAAATGGAAGCAACCAAAAGGCTTTCCTTCAACATCTGACTATAGTTGTTTTTAGGGATGCACGATATAATCGGCCCCCTATCGGTATCGGCCTTAAAACTGAATATCGGACATCGGCCACCCCACCGATATTTAACCCGATATTTGATCAGCTTCTGAGTTTCTAAAGTCAAAAAAAATAAAAATAAAAAATACTACTTCTTCTTCTTCCTCAAAAACTTCTTTTTTACAGACTTAAAAACTTCTAAAGACGAGGGAAAAAATATTGATACATTAAAATATCACAATATCTTCATATGCTGATATACTGATATTTAAACACATTATATCAATCTTTTACTAATGAAATATTGCTATATGTCATCGTTATGCTACGAAATCCCCCGACAATTCACGAAATTTTGCCATATTTTTATATGTTGATATAAAAATCTATATATAAAATCTCACAAGAAATTGCAAAATATCACGAGAGTTTGTAACAGAACGATGAAATTTCACGAGATTTTGAAAGTAAAATAGATCGATACCGCGTTTTTAAAAATCTATTTGATATCAGCATATGAAAATATATTTGACTATATTATTTTTCTAAGTGTCAGAAAGGGATAACAAAACTGCTATTTTCAATGACTACTAATTTTTATCCGGCTTTAACATCAGTATCAATATCGGTTATTGGCTACATGAGTTTTAAAATATCGGCATATCGGATAACGGCCAAAATCCCAATATCGTGCATCCCTAGTTGTTTTATTAGAAGCCCCCCATGGATGACAAAGCTTCTAACACTATATCTACTTCTGAGTCCAGACCCCCAAAAGAGGAACATCAATTCTAACCCCTGTATCAGTTTTCATTATTCTGGATTGATCTATATCATATTATCATAGACGTTTTCTGTTTATTTGTTTTTATTGCTTTACTTTCCATACAGGTATTTATGATATTAATCAATAAAATATTACAGGCTGCTGGTCATTGTTAGATATGTTCAATTCATTCTTTCATAAATTGATCCACTGATGTTGGCTGTTCATGACATCTCTACAAACCTTACTTTTCTGAACTATCCTTTTAGGGATTTTTTGTTATGTTTTTGCAAAATTAAATCAGGATTTCCTTCTGTGTACCAAAATTCGGCACAAATGCACCCAGACCTGGGCTCTTTAATAAAATTCAGCAAGGTCAGCACTAACCTGAGGGAGGTGAACTTAAGTTGACCTTAGATCAGGAGCAGACTCATCTTCCAAATTAATGAAAGAGCCGTTTAAAAAATGGATTCGACCATAAATCACTTTAATCACTCCCTAATGAAACTGGTGGGTGATTTATTTATTTTTCTATTTCGGGAGACAGAGGCGGGGTGGGGGCAGGACTAGTCTCAGCAGGTTTCTATCCAATCATTTTGTCCCTGAAGACCTTTGAATGAAATGGAAAAAAAAAAACTGTCGCAATTACAGCTATTTTCCAAAGTGACATTTAAGAAAACAAGATTTATTCTCACATTAGTCTAAAAAGGTATTTTTTTTTCCTGCTCTTTTCAGAATAGCAAAGCTCTTGTGCAGAACATAACATCTCAGCCCAGGCATCATAGGGAAAAATAATATCCACTTATTTTAGTCCCCATTCACAAAGCCTTTAAGGCAATAACCAATACTGACCTCCTCCCTCGTCATATACATCCACTTACAGTACAGATGTAGGCCAGTGGCTGCTATGACTCATCCCACATTTACAGTTTACATGCCTAAAGTAATTATTTTCTAATGTGTTCATTCACATCAAATTTGAGCAACATGCAGCAAACCCAACACTGCATATCAGAATGGGGAGGATTAATGAGCTTAAAATTTGTATGAAGTAAAGCGCAGTTTTCTGCCAGAACTCAGCAAATGCCTAGGAATTAAAACAATGGAAACAATATGTACATTATTTTAAAAACCTGGATTTCCACCAGAAGCAATTTATACCCTGACATTGGAAGAACAGTTTGCAAAAATCAGTTATGATGGATGTAACCATGTATACGCGCGTATAAGCATTAAAACCAATTAAGAAATATACATTTTTCTGAACTAAGGAGGTTTGTGTTAAATCCCCTGTGTCAAAAAAATAGATTTTCCAATTCTGAATCAATTCTCATATTATTTCCTATAGATTGATTTAGATTCAAGATAATAATAAAAAATTTCCACTGCCCTTAGATGCACCATTAACTGCTATTTATTAATTTGCTGTTAAAAGTTATATATAATATAAGTTTTATCATTATGTTGCATAACTACACAGTCTAAAACAGGTATAAATAATGTTTTTGATAACAGCAGTCCAATTTAACATCAGAACAGATCAGATAAAAAAAAAATATTGATTCTTAATCTAATATGAATCTATTCTTAAAAATGTTATCAATTTGCAGCCCAAATCTGCAACATAATTTTTGTCTCAAACAAACAGAAGAGCTTTTATCACTACTATTCTTATGTAATTTGGCTAGTTAGGTATTTATTTTAAAATGTAGAAAAATAAAATATTAAAATCCCTTTTTCCTTTACCCTTGGGGGATGTACATGGTCAGACTCCTGGCAATATTATTAAAGCCACTGAGACTAAAATTAGCCTGATATGCACTCAAACCAACACCTACCTTACATTCTACAGAGTGGATGGGAAAATGTTTGGGGGTAATTATTCTTTCCTTTGAACAAGCTTTCTTTGTTTTTATGTTTCCTTGAGAGTCTGTACTCTTAAAAAGCAGCTTTGTGAAACATTTAAGCACTGCCTGTGGAGCACTGTGTAACTATGCTTAATTTGCTTTCTTAAAATATGGTGATTTACAAACAATATGCAACTGAGTGCAGAGGAGGAACTAAAAAAATTCTTCACTCAAAGCATCCCATTCATTTCTGCAGGTAGATCACATATTATCCACATATTGGATTGTGCACTCAGCATGATCAAATAGTGTGTCATCAGATTGTGAGTTTGTGAGACTGCTCAATGAGGAGGAAGTTTAAAAAAGCAGCTTCTGTTTGTGACAAGACTTGGCCATGCCACCTATCCTTCCCTGTGCCAACCCGTAACACTATAGCCGCTTTAAAAATGACATAGGTTGAAAACTCCTTGTCAATGACAACAAATATATGTCATGATGTTTCTTTTATGGAGATGTGTAGGCAATCAAAAGCTCCAATGAATTAATTAATTAAACATTGTCCGGGCTGCAAATTACCTTTCAAAATAGCCCTTAATGCATTGTTTGGGTCGGTATTAATATAGAGTGCATACAAACATTTCTTACAACACAGCTTGGATCACAAAGCTCAGGGTTAACTGGTAAAATCTCCACCAGTGTTGGGATCTGGAGCTGTACCACCTTCCTCCAGCAGAGTGCGCCGTGGGTCTCCTGGAGCTGGAGTCTTCCAGCACACCTGAGACGTATCAACTCATCAGGAGACCTGCCCTTTAAAACCAGCTGCCAGACCTTGCTTCGACACCGCAGTGTTGACCTTAGTTTGGTTAGCAACCTGAGCCTTGAAACTGAAAGAATCTTAGCTGTCTCTTGAGAGAGATCAGATTCTAACTCTCTTCTGTTTTTGCCTCACAGGAAACCTGTCTCTAGCCTGAAGCTCTGGATGAGCTTAACCTGCCAATCTGCCCTGGAGAGCCAAACCTGAAGATTCCTATGTGGATTCCCCTGCTGCTCTTAGTTAAGAGCTGGAAACTGATCAAGGTCTGCCATTAAATTCAGAAGCTAGACGCTGCAGCTGCTCTTGAACTCTGCTGAACAAACAGTCTCTGGACCCAACGGTTCCCTCTCTCTCAAAGAGAAGCCCGGATTCAGTCAAGGTATAATCCTGAATTATCAAAGACTCATTCTCATCAGCCTGCCTTCTAATCAAACTATCTTCTCAGCAGACTTCAGTAAACCAGCCCGGACCAGCTCCTGACCCAGTACATTGTCTCATGATTGTGAAACATTCAATAAACCTTGTTTAACTTTTACCCAGCCTCCGTTGTGTTCTGCATATGGGCTAAGAACCTAAACCCATCATGACAACCAGTCTGCCAGCTCCCTTTGAAATATTCCAGCATTGTCAATATGGGTAGAGGTAGTTCAGGAAGAGCACAATTCAAGCAAGAATGCACTTGGAAACCTAACATGGCTGATGAACCAGCCATCACTTCAGGCCAGGAAATCCTCATGGTCATTAAATACAAGCACATTTCACACTGCACCATCTGTAATATCCTCTGAGGGTGAAGCCATTGTTACACAATAGATGTTTTCTGCACCACTTTGCACATACGTTGATCTTCATTTATGTAATTGCACAAATACCAATGAAGGAGTTGGTGATCAAGTGAGTGAGCCATTTTTTCCCATCAGCAACAGTTTTGCAGCCTAACATGAAAGCCATGAATCCTAAATTTGGTTTAAGATTTTATATACATATACATATACACATAAGACCACATGGGTCTTATGTGAGCCATGTGGGAAATAACTTTATTTTGCACAAAAAAGCTAAGTAAACATAAGATTTCCATGTACAGTTTTTTACTGCCGTCTGTCTCTGGAGAAAGGTATCAATTGTAAGGAACCTGATTTATATATTAACCCCAAATAAGTAAGAAAAACAGGCAAAAGTCAATAAATAATGTCAAAAAACTCAGTACTCTCAAAAATGGTTGAAAACCCTGCAGATATAAAAGGTTCTTAAAGTATAACATTTTTTTCTCTTAGTTCTTTGAGATTGAACTAATGTTTAATCTGTAACAGTATGCTCTCCCTGCTTTTTCTCATAGTAGCTTTGCCTCATCTGTTCCTGTTTGGCTGTGACCCCATCCTTGAGAGAAATATCAGCTGTGCTGCTGCCATCAACACCTTTGTTTATAGATGTTTGAGATCTGCCTGTTTTTGAATTCCTGTTTCTCTGACTGTGACTGGCTGGATGTGCTTTTTTCATCCTCCTACATGGGAGCTGGCTCAGAACTCGTCAGCCTGGCTGTGAGTTTCCTGGACGGGCCGCCTTTTACAGTTTTTTTTTTGTATCTCTGCTTCTGCCTCCTTGAACCCCAGTCGGCCGCTCACACTGAGCCTGGTTCTGCTGGAGGTTTCTTCCTGTTAAAAGGGAGTTTTTCCTCTCCACTGTCGCTACAAGCATGCTTAGTGTGAGGGATTGCATTTGAGTCAATGAGTCATGCAATCTACTGGTTTTCCTTACATAGAAAACTTTGAATCAATTTGACTGTATGATCTGGTGAACTGTAAAGTGCCTTGAGATTACGTATTGTGAATTGGGGCTATAGAAATAAACTGAATTGAATTGAAGTGAATTGTTCTAAACGTGTATCTGCTTACCTTGTGTTGCTTCCACATCACAGCCAGCGGTTTAACGTCGTGCTTGGCGTGTTTCCCCTCCTCCAAACACTTGACGCACACCGGAGCCTTGCAGCTGCAGCAATACATGCTGAAGTTTTCCGACTCATGATCTACACAGGTCCCTGCTTTCCGCGCGGTGAGCGGCGGCTGCTGTCCACCCCCGCCGCTCGCCGCTCCACCAGCCGCTTGGTTCGGCGGCGGTACCAGGCGGTGTTTGGCCAACGGACCGCGGGACGGGTGGCACCGCTGCTGGCAGGCGTTACAGTAGTAGACGTCGCACTGCTCGCACATCACCGTGGCGACCACCGGGTTGCGGTCGCACAGCTGACACTTCACCGCGGAGGAGGATGAAGAGCACGGGATGCCGCGGGTCTGCTGGTACCGCATCACAATGGCCTCCAGAAGCCGGTTCCGAGGAAACCCCCGGAGCCCCCGCTCGTCCAGCGAGACGCTCCGGTGGCAAAGCGGACAGGTGAGGGAGCAGTTCCGATGAGGGGCGACCGGCGGAAAAACCCGAACCCCGTTTGGAGACTTGAGTTGGCAGGGGGTGTAAGAGCCGTACCCGCTGTCCGTCTCGCTATACAGACTCATTTTATCCATGTCCAGGTAATCATAGTCGGAGCTACCGGAGGCACGGCTCTGAACCGGAGTCTCCCCGTCCGGGGTCTGGACGCTGATGTTCCGGGCGCAAAGCAGGCAGACATTGTGGGAGCAGGGGAGCAAGATTGGGTCCTTGAAGAAGGAACCACAAACGGGGCATTTCAGTTCTTCCTCCATGTCTTCTGTAGCTCTGTCCGCTGAGGCTGCTGTGGTTAAGACGCTTCAGCACCAACTGCCGCGGACAGCTCCCTGCACTGATCTGAGCATGCGCACAGCGGGGAGGGGCCGAATCTGGCTGGATTTGATTCATCGCGGTAATTTTAGCAGCGCATCACATACGAAGTGACCTGTACGGAAGAGGATTTGTGCCACTGGAAAAAAAAAAGTTAACTGATTTTTACATATTATTTCAGTTCAATATGGGAAAAAACTAAAATGTTAGAACTGTAAATATACAGTCATATGTTTATATTGCTGTTTTTATCTATTTTTTTACTGCACTTTTAAAAAATGAAATTGTTTAGAGAGCTGTTCTTAACGAAATTCTTTTTGTTTACACTTGTGTGTACAAAATAAATCTGTCTAAGACTTAGTCTAAAAAAAAAGTCAGAATTCTGTCTTTTTTTCTCAGAATTCTGACTTTTTTCTCGGAATTCTGACTTTAATCTCAGAATTTTGGATCTTAATCTTAAAGGGCAACATCAAGGAAGAGATGTGTGAGCACTCAGCTTCACTAACAAAGATGTGAATTGTTTGGGAGGGCCAGTAACACATTGGTTGAAAGTGATGAAATTAGGCAGCTTTTTACATGCCTGAGGGGTCCCCTGTGATGCCATTTCATTAATGGAAGAGCAGAAGGTGATTAAAACAAGAGAGCTAGTTTAGTCTCTAAAACAGACATGGCTATGGCTTGATGCTAACATGTTTGTTAGTTGTCAGAATTTAGTCAGAATTTTGAGATACAACTCAGAATTCTGACTTTCTTCCCATATTAAACTGAAATAAAATCTAAAGATCAGTTAATTTTTGTTTACTTTTTTGCAGTGGCCCTAATCATCTTCCTTAGACATGTTATCAGAGTTTAGACCTGACTTATATTTTCCATTAAACCTTTATAGAGCACTCAGTGAAATACTTTGAAAATCAAATTATCAAGCCAATAGTGTTATTGGAATCTAGGACAAGGCTTTATTACCTTTGTAACATTAAAAAATACAGATATTTTTGTGGTAAAAATTGTCAATGTAATAACAAGAAACGCCAACTAGCCCGAATATATAAAAAAAAATAATAAAAGTGCTTCTAATAAATTCATGAAAAACACTAAGAGTGGTGAAAGAAATGTGTTGTTTTTTGGGGGGGTTTTTTTGGTACAACATAACATTAGATTCTGGCACTTCTATGTTTTAGTTTATAAACCTAAAATAATTGTTAACCAGGCTTATTATCTTTTTAACATTACTTTTTAACTATTCAATTAGCTTTTTACCTTTTTTTCTTGACTTTTTAACTTTTTTTTTCAACTTAATTTACTGTAGGTAATATATCATTTAAGGGCTCATCTAATTGGTCAAAAGCCAAAATAAGATGTACAGTCATGTAGCAGTGTCTTTGCTGAAAGGCTGGATATAGATCTTGTGCTTCTAGACCTCACTGAGGGTTAAATGTGTCTCTAACATTTAGCATGTCCTTCTAGCTACTCTGAAGTAAGATAATCACAAATAATATACAGTACTGATTTAAAAGTGTGGGGAAATGTTTTTGTTCATAAAAAAAAACAAAAAAAAAACTGAAGCCTTTACCTAACCCTCTCTATAGTGAGACCAAAAAAAAAAATAGCTTTTTTGTGTGACTTTTTAAAAAGACCAAACCAAACATATGTCTGCTGCTAAAATCGATTCACAATTTTCTTGTTATTCTCTTATTAATTGCTTTGTTTCTTCACTATTTTAAAACATGTGGCTTTATTTTTGGTGTAGCAATACACCAATGCACAAAAATAAAATGATATAATGATTGATAAATTCATAAATTATCATTAAGATTCTCCTTTATATTGAAAATCTACAAGGCAAGAGATCGTAGCGAAAAGTTGATCTAATATTATAATTTTATTTTCTATACAGCAGATCGCTGTTTTTTTTATATAAATGGCCACTGCCTTAAAAGCTTAGAAATAAAATAGTTAAATCATATTTGCTTTTTGTTGTGTTTTTTTGTTAGTTATAATTTATTTGATTTATTTATTTATTTATTTATTTATTTATTTATTTATTTATTTATTTATTTATTTGTCCTGTCCAGCATCATAGTAAGCAGAATGGTAATCTGGTTGCTTTATTGTGTTGAACAGATTTTGCTTTGCCAAGGGGAGCTTGGGGGTTCCCCCTGAGATCCTATTTATTATTTTATTAATTAATTTTTTTTTCCCTTTAATTACACATTTTTATAGCAACATTTTACATCGTATCGCTGGGCTTGACAAAAGGAAACTGAAAGAGGCAATGATAGAAAGTGGAACAGAGAGAGAAAGAGAAAAAAAAAAGTGATGGAGAGAGAGAGAGATATAGAAAGAGAGAGAGAGAGAGAGAGAGAGAGAGAGAAAAGGATACATTCACACAGTACCTTGGTGCGTCTATACAGGAACCCCTAAACATCATTCCAAGGATTTTTGCTGAAAAACGGAACCTGCACTCCCTCACCGGAGGACCTGCAGGTGGCTTAGATATTGTCAGATTAGTCATACGCACGCCGAACCACGCAGAGAAGAGGTAAAACCTAGTCATTACAACAGGAAGCAGCATCACAGTGTCTACCTGCATCGTGAAGGGTGCTCTATGGTGATGTCGTTGTGCAGATGCGACCTCGTCTCTGCAAGGAGGAGGAGGAAGCCCGCACTGCCCGAGAACCAGGATCCCCGCAGCCACCCAGAGGCCCGAACCCCAGCCGCCCCCCCCCCCACCCCCCCAAAGGGACAACCATCCCCCCAGAGGGCGGTAGATGGCGGCCCCAGCCGGAACGCCTCGCGGTCTCGGGGCCCAGGCCCCAGCGGGCCAAGACAGACAACCGCCGACCGCACCGGGCGCCGCCCCCCCGAGGCGGGTGCGCCCGGGGAAACCCCCCCCCCCGACCCGGACGGCACCCAGGGGGACCGGATCCCCCAGACGGCACCCCCCCGACCCGGGCCAGCACCCACTCCAATGCCCCACACACCCGACACCAGGGCGCCCGCACCACTGCCAGTCCCCCCACACACGCCCCTCCCTCCATCCCACACACACTCCGACTCCCAAACGTACCGACCCCACACACACAAACTAACCCACCCCAACCCCACACCCACCCAGATGCTCCTCCCCCCACCTACACACACACACCAGCCAGCCACACCCCCCATTCCCCACACAACCCTCCCCTCCTGCGCAGCCCGCCCTCCGCCAATCGTCGCCACCCACTCTATCAAACACCAATCCTACCCACACCAACCCCCCCCCCCCCTCAAGCCCGCGTCCACCCGCACTCCCACACCAACCCCATTCCCATTCCCGCCCCCGCACCTCCCGAGCGGCAACCCAGGCCCGGGGAAGCGGCCGCGAGCCCCAAGCCCCCGCCGCCCCCCGTTCCCCCAACCACCGCCCCCCATCCCCAGGCGCAGCAGAACAGGCGCCCCCTGGGTCCAGCCGACCCCCCGCAGCGTAGCTGAGCGTGACCCTGAGCCCGCGGAACAGCAAACACCCTCCCCCCCAGCAGCGCCCGGGAGTTCAGGGCATCAAAGGATCCCGTTTCCCTCTCCCCCCCGCTCATGGCTATGTGTAAAATGTGTGTTGTTTGCGGTTAAAACTGAGAGGCAGTGCTAAGCCATGTCAGGAGTGGGGCCGCGCAGACAGCATGGCCACCTATGCAGAAGGGACCAGGCACGACCGCCCCCCAGAGCCACGCACCCAGCACCACCGCAAAAGGGCCAACAGTGGTCCCCCAGGGGCCCCCGACCACCACCGCCACAGAGGAGGGACAGGGACGGGAACGAACGAGGGCCGCAGAAGGGCCAGGGCCCACAGGCCCCCCATCCTCAGGTTCCGTAGACCCCCCCCACGGGGCAAGGACGCCAACCACCCATACATCCTCACACACAACAAGCAGCCACCCTCCACTCCAGCTCACGACCACTCCAAGTAAACCCCACTCCTCTCCACCTGCGCAGGACCAACCCCCAGCCCCACACCCCAACCCACCACACAGCCCTCTGCCCATCAACCACCCTCTCCCACCCCCCCCACCCACACTCCCCCCACGGGTAACCACACACGCACCACCCCCGCACAACCATACCCAGCCAGACACACACCCACAAACACATGCCATGGACAGGAACCCCAGGGCAACCAACCCTCCCCACGCCATCAGCCTGCTCCCCCCCAGCCCACGATGCAGGCGAGACCAACCCGCACAAGCTCAACCGTGCCAGCCAGTCCCCCCCCACCCCAGCTGCCGGGCGGAGCAAGAACCGAGCGCGGGAGAGACCAGCCCCCGCTGTTATAATTTAAATAATTGTGTTATTAAATATTTGAACATACTGTCCACAGACTTATGAACTGAACTGAATAAAAATCGTATTGCGAGAAACTTTGTGATATTGGCAAACATTTTGTTGTCACCCAAGTAAGTAAGTTGGTACAACACCATATCATAAAGCTGGTTACAACCCTACTGAAAACCACAGGCTAAAGAAACGTACTCCCCATTTAATATAAAGAAGTTCAATTGAATTAATGCCTTCAAGAAATCTGTTTTGTTTAGGGTTTTTTTCTTTTTAAATTTAAATTATTAAATTATTTTTCTGTTTTTAATAAAACACAAAAACATTCAACACAATATAATAAAACAGACACAATAAAAACAGAAAAATCTAGTTGATCTTGACTCAGGAGAAACATTGTTCTTCTCAGGCCTGTCTTTCCTCTGCTTTAGCTCCATTGGGGGGATCCTTAGCTGAGACATGTAATCTTCTATATAATTCCTCTGTTTCTGGACGCCTGCCCGGCCTGATCTGACAGCTGTTTGTTGTCTCAGAGGGGGGCATTATTAGGGGCCTTGTTCCCTGCTTGGCTGATTTCTTAAGGCACATGCTCCTTTATAGGATCTTCTAATAGTTAAGACAAACATGACACTTCAGACCACTACAGATAAGGAGATTATCATGTTTGTCCTGCCAAGAAAGAAGCCGGAAACCAATGGAGGCAGTTATTTAGGAATAATTTGCTAATACCTTTATGTTCATTGTAGATGCAGAATTAAAAGCTAGTAAGTTAAAACCTTTATCTCAAATTCTTATTATATTTACAAGGGGAAAAGAGGTCTTACTGACATCATTATGTCAACAAGAATGACCATCATGACAATGATCAAGCTGATCATTTAATATGAGCAGCCTCAATTTCTGCATTCGTTCTGCTCATCCAGCTGAGACAGATGAAAAAGAATCACTGCAGTGGAAGAACATTCTCCACCAGATAATCAGATGGATCCAAACACGCTGAAAATGGACGTGGGAGCGTCAGAAGGCACATCGACCGAGTAACCTTTGTGTTTTCTCACATGAGCCTGTGGTGTTAGCTGGACGTTTAACAGAGCAGACAGCAGCGGTGAACGGGGTCCCTCAGGGGGCAGTATCAATCCCACACACTGGAACTGATTCTCCATTTGTCAGCCCCGTTAGCATCTCATTACCTGCCTTTCAGGTCTGTTTGGTCATGAGCAGAGCACCGGTGAGCATCTGTGCAGATCATTGTGTGAACATGGTACACATCTGTTCTGTCAGTAACAGTAATTCAGGTTTTAGCATCTCTTCCGTTTTCCCAATAAATCCATCTAATTTCCACTAAATCACCTCAAAATTCCCAACAATATCCAATATTCTTATTTGATTAGAAACTGGAAATAAATATCACCCTCAATTTTAAAAAAATTCATCCGATTTAGCTAAAATTTAAATTTATGCAACAAGCTGTAATTCTTTGAATAAAATAACCAATTTCCTACATGAAGTATTAAAATGTATGTTTTTTTGTTGTTGTTTTTTTACATTTCTAGCAGTGATGGAGAAATTACTCAGGAGTAGAAGTATTTGAGTAAAAGTATTGATATTTATAGTCAAATCTTACCCAACTACAAGTTACTCGGCCAAACATCTAATCAGTATTAAAGTATTATAAAAGTACACTTTTGAAAATACTTTATTCAAAAGTACAAGCGTACATATTCAACAATATAAATAAAATTTTCTGATATCGCTACATTTCTTTATAATTTTCAGAGTAATTTTAAAGAATGTTGTAACATATTGTAGCATATTGTAAAGAAACTGAGGCTGGATCCAAACATAACCAAGACAAGTCAGTGACGTTTGAGAAGTTTATTCAACAGCTTGTTTGGAGAGTGGGACTGAATCTGAGCGGAGCAAAGAGGCGTGCAGATTGTGTGAAGCTTTACCAATTCATGATCCAGGAGAGGTAGGCAGACAGTTTATGGGGGGGCTTCTCCAAGTTTGTGTTCCAGAGAGAGAGGAGCAGGCAGTCCTGCCAGACTGATTCAGAGATCCAGGGGTCCAGAGGCAGAACAGAGAGGATATCCAGGCAGGCTCAAATACTCAAAAACTTCTAAGAGATACTGGACTATTCTTACAGGGTCTGCACGAGATAATCTGGCACTGAGGACTGGTCTGATGGGGATTATATTGTGATGGAAACAGGTGACGCCGCTCAGAGCTGATTGCAGACGGGAACAGAGCAGGTGTATGGACTGAGTGATCAGCCCGGAATCAGTGGCGAGATCATTCCACATATGAGAACTCATTCCCACTGAACAAACTGACCACATGGCAATAACTAGTCTATCTAACTATTGTGTGTCTGTCTTTGTACAGGATAACCTGAAAAATGATGGACGGATTTTAATAATATTTATATCAGAGGTGTCCCTCGTGCCAAAGAACAATCCATTCAATTTTGTTGATGATCCAGATCGTTATCTAGATGCAGAGATTTTTTTTAAAGATTGTGAGATAGGGGTGTTTGCTGCCCGGGCGCCACACAATGGCAGCCCACTGCTCCCCAAAGGGATGGGTTAAATACAGAGGTAAATTTCTCCAAAGTGAGATCAATACAGTTCAGTCATTATTATTTTTATTTTTTTTGGCGGATCAAGCTGTTCCTTACTAAACCAGAGGCTGGTGGCTGTGACTATTGACAGCCTTAACGTCAGACTCAAAAATTGCTTTGGTATTTTACTAAAGACAAAAACACAAGAAAAGGGAAACTTTTTGCCTTGTCAGCAGGATCAGTTGAAATCTTATGAATGGTTAACCTCATGCCAAGGAACAATTCATTTAAACTTGGTAATGATCCAGATCATGTGTTAGTTTTAGGTGTAAGTCACAATTTTGCAAAATGTGCTGCTTGGAAAAAGTCTGAGCTCTCTTAGTTTTTATATATATAGTTTGACACTCCTCACATATTCTGACAAAATCCAAACCTCAAAATATTTAGCGCCTGAAAAATGTTTAGTATTGTACAATAATTTATGATAAAGGGTAAATAAATTCCTGTAAAGTACTCCCACCATCCTGATGCGCCTGCTCTGCGGACTGGAAACTTTTAACATCTAACATTCCTGCATGCTGATTTAATGACTGCTGTAAATATTATTTTATGCTTTAATTGGGTTTTATTTCCCCGTGTAAACTAGTTTAATTATGTCATCTGCTCTGTTTAAGCCAACTGGCTGCCAAAATCTGAGATACTTGTACAACTTAAACCGATTTATCTTCTCTGTAAATATAAGAGCTATATTTTTAAAACCCAAATAACCGTCGATTCCATGATAGTAAACTGCCACAAGAGGGCGACAACTCTCCACTATATGATTCTGAAAATATTTCCTATTTAATCTGACTCCTATGTTTTAGTTTAAAAAAAGAAAAAACTAAAACATTCCCACCATTATCTTTGCAAATTATAGGTCTGTCCCTGAAGCTGATTTTAAGATGATTTTAATATTATAGCTCAGTTGAGAAGCAGCTAGCACTGCTGCCTTGCAGCAAGAAGGTTCTGGGTTCGATTCCCGGCCTGGTGTCTTTCTGGATGGAGTTTCCATGTTCTCTCTAAGCCTGCGTGGGTTCTCTCCGGGTACTCTGGCTTCCTCTCACAGTCCAAAAACATGACTGATAATTGCGTGTCAGGTAATGCATGGATAATAGGATTTTAGTTGCCATTCTGAGAAGACATGATTGCTGCTAACATTGAATAATTTAATAGATCATTTGTTTTTAAATCTTTGCTCACCTCAGTCACACCAACACAGTCTGCTTCAGAGACAAAGCATATATTAAAAAGGAAAGTTGTTAAAGATATTTATGCTCTCACACAGTAGTTACAAAGAAATTAAGTGAATATATTGGTATTCGATCTTGCTTGTCTGGAACCTGTTTGATTAACCCAAAGGTCATGTTTTCACGCTCCTCCAGCAGCAGGTGGGCCTCTTCCTCTTTTATTTGTTTGGGTCAGAACCTGACAAGTTTCAGAATCACTCATCTGCATAAAACAATAAATCCCAGTTTATTTAAGAATTACTGCATCATAAGCAAACTTATTTGTCTAATTTGAAAGAATTACCCATTGTACTATCAGATTTTGAAAAGACTAACACCTTTTGTCAGAAATAAAGCTTATTCAGACCCAGGAAGGAAACCCTAAGTACCCCCCTGGGAAGTTTACCAGCTGTGTACCTGATGAACTTCCCAAGAAAGCCTCCTGGGAGACATTTTAGTCAAATAGCAAAAGATTTAAAGCTATTTACAGAGCTACATTTACATAGGTAACTTATTGTACAAAAAAATGATTTGAGGAGTAGTTTAAGTTTTTATTTTAATTTAGCCAGGCCTGACACAAAGCATAAGCAAACTTAGTGACTGCTCAGGGCCTCAGGACAACAAGAGGCCCAAATAAAAATTCTGTTTTTTTATTTATTTAGAATAATTTCTACATGATTTTAGTAACAAATTCACACAATATCAGGATAGAATTGTGCAGGGGTTTTTTTATCAATATGTATTTAATGTAGAATCATTACATATAGTTTGAGAAAAAAATAAATATTTAACTTGGGGCCAGATTGACACATGGATGAGGAACAACTATTCTAGACTTCTCCTATACCAGGAGTTTCTGATACATCGATAGCAATCTACGTGTCGATCGCAAAGCTAGCATTGGTGAATTCCGTTGCATAAAAAAAGTAGACATCAGCCTATCATCTATCGTACTATTCATCTAAAGTACGACACAAAGGTCCCACTGAAATACTTGTTTTTCCTCATCAGATTGTTATCAATTTTAATAAATTCATATGATGTGATTTTCTGGAATTTTTTTGGGGATTCTGTCTTTCACTGTTAGAATGTACATATGATTAAAATTATAGATCGTTGCATTCTTTCTAAGTGGGCAAACCTGCAAAATCAGCAAGGTTTCAAATACTTATTTCCCCCGCGTGAACTAAAATCCCAGCTGTCTGGTCAGCAATCATTTTTCACACAGCAAACTTCGAAAGCGAAAGTCGTCACTGAAGGATCATTTCAGTTGAGTCATCGTTAATAACAAGAACAATAACAATAAGAAGGTCCTTCCAAGATGGAGAGAAAGTAAAAGAAGCATTCGTTGATGCAGCCGACTCCTTGTTCTTGGACCTCAAAGATAAGGCAGCAATATTATCTTCCTTCAAAGCTCTGCAGCTTTAAAGAAGTTCAGTTTCATGGCGCAGTGAAGCCCAGCTAATGTGGAGGCACATCAGAGGGACATCTACGAACATGAGTGACACAGCCCAGGTGTGCTTTTTTATTTTTTGGCATTTGCAATGAGTTATATGAGTCGCCCCAAAGTCAAATTTTGCTCAGGGCCCCATGGAAGCTGGGACCAGCTTGAAATATCAGGCCTCTCCACCAATGATGAGTTACTGTACTCAATGAAGAAAAAGCTTGTTTTTAACACAAATGTAACAGAGAAAAATAGTTAATGTGAAACTGAGACTTTTGTTTAGCTCAGGCTTCATGGGTTTAATGTGATTTCCTGTCTGCAGATTCTGCCTGATGGTTGTCTTCACAGAACAGTAAACAATATACTGTATCTTGTTATTGGAAGTGACTTCCCCTATTCTAACTTATTTTTACAACATACTGTAAGTACTGATTTTCTTTATCACAAAAGTATTTTCTTCAACCTAATTTGTCAAAATTGCTTCTTCCACTTGAAATAAATGTGTAATTAAATAAATATTTTTATCTCACTCTTTCAAACACCATAATTTGTATATATGTTGTGTAAATTTGCATATTTTTTGACAAATCAAATAAGATGTTATGCTGAGTAGTAAGCAGGTCAGTCACTACTTTAGTACTCTGACCAAATATTTTTTACTCTTCACTAATTTCATCGATGCCTACTTTTTATTTAAGTACAGTTTTTGGATAATCAGTTCATTATAGCTACTTGTAATTAACATAAATTATCTTTTTAAATAGTAATTTCAAACAGAAGAGACAATCAAACTATAAACAGGAAGAAGTGTAAACTGCATTGGATCGACTGTAAACCACAGAACTGAACAAGAAACAATAACTTCAGTTTTCTTTTCTCTATTCTCTAAAAATAACACTCAAAATGTTTTGTCCTTGTAATGATTTTTATTTCATTTTATGTGTTAAGGTCGCACAACTCATCTTATTAAATCACCATACGTACAAGGGTGGTCATTACAATATCATTGCCTTATAAACCAACTCATCCCAGATAATCTAGCAGCAATAATATATGGACCTCAATGGTGGGAAAAAATGGTTATCTGATGTCTACCATAACTGCAGTTTGTCACCTGGAAAACAACATCTGGATTTATTGATTTGGCAAAAGATGCTTAAATGTATTGGAGGGATAGATAAATAAATATTAAATGTCTGGGTCTACGCTGCCTCCATTCTTGATGGAGGGAACAGTTATGGCAGATCTAAAGAATTCTTTATGTGGAAAAAGATGTTCTAATGTTTAACCAACGTTACTGCAGCTGTTTTAAAATATACTTTTATTTTTTTCTGGTTCTGCATAATCAAAACAACCATCAGCACTTAGTGTTTTGGTCAGCTCTGAAATTCAGCTTGAAATTGCAGGGAGGAAAAGGGTGTGTGGGCGTTCTCGGCCACCGTCTTTGTTCCAATCTCATCCATTTTCGTCAAACAAGGCCTCAGAAGTTCCTGTCGGTCTCAAACCAAGGATGTGGTGCTTTCAGGGTTGATCCGCACCGACCTGGTGCTCTTCCTCAGGTCCTGCAGCTGTTTGGCGGGCTTGCCCGCGCTCTCCTCGAAGCGCCGCTCCACCACCGGCAGAACGGTGTCGTGCAGGAAGGTAGCGTTCTGCAGGATGAAGGACTTCTTCTCTGAATCCTGCTCGCAGCGCAGGCTGTAATCAACGTGTTGCACGGCCACCAGGATGATCTCCCGCAGGCTTTCCAGCAGAACCATGTGCAGCTCGGGGAAGTAGAGCTTCAGGCCTTCCTCTAAGAAGCTCATCATCTGCTTGGTGAAGGCCACTACGGTGTAGCTCAGGTTGACCCAGCAGTCGTCGCCTGTGTACTGCTGGAAGCTGATACCACAGCTGCGCATCTCTTCCTGCAACAAGACAGAATATTGTATTACTGTTAAATACATACACTCACATATAAACACTGATTTGCTTAAAGGTATAGTGGAGGATGTTCTTTTTCCGGGTGAATAATCAAAATAAGTGGTCCTCCTAATTGTCCATCATTCTAGTGAAATGTTTATGTAAGGTCGTCCTACGATCTCGTCTCCTTTTTCACTTACCGGTGGTGAGTCTGACATGGTGGAAAAATAAAAAATCTTCTTTTGGAAACTAAGCTTGATTGAGCGATGCAAACAGCCACTTTTAAACAGAGTGTGCACGAGGAGAAATGGGCCCATGCATGCTCTGCATTCGTTTAATAAGCATTCCCTCTCGGGAGCGGTTACAGGGTTGTGCATGTTTTTTTCAGTGGAGAGGGCAAAAAATAAAAATTAAAAATCGCAAAAATCCTGCATTATACCTTTAAGGTGCAAAATTTTTTAAGGAATGTTCACAAAATATAAGGTGGTTGCTCGTTTTTTTTTTTTTACTATATTGAGTAATTTTTTTATCATTTCTTTTTTGGGGGATTTTTAATGTTTACCACTGTAAAGAAATGTCTTAACTAAAGGGTTAAACCTGGGGGTTTTATTTATACATAAATAATTTAACAAAGATTCAGTTTTCTTTGTAAGGAAGCAAGATGTTACCAACAGCCAGTGAGAAAAAAATACAAACTCTCGCCTTTTTCTGTGGCTGAATGCATGAAAAACATCAAATAACAAAACTCGTCGAAGTTTAACTTTGCACCAACAAGACGGTGTCCAAAAAACCATTATATTAAAATTCAGAAAAAAACCACATAATAGTCAGGGCTGCATCCATCAAGTTTTAAGACGGTATTAAAATAGGGAGCAACATAAATAAATAAATTCATATCTAAATGCAACCTTTTTCTCTAAAATTAAAAAATGCAAATGTGTTCAACATAGAAGTTTTAGAAAGAATTTGTTTCTTGAACATATTCTTATTTCATGGGTCCCTCTTCGGGGTGGGTGAGTCGGTTTAGTTTCTATTCAATCACAATAAGAATCATCATAATAATAACATCCAATATAAATGTCTTGACGAACAAAAGACTGATCAGTGCTGCCTGTCGGTGGAGCCCTTGCTGACTGTTTCATAGGTCCCGTCTAATAATAACTAAAAAGTAACAAATTATAATGAAAGATTACGTGGTCTAGTTTCTACGATTGAGTATCCATAATACAATGAATATATAGCTGTAATATTACTAGAATAAAGCGAGAAAATGTACATTTAATAAGAAACTTTGATAGTTTTTAAAGGAATAGTACACCCAAAACATGATTAGCCTTCATTTTCTACTCACCCCCATGCTGAACAACACTCTGGAGTACTTTTTTGATATCTCAAATGCATCTGGAGATCTGGGAGGCTTCTTGCTGTCTGCTGACATTCAAATAATGGAGGTCTATGGTGCCCGAGGCAGAAAGGTCCATAAAAGTCCACAAAAAACGTGTCAATATTCCTCCATACTGCTCGTCCAATGTATTCCAAGTGTCCTGAGTGGGTAGCGTCCATAATTTACTCAAAACGAAGTCATTTAGAATGTTTTTAGAGCATAAACAGTAGTGTATAGGATTTCCTAAAAGCGCGCGCCTGTGAGTTCACGAGCCTACGGAAACCCCGGCAGACCAAACCAGATGAAAGTGCGCATTCAGCGTCTGCTCTTGATAATGCAAGCGTAGAAGAAGAAACTTGCTGTTTACCTGTGCAAAGAAAGAAACAACGAAAGAAAAATATCTGAGGACTTCAGTGTTGAGGAAGAGCATGAGTTCTTTGCCGAGCTGAATGCGCACTTTCATCTGGTTTGGTCTGCCGCGGTTTCCGTAGGCTCGTGAACTCGCAGGGGTGCGCTTTTAGGAAATCCTATACACTACTGTTTATGCTCTAAAAACATTCTAAATGACTTCGTTTCGAGTAAATTATGGACGCTACCAACTCAGGACACTTGGAATACATTGGACGAGCAGTATGGAGGAATATTGACACGTTTTTTGTGGACTTTTATGGACCTTTCTGCCTCGGGCACCATAGACCTCCATTATTTGAATGTCAGCAGACAGCAAGAAGCCTCCCAGATCTCCAGATGCATTTGAGATATCAAAAAAGTACTCCAGAGTGTTGTTCAGCATGGGGGTGAGTAGGAAATGAAGGCTAATCATGTTTTGGGTGTACTATTCCTTTAAGATCTGATTGATGTGATTGGCTTCAGCTTTAGCAGGACGTTTTTATCCAGGGGAAACATTCTGGTTAGGAGTTTGGATAAAACTGGGCTACTTATTTTACACTGTATTATTAAAACTTTATCCTTGCACACAAACATTATGAAATTGCTCTTGTTATTTTAAAACTATACATGTCTTAGTATTCCACTAATATTGTTGTTTTTTTGTTTTTTAACTTAGTACTGCACTCTACCATATCCTGTCTGGCTTTGCTATGGTCAGACCATTATTCATCCATGTTGTTTTATTACAGAGAAAATCAAATTTAAAGCAATATAAACTGTGTAATCTTTCATAAACATTGCTTCTCATGATATTTGATGATTAAAAATGATGATATATCCTTTTAAACTCTATTTGATTTGGTTTCTTTTCTAAAATCTGAAATAATAAAAAAAGGTCTTATATTTTGCTACTGAATCTCAATTTTAAGCAGTGAATTAACATTCAAGCTCAGTACGATAGTTCTAACACGAAGGATTTTCTATTGAAGATTTTCACATACATGTATGTTTTTGGTTAACTTTTACCTTTAAAAAGATGTAAAAGTGAAGAAGTCCAAAAATATTGTTTTAACTTTATATCCAAAGAGTTCTACAAGCGATAAGAATGAAAAAACACCACAGAAAGCAGAAGAAAAGAGGAAAAGGACAGTCAGCTCCACCTTGAGTTTGGCCAAAGCCTCAGGGGTCATCAGGTTCATCCTCCTCCACATCTCCTCAGAGTTCCTGTGCTTGGTGGCTTCGATGATGATATCCTTGTAGCTTTGCAGGGCCGCCCTGATGTCTTTGACCAGGAGTGACTGCAGAGTGAAGGTCAGGTCCAGGCCGATCTCGGTCAGCTGCTGGCAGTGCTCTTTGGCCACTTTGACGCACTCTGCTGCTGTGGACAGGCTCTCCTTACTGTCAAACACCTGGGAAATAATTTTTAAAAACCGTATGAAGCACTATTCTGCACAGGAAGAGAGAAATAAATCTTTTTGAAACAATCGTATTTTACTCGTCTCTTAGCTGACCTGTTTGCTGAAGGCGTCCACAAACATGTTCATGGCGGACCTGGACCAGACCACGAAGGCTGAGTAGCAGCCCGTGTTCCCTGCAAAGTCCATTTCAAACTCCTTGGCGGTCTCCAACAAGCTGGTGAAGAAAATGTTGCAGAGCTTATGGATGTACAGAAGCGTGGCTCCCTCGATGCGGAGCTGTCGTATGGCCGTCTGGACTGCTGCTGCGCGGTTCTTTAAGAACAGCTCACAAGCTTTGGTAGACTGACCTGAAACCAGCAGAATCCATTAGTCATCACAAAACTACTGATTCAGACTCTGAGGGGTGAATCCCACCTTCACTAAGTTATCTACTGCAGACGAATCCCACCTTCACTAAGTTATCTGCTGCAAACAAATCCCACCTTCACCAAGTTATCTACTGCAGATAAATCCCACCTTCACCAAGTTATCTACTGCAGATAAATCCCACCTTCGCCAAGTTATCTACTGCAGATGAATCCCACATTCACAAAGTTATCTACTGCAGATGAATCCCACCTTCACCAAGTTATCTACTGCAGGTGAATCCCACCTTCACTAAATTATCTACTGCAGATGAATCCCACATTCACCAAGTTATCTACTGCAGGTGAATCCCACCTTCACTAAGTTATCTGCTGCAGATGAATCCCACATTCACAAAGTTATCTACAGCAGATGAATCCCCCATTCATCAAGTTATCTAAGTTATCTACTGCAGATTAGTCCCACATTCACCAAGTTATCTACTGCAGATTAATCTACTGCAGCTTAATCCCACATTCACCAAGTTATCTACTGCAGGTGAATCCCACCTTCACTAAGTTATCTACTGCAGATGAATCCCACCTTTACTAGGTTATCTACTGCAGGTGAATCCCACCTTCACCAAGTTATCTACTGCAGGTGAATCCCACCTTCACCAAGTTATGTACTGCAGATGAATCCCACCTTCACCAAGTTATGTACTGCAGATGAATCCCACCTTCACCAAGTTATCTACAGCAGATGAATCAAACCTTAACTAAGTTATCTACTGCAGGTGAATCCCGCCTTAACTAAGTTATCTACTGTTGATGAATCCCACTTTCACTAATTTATCTACTGCAGATGAATCCCACCTTCACCAAGTTATCTACTGCAGGTGAATCCCACCTTCACTAAGTTATCTGCTGCAGATGAATCCCACATTCACAAAGTTATCTACTGCAGATGAATCCCCCATTCATCAAGTTATCTAAGTTATCTACTGCAGATTAGTCCCACATTCACCAAGTTATCTACTGAAGATGAATCCCACCTTCACCAAGTTATCTACTGCAGGTGAATCCCACCTTCACTAAGTTATCTACTGCAGATGAATCCCACATTCATCAAGTTATCTAAGTTATCTACTGCAGATTAGTCCCACATTCACCAAGTTATCTAGTGCAGATTAATCTACTGCAGCTTAATCCCACTTTCACCAAGTTATCTACTGAAGATGAATCCCACCTTCACCAAGTTATCTAAGTTATCTACTGCAGATTAGTCCCACATTCACCAAGTTATCTACTGCAGATTAATCTACTGCAGCTTAATCCCACATCCACCAAGTTATCTACAGCAGATGAATCCCACCTTCACATAACTCATGATATCAGAGTGCCTTTTAAACAAGCTTCTAAGAACCAACAATTACATGGTTCCTGTTTAGTGCTGAGTTCTAGTTTATGAAAATTAAGAGTCTAAAAGCAAAACAGTAGAGTATACAGAGGTAGGACTGATATGGTTTTACCCTACCATTTTAACCATTTGAGTGGAAGTATCCAAAGAATGTTTGGAGAAGCCCAGCTGAGGTTTTTATTAGGAAGACCAAACCAGCTGCCAAGCACAGCGGTGGCAGATTTATGGTGAGGTAATATATTAGAGAGCCAAAATGAATATTACCTCAATCCAGATGATTGGTTTATGTAAACCTAGGTTTACACAAGTGAGTATGGGTGCTGCTGTGAGAAAGAAATGAAAAAATAACCTAATCTGATGAGCTGGGAGACAGCCCGCCGGGTTGCTTTAGGTCCACCCCGAAGTGAGCGATCTGGAGACAGCTCAAACACCAAGACCTCCGTCAGCTGCCGCACACGTTCATCCACCTTTCCCCTGAGTTCCTTCACCCTGGGTGTCACCGGCTGATCCTTCAGATACTCGCTGAGTTTATCCAAGAGATCCACGGCTCCCTCGAAGTCCCTCTGGGCAATGCACACGTCCAGATCCTCTGGCAGCTCCTGAATCCACTCGAGGCTGAGATCTACGCTGTCCTGTGAGTCTGCTGGCTCATCTTCCTCCATGTCGAAAGGATTGGTGGAAACCTCAGACCGGACGGGAGATATAGGGGCCTCCTCCACCTTCTTCTCCTTGGAGGCTTTGTTTTTCTTAGTCTCGTCCAGGATCTCCAGCCACTCCTTCTTGACCTTACTGTTCTCTGCCTGGAAGATTCGACTTTCAGGAAACATGAGGATCTTGAACATATCCTTCATGGGGGGGTTGTCCTTCACGTTGACCACAGCAAAGCTCTCCAGATCATACAGGGCGTTGTACTTGTACTTCACCGTGCCTCTGCGGTTGGGCAACCAGTTGGCAATCAGCAGACAGTCGTTCATGAGGAAAGCATGTACCTTTTGGATGAGCGACATGTTGTCCACATCATACTCTGCAAGGTCCCCATTGTAGACCAGGTGTCTCCCAGGGATGTCCATGATGTTTTTAGCTCCCTCTACCTTCTCAAGCAGGGAGGTGAGAGTCCTCTGCTTCAGCTCATCTGTCTCCTTAGGGAAAGCTGCCTGCATCTCCTTAGAGGTCTCATCTTTATCCGTGGAGAGCAGGGACTGGGTGATGCTCTCCATGATGCTCTTCTGCTCGGTCAGGATGTGGCTCAACTGATACATCTCGCTCTCCAGATAGGAGATCTCCTTGGCCGTCTCGATGAACTGCCTGTAGTTCTTGTACACATTCTTCTTGAGGTTCTGGGCCGTCTCGTCTGCCAGGGTCTGGATTTTCTGACGATGCTCCTGCAGGTCTCTGTCACCGTCGGACTGCTGGGACAACTGTTTCACGTAGGACTGTGGGTCGAAATTAGGCGATTCGAGAAGTTTCCGAAGTCGGTTCCCGGTTTCAGACATCTTTAATTCTTCGTTTCTTCACTTCTTAAATAAAATTTGTTTAAATAAGACAGAAACGAATGAGAACAGCGGAGAAAAACTCTTCCACATCCGCCTGTACACAAACAGGAAGCTGTACGAGCGTTGACTTCCGGGTTGTGAGAGTCACGGGATCTCTATGATTGGCGCGTCAATGGCGCCGCCATATTGGAAAGGTACATTCCGGTTCACACATATCAACAAAGTAAACAAAATTTTTATTCATGTAAATTTTTTTCCTTAAGCACGTTTATTGAAGTGTTGTACCTACACTACAGCATCTTACATTTTGTTAATTGTAATTTATAAAATAGATGAGTAAGATACAAATGTTATAAGGAAAAGAAAGATTTTAAATTTACTTAAAGTTAGATAATGAGATGGTTGATTTTACTCACAGTTGTAATCTAATGCATGAATTTATGTTTTCACTTGGTTTTAAACACGGGCAATCACATTTTTAATAGCCTCCACAATATTCGTAAAAATTTGAGGACCTATTAGTGGTGATTAATAACTAAAAATGATATTGATAATAGCAAACAAGTGTTTAAAAAAAATCTAATTTTAATTTTAAATAAAATTAATTTTAGATTTATTATAATGCATTTTAAACACTGCTATGTAGAGGAAATGCCCATCCTACCTTAGTTGATAGATAGATAGATAGATAGATAGATAGATAGATAGATAGATAGATAGATAGATAGATAGATAGATAGATAGATAGATAGATAGATAGATAGATAGATAGATAGATAGATAGATAGATAGATAGATAGATAGATAGATAGATAATCTTAATCTTTAACTTCAGTGACAAGAAAATGTGTGATCGTATGATTTTGAAAAGTGTTGTTTACATTGTTCAATAGATTAATTTACCGTTTACTAGATGGTAGAACAACATCCGGCTCTTTCCTAAGAAGGAAAACTTCAAGAAATATTTTCTACTGCCTACAAGTTGTCATGTATTTGAGATATGCTTTATTTTAATATGGACTTTCTGGTTAAATTCTTGTTATTTAGCAAATATTTTTTTAAATATTTGCTAAATGAGCAAAAAAGACTATATTGGAAGAAATACGCCTTTATTTTGAAAGTACCGGAAATCGATGTGTAACGTTGAATCCACTGGAAATAGTTCATTTGTACTGTCACAATCTGATGGCGCTAGCTTTAGGCATAATTCAGAGGTCAGAAAACATAACTAAATTCGAAAATGTAACGCAAATGCCAATAGGTTTACACTGATGGGCTGTTAATGTGACCTCTTCAAAAGGGTGGTTCAACTCAAAACTTTAGTTGATGATATTCAGCATGAATTTCGAGGTCCGAAGCTAGTTAGCCTTGACTTCTCCGTCGTCATGGATGCTGATCTTCTGCTCGCCATTCAGCTTCAGGAGCAGTTTGATGACGAATATCAGACTTCACAGTTACCACCAGAGTGCTTCTTGGAGGATGACTTCGGACAGAGCAGTAAGAAACAGAAAGTTGGGGAACCTGGAGGTGGAAGCGGCGCTGTTCAACGCTGGAAGCCGCAGACCTCTTCCCCTGAGAAGCCCCTGAGCATCGTAGACGAGTCCTGGGAGATGCTGGACCCGAACCCAGACGTTAGGGCCATGTTCCTGGAGTTCAACCACATGTTTTTCTGGGGAAAACTTAGCGGGGTGGAGGTCAAGTGGAGCCCCAGAATGACTCTGTAAGTCACCTTTAATATTTCCAATAATAATCATGCGGGGTGCCCTCTCTCACAGAAAACACAACAGATAATGATTTTAATCTGAAACTAAAGCAGTTTGATGATTATATTTTGCCCGCATATTATCTTTTATATTATATTTTGTTTTGGGTTGTTTGACAAAACAATCATAATTTCTCAACACAAAATTCCATATCGAAGCTTTATGTATTAAGTCAAATCCAGAGTGGACTTCTAAAGCTCCAAGTTTGGATCGAATTGGTGACATGATAGGAAACCCATTCATCCCCCTGCTGAACATCAAGCTCCATGAGATCACAAGATATTTATTGGCCAGAACCAGAGGAGGATCCTTCCAAAAGTTCCTTATCTCTCCCCAATGGCACGGGTGTTCAACGCTTTCCAGGCCAAGGACCCCCAAACTGAAGGCGAGATTAAGCGGGGACCCCCTAATTATATATGCTGTATGAAATAGCGTTATATCAAACTGGTCCTATAGTCACTCTATTACATATGGAGTCAGGTAATGAAAGTAATTTTCTCCCTGGGATTATTAAAGTATTTCTGATTCTGATTCCTGGTTGATGGGACAGGTGTTGTAGATGAAACGGTGCCCAGCTTAAAAGAGCTCCTGTGTGTCGCTGAATGTGTGCATTGATGACTGAAAGACATCTTATGCCTCCATTTATCTGTTTACTACAGTGTGTTGAATTCATGTTAATGTGGATTTAAAGACATTTCAATTAGTGGAAAAAATTGCAGTCTAATCAAAACTTTCTGACCCCCATGCAGTGCCTCCTAGGACCCCCTAGGGGTTGCGGACCCCTGTTGAAGACCTCCGACCTATAGTGTATGATTTGGCAACCTGCAAAAATATGCTTAATATCCAGATGATTGATAAAATCCCTACTGACTTCAGATTATTGAGCTTCTAACCTTATCTCTAAATCCAGCCACGCTACAGAGGAAGCATTGTAAGATAGAAGGTTGAAGGTGGAGTAGAGCATCTCACCTTTTTCAGTAGAGAACCTTCTTTTCTGTTTGGAGAAACTACTAAGGAGGGTTTCTCACAACCTTAAGAATGTTTAATCTGCTCTAATTTATACAATATAATATGTAGACTCTTCAAACCAGGATTAAATTACTCAACATTAATGTTTAAATCTTTTGCACCCCTTTAGGGAATTGTGAAAGCTGTATCTAGTTGTACCGGATTTGTAAGAATTCATTAAATGCACGATTCAATAACTTTTGATTAAGTTTCTTTTTTTTTTCTATATTGTTTGAGTCCAGCTCAAACTCTATAGTACCAGTAAAACACTTTAGACCCGGATTGTATATTTTAAAATACCTGCGAAATAATTTAATTGATTAATTAATTAGTGATTTATAAAAGTTAATCGAATGCTTTTTCTGAAGCTTTTTCGCATCTAAACCACAGTAGTACCAGTCGGGCTAGAAAACGATGGTACTTAGATGTTTCAAATCTGGGCTATACTGATGGTAGACTATTTTAAACCCAGTTTTTAAATTGTCAAAGGTTTATTTGATTAATGATGGATCAGTTTAGGTCCATATAAATGCTTTTTATTTATTTATATTTTTTGCACCTGGACCACATGCAAGCTTGTTTAACTCAAAAACTACAACATCCAGAACTTCCAAACCTGAATTGTATCATTCTCTACCAATAGCAAAATACTTACAGCCAGTTTGGGAATTTTTTAAAACTTTATTTATTTATAAAAGTTTTCAACTGGTGATTTTAAAAGTGAATGGTATAAAAATATTTCTTCGTTTCTAAAAATAGCTGAGTTGATTCCTGGTTTTTCTTTCTTTTTCATTCTTTTTCTTTACCTAGGTGTGCCGGTGTTTGTTCCTACGAAGGCCGAGGCGGATTGTGTTCCATCCGGCTCAGTGAGCCGCTGCTGAAGCTCAGACCCAGGAAAGATCTGGTGGAGGTCAGACCGTTTGTCATTTACAAACAAGATTTTATTAAAGGGGAACACCTTTTTTTTTACATTGGCCTCTTCTATTTACATTATTTTGATGCTCTACTCACCCATATCAGTTTTGTGTCATTTGGAGCTGTTCCGAATATATTTGGTTTTGTAATATCCAAGTAACATCTTCCTGTGGGCAATGAGTTGAAGGCACAAACTAAACTGCTCATAATTTATCATTTATGGTACGCCTAGGCGAATAACTGTCCCCCAGACATCCGCAGTTATTTTTTTTTATATTTATATCTTTTAAAAACAAAGCGGAGTGTGTATGATGTCATCCGCACACGCCGGCTACCGTTCATTCATCCTGTCCACTGAACTGCTGCTAGTTTTACTCACATGCCTGGAAGATGTCTAGTGACATGGAATTGAACAATTCAGATTAGCTCGCAGAATGAATAGAAGCGGTAGAGCGTAGCCGCCTGTTGCCCGGGCTGCCTGTCACAACTCCAGTCCGCCGCGCGGATGACATCATACACACTCCGCTTTGTTTTTAAAAAATATAAATATAACTGAGGATGTCTGCGGGACAGTGATTTGCCTACATGTTATGAATGCTGGCGTACCATAATGGATAAATTATGAACAGTTTAGTTTGTGCCTTCAAGTTGTTGCCCATAGGAAGACATTACTTGGGTATAACCTAACGGAATATCTTCAGAAGAGCTCCAAATGACACAAAACTAATATGGGTGAGTAGAACAATATGTAATAAAGTAAAATCAAGGGCCCAATGTAAAAAAAAAACGCTGTTCCCCTTTAAGCTCCATAATGTGTCTCAAAGGTCAAACTTAATTATTACTGTTTATTGTTTCTCTTCAGTTCCTGTTGTGGGAAAGTGAAGTTAAACATGTTTGTTTTTTTTTTTTTCTCCACAGACTCTCCTTCATGAAATGATCCACGCCCTCCTGTTCGTGACGCAGAACAACCGAGACCGAGACGGCCACGGACCCGAGTTCTGCAAACACATGAACAGGATCAACAAAGCCAGCGGGACAAACATCACAGTAGGCGTACTTCCTCCTGATCTGGCGTCTGTCAGCTTATCATCCTCGTATTGTTGACCTGAAACTGCCTTTTACATTTCTAGATCTACCACAGCTTCCATGACGAAGTGGACGTCTACCGGCAGCACTGGTGGAGATGCAACGGGCCCTGCCAGACTCGTAAGCCTTACTTTGGGTATGTGAAGAGGGCCATGAACCGGGCCCCTTCTTCCCTGGACCCCTGGTGGGGGGACCACCAGAGGACATGTGGTGGGACGTACACCAAGATCAAGGAGCCTGAAGGATACGGGAAAAAAAACAAGAAGGAGGCAAAGACGTCAGAGAGGAAGAAGAAGCCAACAGAAACGGTCAAAGGTGATCATTATTAATCTAATATACAGTGTTCACCTTTATCTGTACCAACAGCACAGTTCTCAATAGCTGTTGTCTCTCTGCTCAGGTTCTGGATCTCAGGACATCAGGAACATAATCCCTTTCAGTGGGAAAGGCTTCCTCCTGGGGGGGATGTCCCAAACCTCCTCCTCTTCCTCTGTACCTCGCTCTCCATCGGTGCCTGCTTCATCCAGCTCCAGCTCCGCTCCTAAAACATCCTTCATCCCTTCCTCTCCTCTCAGAGGTTTCTCCTCTCCAATCCGCTCTGGCTCATCCAATCAAAGCGACTCGATCTCAAACGTCCCACCCTCTTTCAGACCGGCTAGCGCCACCGGGGGAAAACCTCCCGTGAAACGATCCGTCGGAAACACTAGAGTCTTTGTCAACATTAACGGCTCGCCTGTTAAAGTTTCTAAATCCCAGAGCAACGCTGGAAACCATCAAGGAGATCAAATCAAACAGACTTCTATTCAGAAGCTTTTTAACGGCAGTAACGTCAGGAAGTCAGCAGGTCAGTTGTCTGAGACCAAAGGATCAAACGTTTCCACTAAGATATCCCCTCCCTTTACATCTAACTCCAGTCTGCAGCATTCCCCTCTAAAACACGCAGCAGCTGAGGGCAGCGCCCCAACATCGACCCAATCCAAATATTTCAAAGATTCTGCCGTTAAACTCGGCTCTGCAGTTGGAGGTCAGCCGTCGAGGAAGAGGTCATGGGACGACCGAAGCAGCTCAGCCAGGATCTTTGATTTCTTCGAGAAGACATTAAGCAGCAATTCAGCAGCCTCAAGGGAAAAGGCAAAGATGCAGTCAGCTTCTGCTGCCACGCCCTCATCGGCTCAGTCCTCCGGACCGAGCAGCTCCTCATCCTCCTCACTGGTAATGGTCAGCTGTCCTGTGTGCCAAGCTAAAGTGGAGGAGTCAAGAATAAATCAGCATCTTGATTCCTGCCTCTCTTAAATGACTTTAATATTTTAAACATTTCCCAGATTCTTGGGGAATAACTTTCTTGCAACACAGAAGCATTTTAGCAGCAAAATCTGGGATATTTGTTCTAATGATGCTCATTTCATTAACATGGAGCGGAAGCCGTTGAAGTGCCTGCATTTATATTTGTTACTTTAATATTTACTACCCTGTTCTATAAACAAAGGTTCTATAATACATATCAGTTCTAAAGAATAAATTCAGGTCTAAACTATTGGAATTGATGGCCTTAAAAGCTGAAATGACAAAAAATTTAATGTTTTAAAAGATTGTTATGCAGAGGGGAGTTCTCTGGTTTAAAATTCCAGAGGGTTGTTGGGTTTATTTGTGCTTCTTTCCTCCGCTTTAAAGCTCCACCAGCAGAGTGACCTCTCCTGCGCTGTGTGCAGATCAGGTTTCACTGTCGTTGGCACGTCTTCCCGTTTCTGCCGCACTCACCCTGCAGAGGGAAACAAGATGCAAAGACGGTGACTGTGCACTGATATTACCAGCATTTCTGCAGTAAAGTGAAAGGATGGTGAAGCTCTTTACCTCTGTGTTATTATTTGTGGTTGTTTGTGTTTTAAAGAAACTTTGTATGTTGAAGTTTATTTGTTTGATTGTTTTTTTGGCAAATAAAAGATTTTATTGCTGATTTTACCTAAGTTTTCCTCATGGACTTAAATCATAAAAAAAATCAGATTCTGTGCCTTTTGAAAGTCTTTTTCTCCCTTTAAATGTTTCTTTTTACAACTAGAAGATGATTTGACCAGCTAAATGCAGGTATGGTACAATTTTAGGGGTAGGAACAAAATTCATTTTGTTTCAAGATTATTGCTACCCCCCAAAACCCTTCCTTTGCTCTGCTACCTTTAAAGAGAGCACTTCGCTGTGTTTTATGTTTTGATTCCACCTGTTCAGTGATGGTAAACACACAGATCAGGGAGGGTTTTAAAGCAAGATTGAGTCATAAAACACCATCCTAGGATATGGTTAATGGAGCTCTATCAGTGAAATATGAGTGTGGTTCGACTGCAAACAGAAACTGACAAGATGTACAGGGAGCAAATTGATCAGGGAAGCAGGGGGCAACGCAGGAGAAGCTGCAAACACTCACAGTGCAAGTAAAGCAGGTGTTCTTTTATTTACATCTTTTAGAACCAAATAGTATATAATCCCTTTAATGTCTCAGCAGCAAACAGGAGATATAAAAGGGTAGCACAGGTATAGACATTTTGGCCAACATGCAGCATGTGTGGCATCAGACTTAGACTTGGATAACTTGTCATTTCAATACAGTGTATCCAAAATTAAATTTTGTTTTGTACAGGTTTCAGACAATGGATGAGCAGCACCTTGGCAGCAAAATGAACATTTTAATTTCATAAAGTGCAGCAGAGATTAAAAAAGAAAAACTCATTGATATCGAGTTCACATTTCAAGGTAAATATATATGGTGCAAATATGTAGTATTTTGGTTTGGTACTATCAGTGTGAGCGGGGAAGAATCTGGTACAGAAGCCTCTTCCCAGAAGGGAGAACAGTCGATGGTGGGGGTGTGAGGGGTCATTGCTGTCACCGGCTCAGGACACACAGTGCTGGGATGAAATGTCTTTTATGGAGGGAAGAGGAGCTCCGATGATCCTCTCTGCTGTTCTCACCACTCTCCTCGTTTCTTCCAGTCTGAGGCGCTGCAGCCTCCACACCACACAGTGAGACAGCTGGTCAGAACGCTCTCTATGGTGCTTCTGTAGAAGGGGGTGAGGATGGGTGGGGGCAGGAGGGCTCTCCTCACCCTTTTGCAGGAAGTACATGCGCTTTTGTGCCCTTTTGACCAGTGAGGTGGTGTTTACAGTCCAGGTGAGGGTGTCTGTGATGTTCACCCCCAGGAATTTGGTGCTGCAAATTGAGCTGTTGATGACCAGTGGAGTGCACTGGAAAAAATTGAAATCTATATAAGTTATTTTTTCTTAAAATAAGTGCATTTGTTCTTGGATTAAGGAGGTAAAAAGAGTCATTTTGCCAATGGAACGAGACAATTTACACTTAAAATAAGAAAACACAATTGCATTGTCTTATTTCAAGTGCATATTATCTAATTAGCTTATATTAAGAATAAAAATACTAATTCCATTGGCAAACTATCTAATTTACCTACTCATATTAGGGGTATATACTCTTAACTTAGGAAATTTTAACTTATTTCTAGGTTGTTTTTCCAGTGTGTGGTTAGGCCAGTTCTTCCTGAAGTCAAAGATGACCTCCTTTGTCTTCTCCACATTTAGGATCAGGCTGCAAACTTCCTGATGTGATTGGTGGTGAACCTGGCAACGCAGTAATGTTTCATCAGAGTAAATAGCAGGAGGCTCAGGACGCAGCCCTGATGGTCGCCTGTTGTTAGGGTGATGACATCAGAGGTGTTCTGTCCAACCCAGACTGACTGAGACCAATTGCAGAGGGGTGTATTAAAGCCTAGCTATTCCAGTTTTCCTATTAGATGCTGTGGGATGATGGTGTTGAAAGCTGAACTGAAGTCCAGGAACGGCGTCCACACGTGGGTGTTCTTCCCCTCAAGGTGTGCCAGACTCAGCTGAAGAGCAGAGGAGGCGGCGTCCTAAGTGGAGCGGTTCAGTCGGTAGGGGAACCTGAAGAGGTGGAATGTTGGGGGGGAGGCTGGAGACGATGTGTTCCTTAACCAGCCTTTCGAAGCACTTCATCATGAAGTGCAGCCCGGTAGTTATTAAATGAGTTAACCTGAGGTTTCTTTGGGACCGGAATGACGGTGGCCGACTTAAAGCATGCTGGCACTAAGGTTCGGTCCGGCGAAATGTCTTTGAGGACACCAGCCAGCTGATCTGCACACTCCTTATACACCCGCCCAGGTTTGTTAACAGGGCCAGGGGCCTATCTTGGGTAAACTCTCCTCAGAGTCTTCCACACATCAGCGGTGTCAAGGTAGAATGCCTCCTCTCCCTGACGTGGAACGGCTTTCACCACTGGAGTGCTGTTTAGTGCCTCAAACCTTCCAAAGAAGTTGTTCAGTTCATTTAGGAAGCATATGTAAGGGTGACAGTGTTGTTGGATGTAGGAGTTTACAATGAAATGGAAGGGTTGACGGTTCAAGCCCTTGCTCCGGCTTTCAATGTCATAGTGTCTTTGGGCAAGACACTTCACCTGCATTGTCCACTGATGGTGGTCGCTTCTGTTAGTGAGCCCCAGGGCAGCTGTTGCTACAATGTAGCCTGCCACCGTGAGTGTGTGAATGTATGGGTGAATGACTGAATGTAGTGTAAAGTGCTTTGGTCGAGTCTCCTGACTTGAAAAAGTGCTATAGAAGTACAGGCCACTTACCACATACAGATAAGGATGCTTCAGGCGGTAAAAGATGTTGGTGCCAGAATCACATTGTGGGGCTGCTTTTCTCCTTGATGTCGGAGGCTGCAAAAGATACACTGATTCTAGTAGGAAGGTAACAGTAAAACATGAACAAAATAATGTTCTCAAAAGGTTTTTGATAGGTCAGACTGAGAATGAGCTACTTGGCTTTTAAAAATGGAGAAAAGACTTTGACTACAAAGGTGGTGGAAAAATGACCCACGAGACTTGCAGCTGTAATTAAAAATGCACATGTTCTTTTTAGTCAATCATTCAGAGAAATGTGTTTAATCATGTACCTTGTGTTGCTCTTTAAATGTCCATAAACTACACTGAAACCATTGGTTGCAATTGGTTGCAATTGGTGAGAAGGGTGAGGGCAGAGGTCAAGGCTGCATGGGGCCTGCTGTTGATCAGGGCTATGCCCTCCAGACGCTGCAGGAATAAAAGGAGGCGGGACTAAAGGACGAGAAACAATGTCACAATGCAACCAATGCATTTCCATTACCACAGTCTGCTGCTGAGAGAAGAACATATCAGGGGACTTCATGTAATGTTTGAGCAATGAAATAAAACTAAATAATCTAAAGAAAGTTTAAAATGACATTTTTCTTCAGTAATTTAATATAAGATTAATATAATATGGTCAGTTGATTGAAGAGTGAAGTTTCAGGAGTGTCCAAGACGTAACTTAATTCAGTATCACTTCCCAACTCTCCCCTTTGTGTCATAGGTCGATCTGTTTCTAAAAATGATCAGTAAACGACTTAAAGCCAAACGTCATTAAATCCCTCCATCTGATTCCTTTCCTGTTTCATTACAGGATGAAGCCACCCTCCAATTCTTGCCCACTCACCTTCTGTGAGTAAAATATATGTCACTGACAGCAGCTGTTGCTCCCGGCCACTCCTCTTTCCTGACCTGCCGTATGCTGACTCCCTCTGGGAGGCTAAACTCTCTCAAACACTCCGCCTCCCTCTTTCCTGTCAGACTATTGTTTTTCGCTGACAGTGATGCATCCCAGACGACCCCAGCAACAGCTGCAGCCATATAGAAAGAAGGCACACTTAGGGGTTGGTACGTCTGCAGGATGTGGGAGACGTTCACTGCAGGGATGGTTGACGAATAAATCTGCCTTTAAAATGCAGATTATCTCTGAGTTTTGGAAAATATGTGTAAAACACTTCACCTTCACATGTTGGATATGCTGTTTTAAAGACATTTGACATGATTTCATGACATCATGTTTGAATGAAGTTGACTAAGCAATACCTGATTTTCTGTTGGGGAAGTTAACATGCTTTTAGGCCAGTGTTTTACCATTTTGGTGATGTTATAATTTCTAAATAATTTTTTATCCTGGATTTATCCTTTTTCCTATGTCTTTTTCCAGCTTTTTTATTGTCATTATACTGTCACAAGTACAGAGCAACGAAATGAACTCTCTGCGTTTAACCCATCTCCTTTGGGAGCAGTGGGCTGCCATTGTGGAGCGCGGGGAGCAGTGTGGGGTTAAAGGCCAATTTATGCTTCCGACGCATAGCCTCTGCAACCGTCAAATCTGTCTGTGTGCTCAACCACGCCCCCCACACAGAGGTTCTGCAACTGTCGACGCGCACCTCAAAAAAATCCTGACTATGCGTCGGACGGACGCAAACCCGTGCAGACCTCAAGCTTTCAGTGATTGGTCCTTGGTAGGCCTTTCCATCTGTCTGTGTGGTCGTCCTTCCCGAAGTGATGCTCTGCGTCCTGTCGCAGAGGTTGGACTAGTGTCACAAACTCCCCAGTCTCATCCCTGGTCTGATCCAAGGGGCATGCAAACCACCTACATGTCCTCCTTTGTCTTTTTGCCAACTCCATTAACAAAACCTAGCAATCTAGCAACTCTAGACCCATCTCCGTTACCATGCTGTCTTGCAGACGCACCATTGTTGTTTTGGAAAATAAAGACTCCAGTCGGTGCCGGCAAAGTTCTCATAACCATCTGCCGAAGTTCTCACGAGTTCTCGAATAGGCTCCCCCTTGCGCTTTGGCGGGAAACTGTTGTGAGTCCCAAGAAATTCCAGACCGACGGAGCAGAAGCATACCAGCAAAACTGGTTTGCGACCAGACCCAAGCCACATTTGATGTGTGCAGTTGCAGAAGTATAATCAGGCCTTAAAGCTGAAGTCTGTAAGTTTTTAAAAATCACTTTTTTGTCATATTGGCTTAAACTGTCCCTATGCCCAGACAGCAGTACATGTGATATGTAACCTGTGAAAAAACTGCTTCAATTGGTCCCGCCTACTGCCTGTATTGCAATCTGGAAAGAATATTTCGGGACGAGACAAAACAACCAATCACAGCCAGAGGAGCGTCTGATGGAGTGTCAATCACAGCTCACACACGCTGAATCCCGCCCCCTCCCTCTCACCACTGAACCTGCCGCTGCCGCCCGGCTGCCGCAGTCAGGAGGACGCGCGTGGAAGTCATGGCGGAGCGACAGCCACCAGCGAAAGAGAAACTGCCCTTACTGCCCCTGCCGACAACTGCTTACACGGCAAACTTCGGTATAACCAGCATCTTATATCTAGCTGCTTGGAGGTGAGTGTTATCGCTCTTACCGGTTTACACTCCATGCCGCGTACGCTGCTTGGACGCTTCTGGTCGCATGCGGTAGCCGCGCAGATGCTTTGAGAGGGGTGGAGCTTGGAGGTGGGGCATGAGTGAAGCAGAGAGGGTGGGGGAGTGGCGTGAAACCTGTTTTTCTTCAAATTTTCAGTCAAAGTCTGCTCTCTTCTCAATGTAACAGACTGCAGCTTTAAGGGTTTTGCTCAGGGAGCCAGAGTGGCACTCTGTGGGAGTGGGGCTCGAGCTCCAGACCTCTGGATTCCAAGCACTAATAATTAGGCCACCACTCCCCTATGTTAATCTTATTGTAATTTTTTTGTAATTCTTTGTGAGAGTGTATCTTTGAATGGCACTAAAAACATTGATTATTGCACAGTGGCACAGTTTCTAACACTGTCACTTTCTGGTAAAAAAGTATTGGGTTTATTTCCTGGTTTGCTTGTTTTCTCTGAATACTTTGGCTTTCAGCTGTAGATAATTAACATTACTTTTGGTTTAGTTGGTGTCTCTGAATTCCCCTTAGGTGTCAATGTGTATGCATGGTTGTATGTCCAGAGAGTTTGCTCCTTTTTGCCCATAGACTGTTGGCCCTGACAGACAAGCAGCAGAAGTTGAATAGTTATTTTAGCTTAGGGGGAATATTTAAATGCAAAATTAATTGTTTTTGGGAAACTTCTGGAATCCTCAGCTGTTGCTCTGCAGCTTTTCTGTCTTTGGAGTCGCATAGAAAATCAAACTTTTATTTTACAGCAAATCTCTCTCTACCTGGACAGCTCCCCCTTGAAGCGGGGAGAGATGGGAACCGAATATCTCATTGTGTTGCATTGATAATATGGAGATAATGAGGTGGTTTACTGTACTCCCAAAGTTTAGAAAACCTTGGATTGTGACACCACAAGTCGCCTTTTAAGATCATTTACAATTCTTCAAGTTATAGTTTGATGGTTTCTTCTTTGTAGAGGTCTGACAGTAATTTGACTGCTCTAAAGTTATTTGCATTATTGATAAAACAAAATCCTGAATATATTTCTAATTTAAGCCAACTTACTTCTACTCGTTACGTTTTTTGTTTTTTTTTTGCTATTTCTACTTTCTACTCCTAATATTTTTAAAATATACTCGTTAGTTTTGTTTCATTTAAGTTCATCTTCCTTATGGCCTGTTGGTATTTTGAAAAAATAAAAACCATCAAAATCAATTGTTTAATTTCTTTGTGGTTGGGCTCGGTGCTGCACCCACTTGTTGTTCGTAACATATAAAAATAAATAGATTTTCCAAGATGCTGCAAAGTTATATTTAGCACAAGAAAGCTAAGGAAGTTTTGTATAAAGAAGTTATCATCCAGAATTGTAGACATTTTTTTTCCTTTAATAGACTACTGCAGTAAAGCATCTGTCCTTAACATTTTTCCTGCATTACTTTTACTTTTATTATTTAAGGAGTTTTATAAAAGGTACTTTTACACTTTTACTTTGGTAAAAAGCTTCATTTGCTACTCTAACTCCTGCAAGTGTTTTTAAACATTAGGATTTATACTTCTACTTGAGTACAAAAACATGAATACTTTTGACAGCTCTGAAAATAATGAACCCTTTTAAAAACAGCCTTCATCTCTTCAAAAGTTTTTGAGTCTTTTTTCATTGGCTGTTGTTGTTTTTATCTTTCCTCTATTCTCTAGAACATTTTAGATGCCATTTTGTGGTTAAACATGTTAACTGTAATTGTTATCGTTAAGGCAATTCCTTCCCAGCAGAGACTTAGTGGATATCTTTAGAGCATTATTAACAGGATTTAACAAAGTGACGCAAAGCCATTGTGCATTTAGCCTGGAGAATTAACAGAACCCCATTCCGGTTACATGGATCTTCCATCTTATGTCTAATCCCCTGGTCTCAAGGGGCAGTGATGGTGTTGATGGAAGTGTTTATGAAATGCTCCTCTTGCCCGATAAAGCCCCGGAAAAACCAACGTCGACCTTGATCTCCAGCAGCTCACCGTTTTAAGAGCAGGATTAAATGGCTGAGATGATTTTCAAGGAAAAATATGCAGAATTAAGATTAAGAGATTTAGTGTGAAAAAACAACCAGCATTTAGAAGGTTTTAAACGACTTAAGCGGATAATTTAATCTCGGGCCAAAGGTCCAAGAGGAGTTAGCACAGTTTCAAACCAAGCACCAAAAGAAACAAATACCTGTGATTATTAGCCTATATGAAGCTAATATAATCATTAATATATTCAATAAAATAACAAATACTTTTGCAAAATAAATCAACTCTGCTCTCCCAAAGTCTCTATGGTAACAGCTAGTAGCAGTTAAGGCATCCTCCTTTAAATACAACAGTCCTGGATACTTAAGCATTTGTTTCTAAATTGCTCAAGCATTCTTAGTAAAAGGGACGCACCGACATGAAAATGTTGGCAAATATCGATTAATAATATAGCCGTTATGGCCGATACCTGATACTTAAACATAATGTATATTATATGTATTCCTACCCTTTTGATACCATTAAAAAAATGACCACAGTGATTTAATCAGAATGCCTGGAACTGTTAACCTGACTCCGCCAGAGGGATTTGCTCCGCATATCCATCTGGAAACCTTCCGTTGAAGTAATTTTGGGAAGGGGTGAAAATACTGGTTAGCTGTTTGGCCTATGTTGGTGATAGATGGGCCAAATAAACCAATCAGATCAACGAAGCATATGACATACTAACAGAGCGACAACGAAAACACAACCACAAGCCGAAACCAGTCGGGAGAAGAGCAAAAACATTTTTTTCTTTGAGAAAAGCCTCCAGAGCAGTGTTTTGCTCTTCTTTCAGTGAAGAAATACTCTGTAATTCCGATAAAACTTGCTCGATAGCCATGCTAACGCTAGTTTCATCGGCTCAGGCCGCCATGTTCTTTAGACTGAACTGTCGCGCTTCTCGTTGCGTCACACCTCAACCCGCCTCAAAGCCAACGCTGATTGGACGTTCGTTTGGTGAACTGCTCCAAATTTTCGTTAACGGAAAGTAGCCAGTCTGATCTGCGAGTGAAACCTTGAAAGCTCGCGAGATCAGGATGGTCTCACGAGGCTATGGAACTGTAGTTCCTACCTCATGATCCTCACTCCTATCCCTTCACTTTTCGCGAGGCTAACAATAAGAACACTATCCAGAGTAGGAAAGCCTTCAGTCTTACGGACATCATTTTGCAGAGGACACACACATGAATGACGCCAGACAGATTTCCGTAAAGGAAGAAGGAAAAATTCAAGGTACATAAATGTAACTGTGGCTTAAGTATCCTTATCAATTGGAGGTATTTGGATGGATCCATTGCTTCTCTGCTTCAAGAACCCACTGAATGTTAAACAGGTTCTGTTGCCTGTTGCTCAGATTTTTTGGAGCAGCTGGATGGAAAGGCTGTGACTGATATGGATTAGAGAAGGATCCTGGACTACTTAGAATCATGACACCCGGTTACGCCGATCGGAGGTCACTAAAATTAGTGTTGCTTCGGTGTGTAAGTTTGCCAAAAAAATGTCGGACTCCGTCATTTTCTCTGGTCCCCTCCCTGATCTGACCAGGGATGACATGTTTAGCCGCATGTCGTCATTCAACCGCTGGTTGTCTAGGTGGTGTCCTGAAAACAATGTGGGCTACATTAATAATTGGCAATCCTTTTGGGGAAAGCCTGGTCTGATTCGGAGAGACGGCATCCATCCCACTTTGGATGGTGCAGCTCTTCTTTCTAGGAATCTGGCCACATTTATTAGTCCTCCAAAACCCTGACCACCCAGGGTGCAGACCAGGAAGCAGAGTTGTAGTTTAACACACATCTCTGCAGCTTCTCTACTGTTACCCACTCTTTACTCCATCCAGACAGTGTCTTGCCCACGACCAAAATCTAATAAATTAGCAAAGATTCCCAAAGGAGTAAATCATGATAATCTAATTAAAATCAAAATAACTCCAATTGGGGAAAAAGTTAAAACAATTAAATGCGGTCTGTTTAACATAAGATCGCTTTCCTCTAAAAGTCTGCTAGTTAATGACTTGATTTGTGATAATCACATTGACTTGTTTTGCCTTACAGAAACCTGGCTGCAGCAAGAGGATTATGTGAGCATAAATGAGGCAACTCCTTCAAGCTATTTAAATTTTCACATACCCAGAAGTTCTGGGCGAGGAGGAGGAGTAGCAACAATCTTCCAGTCTGACTTACTGATTACTCCCAAAACAGTTAATACCTACAACTCTTTTGAACATTTAACCTTTAATTTCCCTCATCCAAATTTCAAGGCAAGAAAAACTCTTCTTTTTATAACTTTGTATCGTCCGCCAGGTCCTTACTCTGAATTTCTAGATGAGTTTTCAGAGTTCCTTTCTGATTTGGTATTAAATACTGACAGGGTCATCATAGTGGGAGATTTTAACATCCATGCTGACATTGAAGGCGATAGCTTAAGAGCAGCCTTTAATGCTATCTTAGACACTATTGGCTTTGTTCAAAATGTGAATAGTCCCACACATTCTCATCTTCATACTTTGGATCTTGTGCTGACATACGGCATAGAATGTGAAGAAATAACAGTATTTCCTCACAACCCTGTCCTCTCTGACCACTTTCTAATAACCTTCAGGATTACTTTAACAGAGTTCTCCTCCCCCAAAAGAAGGTTCAATTTTAGTAGATCTTTATCAGATAGTGCAGTTATAAATTTTAAAGAATCTGCTTCACTTTCTCTCTCCTCTGTGTCGCTGAGCAGTGCTGCAGAGTGCAAAAGCATAACTTATTCCCCTTCACAGGTTGATGATTTTGTTGATGGGGTTGCTAGTTCTCTGTGTACTGCCTTAGACAACGCAGCTCCCTTGAAAATGAAAACCGTTGAAAATAGAAAGCTTGCTCCTTGGTTTAATGCAGAGCTGCGTACTTTGAAGCAAAATGCTAGGAAACTGGAGAGAAAATATCGCTCCACAGGCCTCCGGGAGTCCTTCCTAGTCTGGAAAAATGGTTTACTGCTGTATAAGAGGACCCTTTGTAAAGCAAGAGCAGCATACTTCTCCTCATTAATAGAGGAGAATAAGAATAATCCTAGATTTCTTTTTAATACAGTTGCCAAACTCACCCAGAGCCATAGCTCTGTTGAACCGTCCATTCCACCTGCTCTTAGCAGCAATGATTTTATGGGATTCTTTATAAATAAGATTGATCTTATTAAAAAGAAGATCATAAGCACTCCTCTATCCGCAATTGTATCTGAGGTAGTCATGGAATCTGAACCGGGTTTAGACTGCTTTGATCCAGTTGAACTTTCTGAATTAGCAAAATTATTGTCTTCATCTAAGCCTTCAACTTGTATGTTAGATCCAGTTCCAACCAGGTTATTTAAGGAGGTATTCCCTTTGATCTCCTCCTCCATTTTAGATGTGATTAATCTATCTCTGTTACAGGGATATGTACCTAAAGCTTTTAAGGTTGCTGTAATTAAACCTCTGCTTAAGAAACCGTCTCTTGACCCAGATGACTTGGTCAATTATAGACCTATATCCAATCTTCCTTTCTTATCAAAAATTCTTGAGAAAGTAGTTGCCAAACAAGTTTGCGACCACTTACATCATAATGAACTTTTTGAAGAGTTTCAGTCTGGCTTTAGAGCTCATCATAGCACTGAAACAGCTCTGGTGAAAGTCACTAATGATATTCTCATGGCCTCAGATAATGGACTTGTATCTGTGCTCGTCCTGTTGGATCTTAGTGCTGCATTTGATACAGTTGACCATAATATTCTTTTAGAAAGACTTGAATATTTTGTTGGAATTAAAGGAACAGCACTAGACTGGTTTAAATCTTATCTATCTGATCGAATTCAGTTTGTTCATGTTAATGATAGATCTTCAACACGCTCAAAGGTTACCTGTGGAGTACCACAGGGATCAGTGCTAGGACCAATTCTCTTTACTTTATACATGCTCCCAATTGGTAGAGTTATTAGACAGCATGGGATTAATTTCCACTGTTATGCTGATGACACCCAGCTATATCTGTCTATAAATCCAGATGAAGCTAACCCATTACATAGATTACAGGCATGTCTTGAAGACATAAAAACCTGGATGACTCTTAACTTTCTGCTTCTGAATGCAGACAAAACAGAAGTTATAGTCTTTGGACCAGAGTCTCTGAAAAAGAAGCTGATTAGCCAGTCACTTCATTTGGATGGGATTAAACTGATTTCAGATAATAAAGTAAAAAATCTTGGTGTTATTTTTGATCAGGACCTGTCATTTAAATCCCATATCAAAGAGGTTTCTAGAATTTCCTTCTTTCATCTGAGGAACATTGCAAAAATTAGAAATCTCCTGTCCAGGGGTGATGCTGAGAAACTAGTCCATGCATTTGTTACTTCAAGGCTGGACTATTGTAATTCTTTACTATCAGGAAGTCCACAAACTGTAATTAAAAGCCTTCAGCTGATCCAAAATGCTGCAGCCAGAGTTCTGATGAAAATTAAAAAGAGAGATCATATCTCTCCTATCCTGGCTTCTCTTCATTGGCTTCCTGTTAAATCAAGAATAGAATTTAAAATCCTGCTTCTCACATATAAAGCCTTAAATGGCCAAGCTCCATCTTATATCAGAGATCTGATTGTTCCTTATGTTCCTAACAGAGCATTTCGTTCTCAATCTGCAGGTTTACTAGTGGTTCCTAGAATTTCTAAAAGTAGAATGGGAGGCAGATCATTTAGTTATCAGGCTCCTCTCCTGTGGAACCAACTACCAGTTTTAGTCCGTGAGGCAGACACCCTGTCTACTTTTAAGGCTAGGCTTAAAACTTTCCTTTTTGATAAAGCTTATAGTTAGGGTGGCTCAGGTTATCCTGAGCTGTCTTTAAAGTTATGCTGCTATAGGCTTAGACTTTTGGAGGACATAGGGACCCCCATTTCATCATTCTGCTTCATTCTATCTCTATTCTCCTATTCTGCAGAATCTGTTAGTTCAATCTCTAACCTTCTGCTCTCTCTGCTTTTCCTCAGAGTAGCTTTGCCTCGTCTGTTCCTGTTTGGCTGTGACGTCATCCAGGAAAGAAACATCAGCTGTGCTGCTTCCATCAACACCCTTGTTTGTAGATGTTGGAGATCGGCCTGTCTTCAGGTGTGGTCCTGTTTCTCTGGCCGTGGCTGGGTGGATGTGCTCTCTTCATCCTCTGGCATGGGAGCTGCCTTGGAGCTCGTCTGCCTGGCTGTGTGTTTCCTGGATGGGGCCGCCTTTTACAGTTGCTTTTTGTATCTCTGCTTCTGTCTCCTTGAACCCCAGTCGGCCTCGGCAGATGGCCGCTCGCACTGAGCCTGGTTCTGCTGGAGGTTTCTTCCTGTTAAAAGGGAGTTTTTCCTCTCCACTGTCGCTACAAGCATGCTTAGTGTGAGGGATTGTATTTGAGTCAATGAGTCAATGCAATCAACTGGTTTTCCTTAGATAGAAAACTTTGTATTAATTTGACTGTATGATCTGGTTGAACTGTAAAGTGCCTTGAGATGACATGTGTTGTGAATTTGGCGCTATATAAATAAACTGAATTGAATTGAATTGAATCAGGATTCATGTTCCAACAAACATCAGTCTCCATGTTCTGCTTTCCACTGATTATTTTCCATAAGAAGGACGTTAAAGTTAAGTATTAGGAGGTCAGATGATGTATGAAACTTTTACCACTTTAACAAAGAGTTATCTGCAGTAACACTGAAGTTATCAGTACCAATCAGATCTAAGGATAGAGGATGGTCCTCTGTTGATGAACTGTTCTCCACTACAAGTTTAATGAAGAACATCTTACTTCAATGGGTCTCACTGGCTGTTTGGCAGGGGCGGAGCTAGATGGCGGGGCCATGGCCACCCTTAGCCAATCATTGGTCACCCCTGTCGCCACCCTTACCATTTATTTACCTCTAATACAGATGTGGCAACAGTAATACTCTCAAGTGGAATATTCTAAACATAAAAATTTTTCATATATTAACAATTACTTGACAACAAAAACACTGTGGTTAATTATGCACATCAATATACTAACATTAAAAATGATAAGTACAGAATTCAAGCAGAAAAAGATTTTGTGTTTTATTGGGTAAAGAGAAAATTATGTGTCTCTGCAAATCATCTAGGAGTCTTCAGTGAAATGATAGATAAATAACTATTTCAATAAAAACATATTAAATAATCCTTTTATGTTGATTTTAGTACTTATATGCAGAATGATTAGTGATAAAAGTAGGTAAGTAATGACAATGAAAAAGATGTTCGCCCAAAACTCAAACCTGAAAGAATTTTATCCACTATACCTTTTATTTAGAAAGGACGGGTGTTTGAATATATTCGTCTATTTGTTAGCAAAGGGTGTGGGAAAGTATAGTTTGTCTTTATTTAGAAAATATGGATGTTTTGCTTGTTAATTTCCCTGTTGGAACAGTGAAGATTGACCGTTAGGTTTTGGTGCCTATCTACTTTCAGCCACCCCTAAGTTTACATTGGTAATTTTCTGGCTACTGTCTTTCTGCTGTCTGGATGAGAGTTTCCCAAATGTTTTTCTTTTTTTTTTTCACCAACAAACACCAACAAGAGTTGGCTCATGACCCAAACTATTGGATGAGTACACAAACGTTTCAATAAATCAATCATTGGTGTTATAATAATTTAAAAAAGGAACAACACAACAAATGTAATTGGTTTATTTTCAGGTACTTAGTGATGTTTTTTTTATTTTCTATAAGAAATTCAAAATAAATGCTTTTTGTTTAATTTAATTTCTGTAGTGGATCTAAACATCCCATACTGGTTGCTCAAGGAGCCCAACTTTGGGAATCAATGGTCTAGATGATAACATAGAAAAAATGAATACAACATTTCCTCATGAATGTTTCAACTCTTATCCATTTTTCCAACCAAGAGTTAAAGACAAAAATTTAAAGAGTTTGTCAAAAATTGTTCAACTGATTGTGTAAACTTATTTAACTCGGTGGAACTTAGTTTTTCAATCACATTCCAGAATTTTACAGTTAAAAAATCTTTTCTAATCTTTTCAGAATAGCCTCCTGTCCAATAATGATGCTGAAAAAAACAATCAACGTCTTTGCCTTTCTAGATTTGATTAATAATTTAACACCCAACATCCAGTTGGGTGTTAAGACTTTACTTTTTGTGATTGGAATATTCCCTCCAATTTTTTTTTTATCATTATCAATAAAAGAGCATTAAAAGAAAAGGAAATGGGTCAGATTAGCTTAATTTAAGGCTTCTGGCGTCATACATCTGTCTTAAATCTGTGTGTGGTAAACATGGCCCCCTTTTTCTGGGGGACATGTGTGATGCTTTTGTGTGCAAGCTTCAAGGCTCTTTAGGTGCCATTGTTGTTCGGACGCTGCAGAGGTTGGGGGTGGAAATGAGGACCACCATCTCTTCATAGTACTCAAACCATTGTGTTTGACACACAAACTCCTCTCCATGACCTCAACCCGTCCCACCACGCACACACACACACACACACACACCCCACACTCTCACACATGTTTGTTCTGCTATATGTAGTGAGGACCATATGTTCAATCCCATTGACTTCCATTGATTTTCAGTCATTTTCAACCCTTTCTATGTCCTAACCTTAAAACTAACCCTAAACCTAACCATTAGCAATGTATAGCTCACCCCAATCCTAATCCAATTGACATCTTAGCCCTAACCATTTGCAAAATGCCTTGTGAGGACCACCAAAATGTCCTCACTTCACAACAACTAGTCCTCATTGTGATGGTGAAATTGGAAAAATTGTCCTCACTTTCTACACAAGTGCACACCCACACACACTATTCCATCTGACAATTTAGTTATATTGTCTGATAAAGAAAGTGTTATTTTATGTTATGTCTTTAATAACAAAAGTGAAATACTAAGAAGTATAATTAAAACCTAAAGAATTTATGCCATATTTTCTTTTTTCCTGCCTACGTGTTTGTTGGGAACGCCCCACAGCCACTGTGTGAAAATGACAGGAAAAGGACTTTACTACTCAGCCAAAATCCAGTATTTGGTCAAGTTTCATCTATCAGTCATGGGGTTACTAGAACGGAATTTCAAAATAAAAGCCTAATTTTGATTTTATTTAAATAGGAATTGATTTACTCAATATTAATCAAGGTTGTGTTGCTTTCTGTGATAGGGATAGTTGAGAGAATAGACTTAAAGAACAAGACTATATGGAAGTTCAAATATCTTCTTTTTTTAAAACAGATGCATCATAGTTATGTGTGTAAGAATAAATTATGAAGCATTATTAGTTTCTGATAATTGGCAGATAAAATATGTTTTCAATCTATGTAAATAATCAAACTTTAATTGATTTTTCTGGAAGTATGGCAAAATAATTCAGGTTAAACTCCTGTAGCCTGGATTTGACCTTTGCCAGATTTGGCAGTGCCAGATTTCATTGATCACTCTGCATTATAACATCTAAATTACATCTCAAAACTGAAATAGTGACACTGAGTACCCAAATAAACCATGCACCCAACTTTTAAACTCCAGTAGCATGGATTTGACCTTTGCCAGATTTCATTGATCACTCTGCATTATAACATTTATCCTGTCCAATCAGAAGCTTTGGATACTCACTTCCCTCCAATCAGAATGGAGTCGCTTGACGTTGCTTTACTTTTATACCAGGCAATTAGGATGCATCCACATTGAGACTACCTTAAGTGTAAGTATTAAGTGTTGTGGCTATATGGAACTGTTGTTCTCAGGCCGAAATAAAAAAAAAACTGCTTAATCTATTCTCTATTCTATTCTATTCTCTATTCTCATGTTCTGCAGTTCTGTTAGTTCAACCCCTAAATTTATGTGCTCTTTCATCCCTCTGACATGAAAACTAGCTCAGAGTTCATCTTGTTTACCAAACCCTAACCCTTTTCTTCCTAGATAGATCCACTCATGGAGACAGGTCATCTTTACCTTTTCTAACATAGAAACCATTAATGGATCAGTGCATCTATACTTGTTGTGTATGTCTGATTCTCTCTTTTCGAATCTCCAGTCAGCCACTGTGGAAGGTCTCTCACACTGATCCTGGTTCAGCTGGATGTTTCTTCCTGTTAGAAAGAAGTTTTCCTCTCCACTGTTGCTGTATGCATGTTTGGTATGAGGGATTACTGCAGAGTCAGTGACAAGATGCAGGACTACTGTTGCCACATATATATATTATAAATATATATATATATATATATATATATATATATATATATATATATATATATATATATATATATATATATATATATATATATATATATATATATGCATATGTAAAACTAAATCCAAATAAAAGTTTTTTTGAGTGTTTTTAAACTGCAGTATCTACACTTCTACTTAAGTATGTGTGTACTTTTGACACCACTGTATATATTTTATATTTTTTCCTTTTATGCTTTAGAAGTCTGAATTAAAAATAACTAAAATGCTCAGTTGTAGTTGAATTGCGGTTTAGGAGATTATGCTTTTATTTTGTAATATCGTCCCGGAAGTGTGACGTCGTTGGTTGAGTTATACTATCGCAGCGTCCCTCTCCGCCCCGGGCAGAGAAAGCCACGACTGTTGCTTGGTGTGTTCAGCTCAGCAGACGGCTGCGCCCTCGCTGTGTCTGTAGGCTTTAACAACTGACCATTCAGGACCTGCGTTTATTAGCAGCCCGTGCTCACTCGGCGACACTCGGAAACATGAATGGAAAGTCCGCTAACGGTACGCTGGGAGGAATGGCCTGTATCGAGGGTCTACCGCCGCTGCCGAAGAGCCTCAGCGGGCTGCTGAACTCGAGCGGCGGCTCGTGGAGAGAAATGGAGAGGATGTACGTGAAGAAAACCATGATCCAGGACGACCTGAGCCGAGGCAGGAACAACACCGACAGCCTCCTGGCCAGCAAGCCTGCCAACCTGGACGCTGCTTTGGCTCTCCTGCGGAAAGAGATGGTAACATTTCAGGGAGTGTTCATCTTCACCGAGCCTTTTTATTTTCCTCACCAGAGAGAAAGCCGTTTAATCCCAGAGAAACAGGCATGAAAAACAAGATTAACTCCTAAAGGAAAGTCTGGTTGTTAAGCCTTATGTTGCTTCTCTTTCTGAAATACCCAACGGCTTGGTTATTTTTGCTTGGATAATTAATGAAACATTTTTATATCATAATAATTCCCAGCTGTACCTAAAATAATAGACTTTAATTCATGAAAAATACATTATTTTTAAGGCGTACCTCATGAATGTATGTTGACTGATATTTTTTATGTGGAATTTAACTCTAAAAGTAAAAGCAGACCCATAAGAAAAACTGAATTGATTTAAATAATAAAAGTTGATATAAGGAAAAAAAAGTACACTTTGGATGAAAATTAAAAATAAAACTAGCAATTGAGCCAAAAATACTTAAGCTGTAAAAAAAAAAAAAAAAAAAAAAAAAAAAGCAGTGAATATTAAACTCAAGATAAATGATGAAAGCATCAGACAGAAGAGGATTAGGGCCACTGAAAAAAAATATAAAAAGTAAATATTTGAGTATAATATGGGGAAAAGGTCAGAATTCTGACTTTAATCGCAGAATTCTGACTTTTTAATCTCAGAATTCTGATTTTTCAATCTCAGAATTCTGACTTTTCAATCTCAGAATTCTGACTTTGTAATCTCAGAATTCTGACTTTGTAATCTCAGAATTCTGACTTTGTAATCTCAGAATTCTGACTTTAATCTCAGAATTCTGACTATTTCATCTCAGAATTCTGACTTTTTAATCATGAAGGAAGGAAGAGATGTGGAGCAATCAGCTTCACTGATAAAAATGTGAGTTTTTTTGGAGGGCCAGTAACACATTGGTGGAAAATGATGTAATTAGGTGACTTTTTGCATGTCTTAGGGGTCTGCAGTGATGCTACTTCATTAATGGAAGAGTGTTTGTTAGCTGTCAGAATTTAGTCAAAATTCTGAGATTAAAGTCAGAATTCTGAGGGGGAAAAAAAGTAATAATTGTGAGATTAAAGTCAACATTTCTTTTTTTCAGTGGCCCTACTCCTCTTTCGTCTGTACACGTTGCAAATGAAAAGATAAAATAAATTCCACAAAAGCAAGGTAAATCATTTAGTAACAATGCAAATCTTTTACATGAAACTACATTAAATGTAATTCTGATCTATAAATATATTTTCTTACAATCTGAAGGCAGACATAAGTTCAAGCCCAATACTATAAATGTTTTATTTTATTTTTAATTCAACAATTGCACAGTTTACATGAATACATGAACATTCGTCTCCATTGTGAAAATATTACACTGTGCAGTATCCAACATTGCTGGTGTTTAAACATAAAACAAAAAATGAAAATTTTCATCATCACATTTTGCCAGGAAAAGTACAAATTTACAAAAATATATCAATTTGTTTACAAACATTTACATTTTTTGTTGCCTTTTGATTAAGAGAATACTTAATTGTGTTGACATATTGCTTGACCTCATTGTTAAAAGCAATAAAAGATATTTTGGAATGTCTAAACTTACATTTATGAATGTAGAATTTTGCCAAGAGAATAATCAGATTATTAATGAAAGTTCCATTTGGTCTAGTCTTAGTACTGTTGAGGTCATAAAGTCCAAATAGGACATCCTTCCAAAATAACAAAATCTTTCTCAATTTTTTCTGCAATAAACTTAAAAATGTCAGACCAGAGTTTTTGGACAAAAGTGCAATGCCAAAACAAATGGATTGCTGTTTCAACACTCATAGAACAAAAAGTACACAATACATCAATGTCTTTTTTTAAATTTTTTGTTTTATTTTAAAACACCTTGATATTTCCTCTAACCTTTACTGGAAGCCAGTGCAGAGGCGCTGTAACCAGTGGCATGCGAGTATTTACTTGTAAAGGCTTAAACCCAATCTGTGACATTCTGCACCATGTAAACCCCTCAAACTCAATGTTACACAAACCAGATAAAAAGCTTATAATGTCATTTTAGTGTTGCTACGATGATATACATATATGAATCACCTGCAAAGATGTAGCAGGGAACTTCCATGTAAGGTTTATTTGTTCATTAGTTACTCAGCAGCATAATTTGCAGTAAATTTTACCAGACAAGTAAAATAGAACATATAAGGAATTCCAAAACAAAAACTAAAACGATGCACTACATAAAAATATATTTGCATACAAATCCTAAACCTAAAACTTGCATGTAATTTATGATGAAAATGCAAAGAATAAAAGCTAAAATAAAGGCATTAAAGCAAATTAAAAATGCAATGGAAGAAAAAAATCAACATAGAATTTGATAAATGAATTAAATAAAACTACATAGTAATATCTTCAAATAATTTAAACTAAAAAGATTCTAATCTGAGTTTGAAAGAATCAGCATATTCCGCTGACCTCATTTCTTCTTGATCCACCATAAACCAGTGATGTTTCACAGTGTCCTTTAACACTAGTGTACCTGTAACTGTAAAGGCATGTTAATAAACCACGTAAAGCAACGCCTTACTGCTATCTGTATGTTAAGAGTAAAAGAAAAATATATACCAGACATGTGATCACATAATCTCTAATAGTCCTTTCCCAGCAGCAGGAATATTCATCCCTAACAGCTGGTCCAGCAACCTGCTGCTTTGCTTGTAGCCGCCTGCATTTGACCAACAGCTTGAAGTCCACAGAGCTTAATGATATGGTAGTTGTCCTATATAAAGCCACACCCTGGTCTGCAGAGCACAGGAGTTCAGATAGGTTTGTGAAGAACAATGCAGGGTTAACACATCAGACAAGCAATGATGAACTCCCTTCAGCTTCTTTATCATCTTGTTTTGGAACTTAAAGCAGCATCAAAAGGCTCATTTTCCAAACCCCATCACATCACATTGTGGTTAAAATGTAAACAACTAACATAAACTTTCTTTTCTTTGTAATGAAATAAATAACAGTGTGTGTTGAACAAAAAAAAACAACTAGAAAACAGACCACGTTTGAGAGCTTGAACAAGGAAAATAACTTCCTGAGAAAAAGCAGAGATGTTTTTCTTTACCTATTTAATGTGACGGCTGAGCCTGCTTGTTTGAACAGAGCAGCTTCTTGACTTTGTTAGAAACATAGCAGCCATCGCTCTCGGCTCTCAGGGGTTACCATATTAGGGTTGGAACCGAACGGTTCGGACGGTTTTCATAAACCGTTCCATCCCTATACCATATGTATTAGCTTTTCATGTATTTCTGTGCAGAAAAAGGTCTTATTTGCACATTTTTACGGATCCAAATGGAAACAACACATCAATTGCAATCTTACTTTGACAGTGCTGCGTATAGGGCTATAACCATTATTTTACAAATAGGTTAATTTGTTGATTGCTTTTTAGATTAACCAATTAATAATAGGATAGCCAAAGGTTCCTTAAAGAAGATTTTTTGTGTGAAATTAAACCAAGTGAAACTAAAACTTTTCCTCTAAAAAGAACACATTGACAGACAGAAAATATTTTTATCTTAAATGCAAAATGCATACTTATTTTTTGTATGATCTTGGTATAATTACTGCTCTAGGTGGGTCGCTCTTTTAGCTAATCGTTAACTCCAGTTAGTGATTAATTGATTACTGAATTAGTAGATTATTATTTCAATAATCGAGTATCATAATCTGATTAAAGGGCAGATTATACTTCTGCAACCGCACATCAAACGTTGCTTGGGTCTGGTGGCGAACCAGTTTTGCTGGTATGCTTCTGCACCATCGGCCTGGAATTTCTAGGTACGCACAGCAGTTTCCTGCCAAAGCGCAAAGGGGAGCCGATTTGAGAACTCGCGAAACTTTGGATGAATGTTCACAAGAACTTTGGCGGCACCGACTGGAGTGTTTATTTTCCAAAACAACAATGGCGCATCTGCAAGATACACTATATTGCCAAAAGTATTTGCTCACCTGCCTTGACTCACATATGAGCTTAAGTGACATCCCGTTCCTAATCCATAGGGTTCAATATGACGTCGGTCCACCCTTTGCAGCTAGAACAGCTTCAACTCTTCTGGGAAGGCTGTCCACAAGGTTTAGGAGTGTGTTTATGGGAATTTTTGACCATTCTTCCAGAAGCGCATTTGTGAGGTCGCACACTGATGTTGGACGAGAAGGCCTGGCTCTCAGTCTCCGCTCTAATTCATCCCAAAGGTGTTCTATCGGGTTGAGGTCAGGACTCTGTGCAGGCCAGTCAAGTTCATCCACACCAGACTCTGTCATCCATGTCTTTATGGACCTTGCTTTGTGCACTGGTGCACAGTCATGTTGGAAGAGGAAGGGGCCAGCTCCAAACTGTTCCCACAAAGTTGGGAGCATGGAATTGTCCAAAATGTCTTGGTATGCTGAAGCATTCAGAGTTCCTTTCACTGGAACTAAGGGGCCAAGCCCAGCTCCTGAAAAACAACCCCACACCATAATCCCCCCTCCACCAAACTTTACACTTGGCACAATGCAGTCAGACAAGTACCGTTCTCCTGGCAACCGCCAAACCCAGACCCGTCCATCAGATTGCCAGATGGAGAAGCGCGATTCGTCACTCCAGAGAACGCGTCTCCACTGCTCTAGAGTCCAGTGGCGGCGTGCTTTACACCACCGCATCCGACGCTTTGCATTGCACTTGGTTATGTATGGCTTGGATGCAGCTGCTCGACCATGGAAACCCATTCCATGAAGCTCTCTGCGCACTGTTCTTGAGCTAATCTGAAGGCCACATGAAGTTTGGAGGTCTGTAGTGATTGACTCTGCAGAAAGTTGGCGACCTCTTCGCACTATGCGCTTCAGCATCCGCTGACCCTGCTCCGTCAGTTTACGTGGCCTACCACTTCGTGGCTGAGTTGCTGTCGTTCCCAAACACTTCCATTTTCTTATAATACAGCTGACAGTTGACTGTGGAATATTTAGGAGCGAGGAAATTTCACGACTGGATTTGTTGCACAGGTGGCATCCTATCACAGTTCCACGCTGGAATTCACTGAGCTCCTGAGAGCGACCCATTCTTTCACAAATGTTTGTAAAAACAGTCTGCATGCCTAGGTGCTTGAATTTATACACCTGTGGCCATGGAAGTGATTGGAACACCTGATTCCAATAATTTGGATGGGTGAGCAAATACTTTTGGCAATATAGTGTATCACGGAGATGGACCTAGAGTTGCTAGACAGGTTCTGTTAAGGGAGTTGGCAAAAAGACAAAGGAGGACGCCTAGGTTGTCCATTGTAGTTGTTCCTGGGTTTTTAAAAACGGTGCGCCCAGAATCGAGAAGGACGACCACACAGACAGCCGGAAAGGCATACCAAGGACCAATCACAGCTGCTTTTTGTCTGCTACTTCTGCTTGAGGTCTGCGCGGGTTTGCGACCGTCCGACGCGTAGTCAGGATTTCTTTGAGGTGCGAGACGACGGTTGCAGAACCTCTGCGTGGGGGGAGTGGTCGCACACAGCGACCGATTTGACCGTTGCAGAGGCTATGCGTCAGGAGCATGAATTGGCCTCAATTGTATTAGCCCTAGCTGCATACTCTGTTGCTACTGAAAACCGGAACTCTTCCAGCTCGCAGGCAGAGAGCTAGAAGTCTGTAATGTGCGATCAGAGGACAGATGGAGCAGGGCATCTTGCAGCTCTGATGACGTCAGAGTGGTCAAGGTGGAAAAATCCAGTTTATCAGCCTCTCATAATTTGGGGAATACTTATTGAAACCTTAAAGCAGGCTCCTAAGGTGAGTTGAGACCAGCTGCTCCCCATCCTTCTAATGTCTGGTCAGAAGCTACATTCATTTTCCACATTTATTGTTTTTCCTAAAGGATTTTGCTGACACCCAGAAATTATCCTGCAATCCCATTTGGGCTCAGGACGCAAAGGTTGAGAACGGCTTGTCTAATGAATAATCCGATTTTCATTATCCTGTGCTTTTGCTCGACTGTAAGGAGAGTGCTGATAAAAAGATTTTAAAAAATCTCAGAAGATTAAAGCAAACCATTAAAACAGAAAATGTTTCAGTTTGCTGTCTAGGAACTACACTATCGTGTGTCTACAAAATCATGCTTGCTCTTAGTGGTTAATTGAACTAAATCAGATGTATAATAAAAATACGTTTGACACCTGATCTTGAACATGCCTTAAAGATGATTTTGGAATTTTTTTTTTTTCTAGAAAGCTTTCTGCAGTTTCAAATTTTGGTGAAATTTCATTTAACTCATTATTTACTGAACAAACACAAACAGAACAATATTAGTGATTCGTTCAGGGATCCTAAGGAGTGTGAAGAAGTTTGGAATTTAAAGAATTTTCCAAATTGTTTTGGAAAAGTAAACGGACTCTGGAACCTATTTTTTCCTCCATCCATTCTTGTAGCTTTTGCACGTTTTTCTGTTCACTCATGACCTTTTTATAAGATACCTGCTGTATGTTTTAAATGGAAAAAGGACCAAGGTTGAATTTAACTGGAGCAACGTAAAATCCTGACATGATACAGGCTCAATGAAGACTACGGAAGAGGATTAGGGCCAGTTGGGAAAAAAAAAAAGTTAACTGATTTTTACATTTTATTTCAGTTTAGTATGGGAAAAAAGTCAGAATTCTGACTTTAATCTCAGAATTCTGACTTTAATCTCAGAATTCCGACTTTAATCTCAGAATTCCGACTTTAATCTCAGAATTCCGACTTTAATCTCAGAATTCCGACTTTAATCTCAGAATTCTGACTTTTTCCCCATGTTGAACTGAAATAAAATTTAAAAATCAGTTAACTTTTTTTTTTCAGTGGCCCTAATCCTCTTCCGTAGAAGACATAGCATCAAATCTGTTTTTTTTTTTAAGTCGTGTCTTTTCATCAATAAAAAACAAGATTCAGTCCAGTTCTTAGAATCCGGGGCTGAACGATATGACTTAAAAATCTAATTTATTTAATTTACCCCAATGTTTTTTTTTCCTCTTTTACGTTTCTTAAAAGATTACAAATGACATGCATTACTTTCAGAAACTGGTTGTTGCTTTTTTCACAACAAACTACATGTTAACAGCTAATGGTATTACACCGTGAGCAAGTTTATCAGTAATGGAAACAAAAAGAGATAAACTGATGTCAATTTTCTAGAATTAAATAATCAGAAAAAAAAAATTTGATAGATTCCAAAACCTTATAATAAATATTTTAATTTTTTTCAATATCTCATCGCTGTTTGTTCAGTTCCTGCGTTCAGTGTCTTCTCATTCCCCTATTGACGGTTGTTCCTCATACATTCTGACATTACCATTATTTTCATAATTTAGTCTAAATTTTAAAGATTAATGAGTCTCTGAACTACGCCCCCTACAGGTAGGGCTGCGCCAACAGGACATGTCCCTGCTGTGCCAGCTGTGGTCGCTCCACGAGTCCATCCAGGAGTACAAGGGCAGCTGCCATGACCTGAGCGCCGCCTCCAGCCTCAGCATGATGGAGAACGGCTACTTCGACGAGGATGATGAATACTACGCAGGCTCCACTCCCACCGGGGAGCATCCGGACGGGGAGGCCGGGGACGGCAGCTCAGCGATGGCAGCGGCCAAGAACGGGAACCTCAGCAGCGGCAAAGAGGACAGCTGGGACTCCTTCCGCGTTGCCATCTGAGGCCTGCATTTATTTTTTTTTGTTCTGCAGACGGATCCATGTTTTGAGCCAAGCTGTGAGAAGGGAGTGGCTGGTTGGTGTTTCACATTAAAGCAACAGAAGAGGAAAGATCTCATCCTAACTCCTCAGGTGAAACAAACATCTGTCTTTGCTGGAGGATGATTTTTTTTCTTTTTTTTTATTAGTTTCATCAGGATTTAGGGATGAGAAAACCAAGACTTAATATTATGTGCTGCTCTTTTCTCAGCCAGTCACTCTTCTTTTTTTCTTTATTTTGCATAATCAACATATATGGACAAAGTTTTATTATTTATTACATAATATAAATAACAAAATATTCTTTTCCTTTTTAATCTCATTGAACATTTTGTACAAAAGGTACAAACAGAAAGGTTGGAAATACCTGAACTTTGGACGTTAAACCGGTAGGTTGAGATGTTTTTAAGATATTTGGGTCTCGCTGCAGGAGGAGGAACTAGTTGGACTGAACAAAAACTAACATTTATCCCCATAAATCTAAAGGAAAACGGGTTAAGTGTTGCTAGTTAACAGTAGAGCAGAACTGGTTTACTACACAGGGAGTAAACCTTCATCATTTAGGAGGAGCATATCTGCCCTGCAAGTCCTACCTGTCTCACTGGAAACATTGAACACCTGAAAGGAGGGGAAATCATCTGAGTGGCTGGTTTATGATCAGAGTTAGAAACAGTTTAGTTATAACCAGCCTTTAGTGAGCAGAATCAGGAATCATAAAGAAAGTTTTCTGTTCTTAAAGTAGTTTTTTTTTTATTGTTTTATTCATCTACAAGCTGCACGTATACCTGAAATGGGACATTTATAGGGAAAACGGGCAGAATTTGCAGGAATAAACTTCCCATTGTGGCCTTTATGCTCTGCTGAAAGCATATTCAAACAGCTGCAGCTTAAACCCCAACTTGTTTGGGTTCTGCCACAGATAATCTAAGCAGAATCCTCTCTGCTGATGCAGCTCTGCAGCATATCTGCATTCTTTAAGGGGTCCGGTTTAGATTTAACAACCTCTGCTTCCTTCACACACTGTAGCAGATGGGACGTACTGTTGATTTATAAGAAGTTCTGCACACAGAGCAGAAAACCAGCCTTATTTCTGATGTAAATGTAATCTTTTGCTCTTAGTGTTTCATTTCGAATGATTCTTTTGTCAGTTTCTTCAGCAAAGCGTCTATCAGAACCTGTAGCTCGTGGCGCCGCACCTCTGTAGCAGCTCTTTTTCCAGGTCAGGCGGCTCGATTTCTCAACTCGCCATCATGTCTGTCACAAACCAAAGGCGCTCATAAACTCAGCATTGTTTTTGGTTTAAATGTGCTGATAGGAAACATATGAATGATTTGTATCCAAGGAATGTTTTTAAGAAAAACAAAGGCTTCAAATAGGCCGATTTTCTCCATTATGTCTACAGATGTACGTTTTCAACCAAAATTCAATTAGGATTTATTTATCTCCTCATCTTTGTTTTTTTTTTAGTGCAGTTGTTGCACATTTCATCTCTTAAGTCATTTTATACTCTGACAGTTTGGGTCCTTCATACCAGAAAACCTCTTTTACCTTATGCGTCCAATTTTCAGTAATTGTTTATCGACTCATTACTAAAAATTGGGTTTCATGGGCTCCAATAAAGTAGCAGCAATAGCTTGCTCTGTTATTTTTGGTGTTATTGGGGATCGTGACCCAGCTTGTATATATGGATAAGAACATTCATCACTGAACATATTTAATCTTCACACCAATGTTCACAGATTTATGTCCTGCGTTAGATTGGAGCCTAATATGATAATTGATCTCATTCAATAAGGATACATAGGGAGAAGCAGATATCAGTGTGCTGATTGGTTCAGCTTTTTTGCAATCGTACATTAGCTGTCCACTATTAAATTTATCATAAATTGATTTTAAAAAAGTATTAGTATTTAATGACAATTATGGATTTTGTTTTTACATTTAATTTCCGGCTTTAAGAACCACTTCTTTTCACATTTCTATTTAATTCCAAACAGAGTAATTCAAGAACATGATCGACTATTAAGCATTTTCATGGCTGAAGCAAAAAAATAAAAAAAAAGGTGGAACTTGATCTTTGACCATCAAATATCTGATGTCACTTTTATTTCACTGCTGTGTTTTTTTCCTCTGGAAAAACAAACAAAATGGAAAGCAGATGTAAAGCAGCCTCCATTGTTATTCACACCCTGAGTGAAATAATAATAAATAAATAGAAAATTAATGAATAGGAAAAACCATTTATACAATTGTTGAAACATCCAGAAAGTTCATTCAAATGGAAAAATTCTATGTTTTGTTTAACATTAATTAATAAAATTGAGGTTTTGTGTAGCTACACGCTTAAACAGGAAAATTACCTTTTTTTTTTTTTTTTAAATGATTCCTGGTTTATTTCATTTATTTTTAAGGATAAAATCGATAAATCCGGAGCTTATAAAAGCTACTGTTATAATGATAGGATTACTTTTACTGGATTCTACCCCCCTTTAACTTTTGCCTTATCAGTGGTGAACAGATTACAGAATATCTAAAGGCTTTTTCTACAAATCTGATCTGCAAACATCTAGATGGAAACACAGCAAACATGCTTGTATCGTTCTCATTCGATAAACCAAATGTTTTGGTTCATATTTTGTTTTATTTGAAAGAAAGAAACAGGTTTCTGTTTCAGATTCATGAGGATTTATTGTGTTTTTTTTCTGCTGGATGTCTACACAGTTAGTGCCTTTGTAAAGCTGTAGCTTCCTGTTTTAAGACAAAAAGAAAGTCGATCCCTAAATGTTAAACTTTTGGATTTTATGATGGAGTATTAGGATGAATGACTTTTTAGAAGCTTTGTCTTAGAACAAAGCTCACTTTTGCTTAAAAAAAGTTGGAGAAGATTTAACAAATATATTTACAAATGCAATCAAAAAATGGAAGTAGTATTTCTTCAATCTAGTTGCTGCTATCTATCAAAGCAACTGCTTTATTCAAGGCTTCTTTGTTGCAGGCGTATGGAATAATTTTATCATTTCTTTGCATTAGAAGTATTTCAATTGCTTTCTTGGCTCTTCCTCAAAAATGTGAAGTTTTCTCCCATTTCTTAGCATTTTCTTTTCTAAATCCAAAACTTTTTCAATGCTTCCTCACTCAGCATGTACATCTTGACCTTTTTTCTTTACCTTTTAACCTTTTTTTTTTTCCTGTATGAATTGAAACTGTCCAATTCTCTTTTTTTTTATTCATTATTATTCATTACTCATTAATTTCCAGTTTTCTCTCTTGCTCAGATTTTTTTCTCTACACTTTGAGGTCTTTATCAGCCCTTAACCGTTTTTTTTGTTGATTTGGGTACCCAGCAACAGCTTTTTTATTAATATATATAGCCTAAACGTTTTATTTTTTTGTCTGTTTTGGTTTTTCTGGCTTTTCCATGTAGTATTGAAAATACAATTCAAGTATCTCACTTAAAGTAGCATTTAGCCCCCATTCAATAAATATATTGCACATTTTCTATTTGAAATGATGCTTCTGCAAAAAAGAAAAAATCCAAATAAAGCTTTTAAAAGACATCAATAAAATTCTTAGACGTAAAAGGCCCCTGTATTGGGGTCCATCCCTACGTTATGGATGGAAAATCCATCTGTCAGCAGGGGTGGATTTCTGACTCATCCCTCTGAAATCTAAGTGGGACCTTCACCGACATATGAGACCTAGAACACCTTAAAAAGTTCCCAATTCAGTTTTAATCCTATATGGGGAATAGCTTTAAATCAGGTTCTAACAGCCTTAAATCCAGTCTTGTGATGTGTTCTGGAACGCTGAGCCCTAAACTTCTCATTATGGATCATTTGAGCTTTTTAGCTTAGGCACACAGCGCTCTTTGTACAAATAAATCCAGCACATGAGAGCTAATGAGGAACACTAAACACCAGCTTATTGTACTCCCTGCTTCTACTATTTCACAATTACTTCATTAACATATTGGAGATGTTCTCAGGGTGACATTATGGTAGAAAATAGTCCAATATGTGACACTTGGGCAATTCTGCTGTTACAGTGAATTTGTATCCAGATGCAAAGGCAAAATGTAAATATCACCCAAATAAGATGGATTTTTATTTGAATGTTACAAGTATCATGTTAAAGACTCCTTATTTTACACTTGGATCATTTGGATTCAATTGACCAGGTTACAGTGCAGCTGCTGAAGCTTGACGTGTATAAACTTATCTGAAAGGTACTACTTAAAATCACGGTCACGCCTCAGTGTTCACACCCCAGCCGCTGTAGCTGGTAAAGCTTTAGGGAGGAATGTGACTCCACAGCCCGTTGAAGCTGAAATCGGAGAGTTTTTATGTTAGCAACCCCAGGCAGGAAAACACCCGGATGGCTTCAGTCGGATGGTTCAGTTAGTGGAGGTTTTTTGGTTTGTTTATTAACGCGTGTTAAAGGTTTACTGTTTGTAGTTAGGTGAATCTTTCAATATAAATCAGTGTTTTACACTTCTTTGATCAGTGCAATGGGGGATTTTTTTTGTGTGTGTGTGAAAACATGAAAAATGAAGGTTCAGTTTATTCCTCTGGTTCTCTACTACAGGATGTGTTTGGTCTGTAATATCAGTTATATTTACTGTACTCATACCTATAATAAAGTCATTCCATAATTTTCTGGTGTCATTTTTAGTTTTTTTTTTTTTCTTTTTTTGAGGAATTGAGTTATAAAAATGGAAAATGTTGGAATTTTTGTGATTAAAATTCTTTTGGAGTCGTTTTGTTTTACATTCTCTTTTTGCTGTCAAGTTGAATATGGAGTACTATTTTAATTCAGGGGTTTACTTTCATTATAATCCAGCCTTTATAGGGTTAAAAGGTGACAGTTTCAGCAGTGTCATTAATTTATAATTAAAACCAAAAGAATCCTGCATACCTGAGATGGGACCAAGTCATTTCTTCCCAAGTCTTTATAGTCAAGTCTCAATGCTGAAGTCTAAAGTCTCAGACTAACAAGTCTGAAGTGGTGGTGGAGCATTCAGCCTACTTGTGCAGGCCTTGGTCTTTAAAAGGCTGTTATTGGTTCCAGTCCTGGTCGTTTGACCTTTGCTGCATGTCTACTGTTCTCAACCTTATTTCCTGTCAGTTAACTTTGAAATCAAGGCCACTTGTGCAAAAAAATATATATGTATATATATTGTCCCTAAAAAGAGCAAAGAGTCCAACATCCAGGTCCTGTGGTTTCGATTTCAGGTCATAATGAGCAATCTTATTTATTTACTGGTGTGAAGAATCAAACCATGCAGATTAATATTGGATTTTACTTTTATGTCAACATAGTCATATGAAGTAAAGACACTTAAGTCAGTTCTTAAAAATACCGATCAGGGTTGAGATGCTCATCTTTTTTGTTATAACTGAAGTTATCCAATCTGAGGTTAATTTACAACTCTGCTGCACCTTTAGTGATTCCAGTGGTTCCAACATCTGGCTACTGTAACATCAGATATTACTGTGTGGAGCAGCTTTTCATTCCTCCTGCACTGAAATTCATATACAACACACCAATCCCTCTACTTCATTACTGCTGCCACGTATCCAACGTTTAGAACAGGCATCCCCGAAGTCGGTCCTCGAGGGCCGCTGTCCTGCAGATTTTAGAGGTTTCTCTGCTTTAGCACAGCTGATTCTGATGACTGCAGTTCAGCTAAAGCCTGTTAATCAACTATCAATGTAAATCAGCTGTGCTGAAGCAAAAAAAACTCTAAAACCGACTTTGGGGATGCCTGGTTTAGAAAACACAGGATTCAACAGCTTTTATTAATCACTTTCTTTTCTAGAAGCGAAGCAGATTGAGTCTTAACTGCAACTAATGTTTCTTATCAGCTTGCAAAGATTTTAAAAGTAACTGCACACTTTTAGTATAAATGTTTTACCAAGCGAACGCAGCTCAGAAGAGCTGAATCCAAACTACTGCTGCCCTACTTCTCCAATGTATCTGACTTGCATTCAAATGCTCCAATCTGCATTTAGGTCTTGAGAAGCTGCCATGCTCATGCATTTTCAGTAGAACTGATCATTACTGCAGCAGGAGGCTTTGATGTTGCAGCTTCTGGTGCTGGGAGCCTCAAAGGAAAGGCTGCTGATGATAACATCGTTTGTTTTCATACATGGAGACCGTTTGAATTCTCTAAAGTGATGAATAAGTGGGTCATGCAAAGCTTGTTTCATGCTGTTTTATGATAAAAATCTTCGTAGCTTTGCATTTAAAAATCGTTTGGAGCCTACGATCTCTATCTGTACTCTGGTTCTGTACAGTCTGTTTGACCGTCTGTTAGGAGATTACAGCAGATTAACATAATCTTGACTGCATAAATCCAAGGTGCGCCTCACTCTCTCCACAGGGCGGGGTGCAGCAGATTAGAAATTAAGAGCTGATTGGAACAGCACAAGCTTTCTTCACAAAAAACTCAAAAGCCGATCCACTGATGCTGTTACAAACCCAATTGTTGTTGAATCCTGAGTCCAACCTTTTAAAAACATTCCACATGGATTTTCTGTCTCCTCAGCTATTCACAGGCAAGCTTTGACAAGTCTTCATTTAAAAAAGGCAGCATACATCTGCACATACCTCAACTACAGCCGGCTTTAAGATAGTTTTCCTTTAAGTTTAAATGCTATCTAGAATGTTTAGGTTTATTTTTTTTTATAAGACAAGAGCCTGCTAGTTATTTAGGTTCAATCCATAATGGAACTGGGTCAATATTTCTGACAAAAGCTGAAAATCCTAAAAAATTTAATTTTTTTTGTGACAAATGGGGAAAAAAAGGGATAGATATGTTTTCCTAGAAAAAAGGGTTTTGTATTGTTTAGATTTATTTGAAGAAACATCTCCACATAGACAGATTTAGCTCTGGACACTTTTCTGAAACCTTTCTTCTTATTTGGATGCATGTTTATGCTTAGAGGTTTTCCAGCAAAATCCCATTGGCAGGACAGAGGGGGCCTCAGTAAAGATACTGAACCTGCTGTAGAAACTAAATAACACTTTGCTCTAGGACTACTTTAAGATCCCAGAAATGGATCAGAAGGTTTTCCCTTTTAAACTTATTGCCTAGGCACCCTGATCTTCGGACGAACAAACAGATCTCAGAGAATCAGGATTAGAAACCTGTACTTGTAAACAGTGGTGTGCCACAGGGCTGTGTGCTCAGTCCTGCCTCATTCTGACAGGACTGTGATGCCATCCAGTCTTCCACCGCTGTAGTTGGCCGATTACCAACACTAATGAGACTGAGTGCAGGCAGTAGGTTCTTTAGCTCCCGTTTTATGTCAGCATTGGAGGAGGGAGAGTATGTTAAGTTAAAAGATGTAAAAATTCAGATACACTTTACTCAGATGAATATGAATAACGCATTTCTTTTAAATCAACAGAATGAAGTCCAAAATTTGTCATTTAAAATACATTTATGGAGCAGGCTGTTTGAAACAAAGAGGTCTAGACTGACAAATTGAATACAGATGTTTTTTTTATTAGTCACACAATCTTATAAACAGCATTTTTTAACAACAGCCTCCACATAACTGCTGTGGAGGAGGGCTTCAGCTGATTCCTGTTCTAGTAGATTTCTTCATTCAATTTAAGATCAGATTTTTTTTAAATAAAGCTTAAAATATAAAGTATAAAGAAACAAATAATGTAAACCAAATCATAACAGCAGTTCATTACGTTATAGTGTCTGAACAATGACGAAACCCAAACATGAATCAGAAGAGAAGGGAACTGAATTAATTTCATACTTAAAACGAGCTTCTTAGTGCAGTTTATGCCAAAATTAACTTTTTTTTTTTCATTTCAACATGTTTCTAATCTGCTTAGGGTGATGACAACGAGGGCTTTTAACTCGGAGACATGAAGCGTGTTGCAAAAGATATGGATCAAAACACCAGTGGAAACATGCTGATATGATGTCTCTAATGCTGATGAAGACTTTTCCATTAATCATTAAGAGGGGAATAAATCAAATCTTATCTAGAAAAATATAAAAGTTTACACAATTTTTTATGTTTTATTATCTTCTGGGAGATGCCTTTCTCCTTTTCTATCAGAAAGAAAGAGAAAGGGATTGACTGAGCTGCTGAAACACGAATAAAAACAACAATGGATGGAGCTTCAGGTCCTGCAGTGTTAGCCGTGGTGTTTGTATGTTTACGTGCATTACATGAGTCAGTTAGGGAGGCATCTCAGCACTAATCCCAAGAATGTACAAAGAGCTGTCTGGTTCCAGTTCAGACAGAGAAGATGTTTTTGTCAAATTACAACCTCGGGGTCTTTCAGTGTCCTTCCTGGGGAATGACTCAGGAACTGGAGCGCGTTAAACAGTAACCTGGAGAACAGGGAGATGGTGTGTTTTTCTCGTACTCATTTTAAACTCATGACCCGTTCATCCGGTTCAATTTGAATGTTTTCTAAGCCAAAACAAGGCTTTTTTGGTCAACTCTAAATAGGGGTGGAACGGTTCACAAAATCCACGGTTCGGTTCGGTTCACGGTTTCGTGGTCACGGTTTTCGGTTCGGTATATAATGATTGTTACTAGAGGTGAGTATTGGCATGAGTGTTGCGATTCGATACGTCGCGATACTTGGGTCACGATACGATATTATCACGATATTGCAGTATCACTATATATTGCCATATTTTCCCCAGCTATCAAAATCAAATGATGAGATAAAACAGCAAGTGCTGTATATTTTCATCAGAAAATATTGATTATGTATTATTATCCATGTTGTTTGGGGTTTTCTTCCACTGTGACTGCCTCAAATACAGATTTGGTGCTGCACGCACAGTTAAAGGGCTCCACAGCGCTTTCTGCCAGAGTGGTGGTGCAGAGGTAGCCCATTTTCCCATCAATGTTTTATGTAACCATTTTTTTTTTTTTTATCGATACTAAGAAGTGAAAGATCGATATTATATTGGGCAGCCGAATATCACGATATATCGCCAAAACGATTATTTCCCACACCCCTAATTGTTACACCGAAATCCCATAAAAATTAATGAAATTAATGAATTGTAATTATTTTTAATGATCCGCGGAAACCCTGGATCATTTCCGGAAGTTTTGCTGCTTTGAATTTAATCATCTGGCGCATGCTCTCTACGATCTCCAAGGAACTCAGAGCGGAGCGGACGGGAGCCACAGTGGAGGCTGTAGGCTTTGCTTTGCGCAGGCGGTCTGGAGCGCAGCGGGGCGGAGCGCTGACAGAATATGTGGGATTTCGGGGTTAGCATGACATGTTGGTCATGTTGCTGTTAGCATAAACACATCGTGTTGCACAATGCTTGCACACTGTTGCACTTTTATCCACAACTTTCTTTCCGCCGTCATCGTAGGTCACTCTAAATGCAAAGTGGTCCCATACAGCAGACCTATGTCTTCCAACTCCTGTTCTTTCCCACTCGCCATACCCACACAATTCTCCACAACAACTGATTTTTTTTCTGCTACACCCTACGCTGCTTCACTTCTTCTTCTTGCTTATTACTGGTGGTTGGCTTTGGTCGCAGTACCGCCACCTTCTGCTCTGGAGTTTAAATGCTTCGCCTATGAGAAAAAGGAGCAGCGCATGAACCGAACCCAACACACGAATCGAACCGAGACAGTTGAACCGAACAGTTCGGTAGGTTTTCATAAACCGTTCCATCCCTAACTCTAAAAAGCCTCAAACTCAACGCTATTTCTGACACTTTGAATTGAAAAAGCTTCCTGAAGGGGAAGCAAAACGTCTTCAAACTTGTAAACAAAATCCAGTGGATTGTTTTTATCTAACTTTTTTTTGGAAATACTCATGTTGCAAAGTTTTTTTTAGTCGAATGAAGAGGAGAGAAAACAAACAGGACAAATGAGTCATTGTGTTTCTGATTTTTCAAAGAAGTTCAATGTATACAAATATAATCCAAGCTCAGGTTCATTTGCTTGGTATCAGTAGTGGGGAATCCATCCCTGCTTTGGCAATGATTATGATGTCCACAGGTCCTGAATGCTCCATGGGAGGTTCCTGCAGGCCTGAGCGATGAGAGTTTCTGACAAGAGGCCAAAGCAAACAGCCGCCAGTGACAGACGCCTGCTGCAGTTCAAGATCACTGCAGGAGATGACAAGGTTAGATATGTCAAATAAAGAGCAGTGGAAAGATGACAGTGTCTTCTTACCTCTGATAGCCTGCGAGTTGGAGGTGAGCACGAATAGTCTGATGAGGCCGAGGCAGAGCGGGGAGTAGTCATGCTCCCAGATGACGACTGGGATGAGGAGGACTTTACCGTAGCAGGACAGCAGCAAGCCCCTGAGGAGCGGCCTGAACTCTACACCCCCTCCGTGCAGACAGGACATCCACAGCGAGAGGAAGGACAGGACGCCGATGCAGAACGCCATCAGCTCTGATAAAAAAATAATAGAATACAGAAGTTTGTTTTCAATATGAATGCTTTAATGAATCCTTTGGGAAATCAAACATAAATGATCTTGTTTTCCGGCTCTGCGTTAGAAGCTTTGACGTGTTTAATCATCGTACCGAGGGCTGCCAATCCAAACTTGCCATAAAACTCCCATTCCTTGGTGTAGCGGATTATGTCGGCGGGGTCGCTGCTCCGCTCAGAGCCGTGGAGCGCAGACCACCTGAGGTAGGCCTCACACAGCAGACAGAACACACACAACTTCCAGTGGATCTGCAAAACATAAGATAAGAAGATAAGAAAACAAAACATTTTGCTTTTAAATTTATAAGAAAAAGGTCCGTAAGCATCTTTGATCCATGGAGCAATGCAAAGGGAACGCTATGGCTTCATCCACTCCATATTTTCTTACTTTTTTTATTGGGACTTTATCTGACAGACCAACGTAAAATGTATTATTACGAAGTAGAAGAAAATGTGTGGCTGTAACATCTGGAAAGTGGGCTCAACGTTTGTTTTTACCTTGTACTTTTTGTTTACTCTACCTAAGGGCTTCATTCGTCTATAGTGTTCGTTTATCAGATTATGGGTCACAGATCCAGGAGGGAAACTCAGACATCCAAAATTATAATAGAAATAATTTTTAAAAACTCCCAAGGCAAGCATGGACAGGTTTAGCCATTGGTGGAGCACACATCCACAGCTCATGTGTCTACAAGAAAACCATTATTCATGGAGATATGTGATCTTTATGGAAGAGTTGTAAGTAGAGAGCCATGGGCAGGCAGCCTTAAGATGTCCTGTTTGCATCATCTGTAGAAAGTGCTCCGATCAGAAGCCATATGTGGAGGAAACAGTGAAAATGTCTTTGAACACAAGTCCCCTGTGGTGCAACATGGTGGTGAAACCATCCTGCTTCAGGAAAGTTTGACCTCAGAAAGAAAGACAGGCTGGTCAGAATTGGGGGGAGGTTCGCCCTGCATTCAGCTGAATAACAGGGAGCGAAAAACTTTTAGAGGCTGCAAAAGAGTGACATTTTGTGAATTTTTCCTCTGTTATTGATCAAAGAAAAGGTGTTTTGAAAATGGAAATAAAAAAAAAACATTTTGTACTACAGTATGTAAAGTGAAAAAAAAGCAATCCAAAAATAAACATGTGGAAAAAGTTTTAATCGTCAAACAGTTTTCAGTAACTTTGCTATTTTTCAGATTTTGTTATGTGATTTTTTTTTTCATATTTTATATGTTCAAAATGGATTTTTTTTTTAACAGATTTTATTTTATTTTTTTGCACATTTCTGTTTTTACATAGCTTTACAAATTGCATTATTTTCAAATTGGGTTTTACAGACGTGCTCTATACAGTGAATTTTCCAATTTTTTTCAATTATTGCTGCAAACAGATTGCGTTTAGTAAATGGAAACTAACAAAAAAATTGCAGTCTAGAAATAAAAATTTAAAATGTTAAAAAAAAAAAAAAAGTTCTAAAAATAAGTTAGATTTTTTCTTATATTTGCTGTTTTTTTATAAATTTTTTTCAAACTTTCAAACTGCTTTTTATGCTGCATTTACACTGAACACGATTTTAGCAGCAAAAAGCTTCTACTGCTTCATTTTTGATGCGAGGTGTCTCCAGTAAAGTGTGTCCAGATGCTTCTGCTGCTGCTGTGTTCAATGGCAGAGAGCTATATTTAATGTGATCGGTGGGTAAAAAGTAGTTTTTAATATATTTTTAAGTGAGAAAGTCCACCTCAAAACATCATCTGTGCAGTCAGTTCATCAAGATTACGATCCTGCCTTTAAATATTACTCTGCTGTCGGAGGCACTTGATGCGTCAACCATTGGCTTTGCATGTAAACCAGCTGCTTCTGCTGCTCGAATCGCATCCGGTGTGAACATGACATAACAGGTCCTATGTTGCAAATATCAATGCAGATGAATAGAAAGACGTCTTTGCTTCCAATTCCCGATGAAAGCCAATCCTGGAAATTCTCTCTCTGTCTCTCAGATGTCCTCTTTCTGTGTGCTCCTTTCTATGCACCTCTGGAAGGCTTTTAATGTCCTGCAGCACTGCACCACTACAGCACTTTTAATTGTATCTTGTATGTTTTTATATGTGTTATGTATTGTTTTTATGGCTTTGTTGTAAAGCACTTTGGGTACCATTTGGCTATTGTAAAGGGCTATACAAATAAATTTGATTTGATAAATAAAGTGAAAAAAATGCAATTTATAAAATTCAATCGGAAAAACAGAAGTCTCACAAATAAAATCAGCAATAATAATATATGGAAAAAAATACATTTAAAAAAACGGTAAAGCTGCTTTTTAAATATATATTTTAACTAAGACGTTTTTCAAAGTTTCATTGCTGGATAGCATGTTTTCTTTATTTAAAAATTCCATTTACAAAATATGTTGTTTGCTTGCAACAATGATTAAATAAAATTCACTTTACACTTTTACATAAATGAACACACATAATATGAAAGCGACATTCGAGCATTAAGATCAGATATATAATGCTTCCAAGTCCTGAGCTAATTTATAATCACTGGAAATTGATGCTACAATAAATAGTATTTCTTGGTTATTTTATCAAGGGCAATAAAAATATATTGGTTTCTAGATGTGCAAAGCTAGTAGAGTCACAAGGCTGTCTTTAGTTATCTTATCTGGAATAAATTGATTACAAATAAAAATATACATTTCTTTCCACTCTGTAAACATGAACCACTTGGTGTTGGTCTAACGCACATATGTCAAAGTCAAGGCCCGCGGGCCACATCCGGCCCGCAGGTTGTTTATCCACGGCCCCCTGGATGATATATAATTACCACTATAACAGGCCCACAGGCCACGGCCGCTTGTGTTTGCGACTTTGCGGGCTACCGTTGCATTGTGGGGAATGTAGTGTTGTTGCGGTTGTGTCGCATGCACCAACACTACATTCCCTGCGGAAAACATGATTATGTTTTTCTTTTATTTTTTGTTGTGATTTGCATGTTTGGATTGTTTTGGTTTTTGCTTTTCCCTCTTTACTAATCCAGACTGGGCTGAAGTCGGTTGTTTGAGGAGGCAGAGTGCACTAACTGCGCTTCGGGACTGCTGGGTGCAGGTGTCAGCAGAGGCTGATTGAGGCCAAAATAAAAGGAGCCTGGATGGAGGGAGAGGGAGACGGACATTCTGCTGAGCGAGGGGCAGGTGGGATCCGTACGTTACTCAGATCGAGACAGAACGCTACTTACAGGTAAAGACCTCTGCCCCGACTGTGCCGTCTGATCCCATCTGCCCCTCGCTCGGCAGCATGTCCGTCTCTATCGCCCCTCCTTCCATCCAGGCTCCTTTTACTTTGGCTTCAATCAGCCTCTGCTGATACCTGTAGTCTTTAGTCTTTCTGATTTTGCGGGCTAGTCCTCAGCTTGTAGCAAATTTGTTTTTTTGGCCCTCAGTGTTTTTGACTTTGACATCCCTTGTCTAACGTGTAAAGTCCTTTTGAAATATAAATATTTTAAATGTGACAAAAAGTGTTAAAAAAGCAGGAATTCTTTTATTTTTTTTACAAACCATAGGTATCAACATTTGACATTTAACCCTTTATAGGGCAAGTTATTGTTTTTGATCAATTTCTTTCCCCTCAAATATTTAGGTTTATAAACTGAAAAAAAAATATCAGTGCCAGTATCAGCATTAATGCCTCTAAGGTTATGTTGAACAAAAAAAATGGTTTTTCATGAATTTCATATAGAAGCACTTTTGTTATTTTTCTTAATATATTTGGGCAAGTTGGCATTTCTTGTTATTACATTGACAATTTTTTTTAATAAATAAATAAATAATAATAATAATACAAAAATAGTAATATTTTTTTTTAAAAAGACAATAACTTTTGCAATCAAAATAGATTGCAAAAATTGATTCACAATCGTTAGATTACTTACATTTAAGCTTGTGTTAAATAAAATGTGCCTGAAAGCCTGAGCTTTGCACAAGATGGCATCGATGAGAATAATAACTGGATCATATTCGATGTATTTATCCACTGGTTTCTGACAGGATTCCTGAAAGAGAACAAACAAACAATCAGTCCCTTAATGGCGACTACATTTATTTTTATTAGTGATGTTATGAGATGAGCCGAGGCTTCGAGGCGTGTGTCGAGTAGTGTTGCGCCGATGCCATTTTTTGGCCCCGATACCGATACCCGATACCTGGCTGTGCAGTATCGGCCGATACCGATACCATAATAATGTAAAATAATTGCCATCATGGCTTTGTCAAGCTGCTGCCTACCTTTGTGAGGCAGGAAAATATCTAATACAAAGTGAATCCAGTAGAACTTTTTGATAAAAACTTTTTGATAAAAAGTTCTACTGTATAATAAAAATAAAAAGTTTTTATTGCCTACCAGGAGTGGGTGACAATAGTTGAATAAACTTATGGCTCTCAAAATGGTATCGGTGCCCTATTTGTTGGTACTCGCCGATACCGATACCACCATTTTAGGGCAGTATCGGCACCCCGTCCGATACTAGTATCGGTATCGGTGCAACACTAGTGTCGAGTAATGGAGGGGGCGTTTCCCCGAAGCACGTGTCGAGGCGTGATTCATTTAGAGGCGGGGCCAAAATTGATGACGTCCGAGGCCTCGCTACCCTGATACCACGTGACCGCTTCGGTATGTGGTTCGGGAAGCGCTAGAATTTTGACAGGCATCTAAACAGCCTCAGTGTTTAGTCAAGATGTGGGAGATTGGAGGAGAGTTGCTGTCAGCTGGATAAAATTTGGATAGATTCTAAGAATAAATTGGTTGTTTTTCCAACCAATCTAGTTGCTTAAAGCTAATTTGGTTTGAATAAACAATGTAATGATCAAAATTTGAGCAAACCACCAGACAAAGCCAGTCTTAGCACGTCAGTGTTAAGTATTTTCTCCCGGATTATCTAAAATGAGTGGCGTCCTCTGTAAGGGACAGACTCTCACGCTAGAGGTTGATGGTACAAGACCTGTCTCTCTCTTATGAAAGTTGCGATTAAACTAAATTATTTTGGCTGATGAGACTAATTTGCATTGTTTTGCCTGAGTAAAAATATAGATTGAGAAAATTAGGTCGGTTTAGTCAAAAGATTGGTTGGACACAACTTCCAACCTGATTAAAACCAAAAAACATGGAAAAACTATCATGTTTGAATAAAAATTACTAACACCTTTCATTTTGTTCATCATTGCCCAATTTGCACAAACACTTTCACTGTTTGCTTGAGTTTATTTCAATAAAATGGCAGAAAAACTGTGCACCTTAAATGATTGTTCTAAGAAATTTTAGACTTAAAAAAAATTTACAAAATATTTTATTATACACACCAACCATTAACAATTTCAAGGGAACTTAAAAAGAGAAAAAAAGAAAAACACTTGCAAAAAAAAAAATCACAGATTTTATTACAAACTGTAGTTCTGCTGTCCACCAGTAGGTGGTGACATGTTCACATGAAGCCTCATGAACTGTGGGGATCGTTGAAGCAATTTGGCCAAACGGTTCAATGCCTCATGAGGCTTCATCTCACCATCACTAATTTTTATGTTACAGACAAGCAAGAAACAGCAATAAAAAGTCCTTGAATCGTTATCTTAACGAGGTTGAATTAGTTAGGAATTTAGTAAATCTTATATTTTACATTTATGGAGCTATCAAGGATCTGATCTCACAGAGTAACCCTTCCTTTTGGGGCTAAAATAAAGAAATTAAAAAGATTTAAACGTACACATATTGTTATCTTGAGGATCCCGTTGCTGTAATCCCTGTGAAGCTCCACTGACTTCTCGTTACATTCAACACACCTAAAAAATGCTTCTTTCCCCATTTTAACATCTATCTACAGCTAGCAGCATCACACTAGCATTCAAAATAAGCTAACCGGAAGAGAAACAGGAAAGCACATTTTGGATTTCAAAATAAAAGATATCAGAATCAGAAATACTTTAATAATCCCAGAGGGAAATTACTTTTGTTACACGGTCCAGATATATATATATATATATATATATATATATATATATATATATATATATATATATATATATATATATATATATATATATGTATATATATATATATATATATATATATATATATATATATATACAACAAACCACACAAGATAATATAAATATATACACATATATTTGAATTAAAATGAAAGTATTAGTGAAGTATGGTGTGCTAAGAGTAAAGAAATGGAAAAATGGCAAAAGAGGTTGAATGAAGATAAGAAAGGAAGAGGATTATATAAGGTACAAAAATCAGTATTAAATAGAATAATTAATGAGAGAAACAGAAGGAAAGAAGTAATAATGATCAGATTAAGAGTGGGTCATACCTATTTGAATGACAATTTATATTTAATAGGGAGGAAAAATAATGATAAATTTGAAGGATGTGGAGAAAAAGGAAATGTAGAACATGTACTAATGAACTGTAAAACTTATGGACATGAAAGGTAGAAACTGAGAAGAATGGTTGGAAGGACAGGCAGAGAATTGAGTCTTAAATGAATATTGGGAAATTAAAGAAATGTAAAGGATATTCACAGATCAAGGAAGTATTATTTATCTATCTACAGAATACAAAATTTAAAAAACTAGAATTTGATGTAAAGTAATGTTGCTACACAGTCGTGTACAACAGATAGCGGTATGCACCTTAAAGTTGCTTGCGATCCACCATAATTGAAAAGAAGAAGATGTATGGTGTGATTTTGTGAGCAAGCAGAGCAGGAATAGGTATGATACTGATTTAGGATGTAAGGAGTTTGCATATAAGCCTCTCATAGCCAGCTGAACCTGTGAAGATTACCAGACACCGATGGTTTTGCATTTGATTAAATTTCAGGCAAGTCAGAAACAACAGCATAATTGAAACGTAAACTACAACTCCCATTGCAGAGCTTCATTAAATCCCAAGTCCATAATATTCCATAAAACAGTACAAAAAAACAGAAAATCGCACAAACAAACTCAAAAAGAAACACCTTTAATCCTCTTTTAAGAAAAAAATAATCACTATTTTTTTAATCACGGCGAATCAATAAACTGCTCTTCTAATTGTTTTCAAAGAAAGTTGGGGCTGTAATTTAAGAGGGATGCCTAACTTTAAACACCAACACCCAGGAACAAGGTAAAAAATGTTCAGTTTTTCTGTTAGCTTTTGTGAATTTGTGGAATGGATTGGGTGTGGAGCCTAAGCAAATTGCAAGCATGGCACCTTTTAAAAATCAGTTCAAGCAAATACTTTCATAATGTTAAATAAGAAAAAGGGGCTTTAATAATTGGATGTACTTATATATTGTTTATCGTTTGTTTAAGAATCCACTAAATATAATTTAAATGGGTTATCTAGCGGCAACAAAGATGTTTAGAAGGACTGCTGATTGTTACCTAGAGAAGGAGTAGGTTTAAATAAACACTGTGTATGTAATACATTCAATTCATTTTATTTACATAGTGCCAAATCACAACATATGTCTTCTCAAGGCACTTTACAGTTCACCAGATCATCCAGTCAAATTGATTCAAAGTTTTCTATCTAAGGAAAAGCAGTTAATTCCATCAACTCATTGACTTGAATGCAATCCCTCACACTAAGCATGCTTGCACCGACAGTGGAGAGGAAAAACTACCTTTTAACAGGAAGAGACCTCCAGCAGAACCAGGCTCAGTTTGAGCAGCCATCTGCCGAGGCCGACTGGGGTTCAAGGAGACAGAAGCAGAGATAAATGATATTAAATTTTTTATTTCCTATTTTTAAATTTGTGTAAAAGGGATAGGAACAAAAAAGCCTTTTGCTTGTACTCGGTTTGGGCATCCTTGAAATATTTTTGAGGGCTATTTGTCAAAATTTGAAGAAAATTAAATATACTTCTCAAAAAAAAAAAAAAATTAAATAAGTGATTAAAGAAAGCTAGAATATTTCTTATTTTGTTGTTTTGTGTTAGTGAAGGCTAAATATATACATGCAAATTACAAAAAAGAAATAGATTGCTTTACACAATATTTCTGTAGCAATCTTTAAAAGTGGCACGGATTATACATTTAAAAAAAAACTGTTTTAAAAAAGTGTAAATACTTAGAGATGTAAATAAAAAAATGCGAGTTTTATTTTGAAAGATTTTAGAGGAACCGTTCATTTCTGACGTCATACCGGAAAGCCGGGTTTGACGCACAGCATGGGTGCTCGGTTGTTGTAGTTTCGATGAGTTCTGTGACTGCGGGGCTTCTGACTGCAGCAGCTTCCGTCACTCATGTAGCCGAACATGGCCCCTGTCAGCCGGGCTGTTGCTGTGGCAGCGCTCTCTCTGCTCTACCTGTGCGGCGGGATCATCTCCACGGAGTTCTTCTCCACGCTCACGCTGTTCAACAACGAGCTCCACAAGCAGGGATGCAGTTCGCTGTCCGAGTGGGAGGACTACGCTGCAGACTGCGGTAAACCGCCTCTCTATCGCTGCTTCTGTAGTTTGCCACGTCCTGCTCAACGGTTCAACTGTCACTCTTAGAGCCGGTTAGCTTCCCGGCTAACGAAGCTAACAACAACAAACAGTGACAGCTCCGAGGAGGGAATAAAACCAGTTAGGTCTGGATAACATGCCCCTTATATCGCTGTTAAAAGGCTGGAGAGTTTATATATATAGACAAAAAATATATACTAATTTATTCCTTAAATTGCATAATTATTACCTCAGTATTATAAACTTCTTTCTCACAAGCATAATGGAAACATGTAAATGAGAGTTTTGGTCCTGCCATTTTTTTTTTGTTGCCCATAATTGTTTTGCCTGATGTTTCAGCTTTAAGAACATTCTGTTCTTTGATATTCAAAGAGCACCAATTTCCTCAAAATCTCAACACACTAGATCAGGGGTCACAATTAAAAATCAGCAGGGTCTGAATAAAGAAAATATTCAACCAGTAAAGAGACATTTTTAATTATTATCTGTTACTTTAAACAGAATTTAACACTGAAATAAAATGAGGTTTTTGTGCATCCATGTTATACATTGAATTTTTTAAATAAAAAAAAAAGTTAAATTGTCCATTTTAAATCTAAAGTGTTTTTTGAAGTAGAGAACAACAATAGTTCAGTTTGGTATATGGACAATTTCCTGATTCAAATGTTTTATAAAACACCTGAACTGACTGTTTGTTATTTTCTTTATTTTTTATGGCTTAAGCCGTTTTAGGGCACTCAGTGAAATACTTTGAAAATCATAATTTCAAGCCGATAGTGTCATTGGAAAGCAGGACAAGACCATCACCTTTGTAACATAAAAAAAATATGGATAATTTGATGGCAAAAGTTAATGTCAATGTAATAACAAGAAACGCCAACTCACCCGAATATATTAAGAAAAAGTAACAAAAGTTCTTCTTTAAGAAATTCATCAAAAACCCTCTGAGAGTGAAAGAATCAGATTTTATGTGGTCCAATATAACCTCAGAGGCATTACTGCTGATACTGGTGCTTACATTTTTTAAGTTTATGAACATAAATATAATTATTAACTAGCCTTATTGACTTTTTAACTTAACTTTTTAACTTTTCAATGAGATTTTTACCTTTTTTCTTGACTTGTTAGGTAATATATCATTCAAGGGCTCATGTAATTGGTGAAATGCAGAAATAAGATGTAAAGCCATGTAGCAGTGTCTTTGCTGAATGGCTGGATATAGATCTAGTTCTTCTAGACCTCAATGATGGACTGGGACTCCATTTGTAAGGGGTATGCAAGGGATCAAAAACAGTAACTTGCCCTATAAAGGGTTAAGGGGAGCAGTGGGTTTTATGCTCCCCTGCAAGGCTTTAAACCTGGGTTTGAATGACGACAAAGCCATTCTCAAGCCATTCCAGAGTCATTCGTGAGCTTATATACCTATTCCCAAAAACTAAGACCATAAGTAAATGATTGGATGCTAACTTTTTGTACTTCAACATTCCAGGAAGCAGATTTCTCATTGCGATCAACATTTTTTTTTATACAAAGAGGCTTAAAAATTTCAGTCAAAACGCCCAAGAGCTCCTCTCACAACTTCCAAAGAACCTTCTCATCTCAGGCCTGGATGCAGAGATGCTGAGTTTGGAGGTAGAGAACAAACATAGTACATAAAAACTGTATGATCCTAGTTATCCCTGTTATAAAAATCTAGCCTGATAAACCAGACTAAATGTGAGATTAAATGTTTAATTTGATGAATGAGAAATCAGAAGATTGTTGATGAGAACAACTCCTTGTTTTTCAAACCATGTCTGTGCCTATTAGCCAACCCTCTGACCAATGAGCGCAACTGAATGTGATGTAGTAAGCGAGACAGAAAGCTGGTGGGGGAGACAGAGGACAGACAGCCTGTTGGTAAAACGTTGAATACATCCTTTTTAAAAATGAATGAGCGTAGAGCCTCTTCCTGCTCACGTTTCAACAAAAACCTCAAATCGAATCCTTCCAAAACTGATTTCAAAGCTGAGTCAAACGAGAACTGTTCCATAGTTGTTGCCATCTTCCTTGTTGTGCTTTCTGTGGCGTCGCGCAGCTTTGTCGTCACGCCCTCAAAACCCCGCCCGCTTTGCATCGAAAAATTCAAAACACATCTCTGTGTTGTGATTGGCTCGTCAGTTCCAAAAATGATTTTTGCCGCTGGCGGGTGGAGCTAGATTACCAGGATAACAAAAATCCACAATAAAAAGAAAATATTTGGGCAGAAACTGAACCTATGCTGGCTGGATGACGGTGGGGATTTTTTTAATATGTCATATTAAATTAAGCGTTAATTTCCGCATGTTTTGCTCCTGAATTTAATAATAATATAGCGCATGCTGTCTTTGAGCTTCGAGGAAGTCGGAGTGGAGCAAGACAGTGGAACAACGGGGGCTGTAGGCTTTGCTTTGCGCAAGAGGTCTGGAACGCAGGGGAGACGGAGGATGTGGGATTCCAGGGTTAAACACTGTCATCAGACAACATGCAGTAATTTATAAATGTTTTAAACCGGGGTCCACTAATCCGTGGCCTCTGCACTAGAGCATCCATCCATCCATCCATTTTCTAACACGGTTGTGCCGATTGGGGTCGCGAGGGGTGCTGGTGCCTATCTCCAGCAGTCAATGGGCGAGAGGCGGGGTACAGGACAGGTCGCCAGTCCATCGCAGGGCAACACAGAGAAACACAGGACAAACAACCATTCATGCACACACTCACACCTAAGGACACTTTAGAGAAGCCAATCAACCTAACAGTCATGTTTTTGGACTGTGGGAGGAAGCCGGAGTACCCGGAGAGAACCCACGCATGCTCAGGGAGAACATGCAAACTCCATGCAGAAAGACCCCGGGCCGGGAATCGAACCCAGAACCTTCTTGCTGCAAGGCAGCAGTGCTACCCACTGCGTGCACTAGAGCATATTTACATTAATTTAAAGGTAATCAGAATGAAAATATAGCTTACTGCTAGGTGGATAATTTTAGTAGAACATTTTCTTAATGATCTTTCTAGGTAAAGTTTAGGGGGATATTTTCTGATGCATTAGAAATAAGCTTGTAATCTTTCAAAACCTCAATCGTCCATTACATTACCTGCTGCAAAGTAGTTTTGTTTTATGGACAAATTTAATAGGTTTGTTAATATTCAATAGGGCTTGGTCGTCATGACGTCAGCACTTTGCGTCGCCGCCATCTTGACGGCCTCTTTTACCGCGGCTCAGACTACTGCCTATGACTACCGCATACTGTACTCCTTCTCAGCCGTGTTTTAATATGATTAATTTCACCTTAACTTGATTTCAACCATGGAAAACCGTTGCTGTATTGTGGGCAGTAACAGCGCAACACATGATCGCCATTTGAAAAACATAGAAAATGGGTTAACTTTCCACCGCTTTCCTGCCTGGAGGCGTAACCATGGAGACCAAGCGTCAGAGATAAAGAGTCGTCGGCTAGCTTGGATCGCGGCTGTAAGACGACCGAACATAACTTTCCACAGTATCCCGATGTCAATGAGAGTGTGTTCCCTGCATTTTCATTCTGGTAAGTTAAAGATGCACGGTTTTATTTTATAGCCTACATTGTTTCTTTTCTTCAAAGTTGGGATCTTTTACGGGAAAATAATAAAAACAGCAGCGGGAAAAGGCTCAAATACGTGAGAAACCCAGAGGGTTGGCAGTTAACGTTACTAACTACACCTTTGAAACACATAGCAGCTAGTTAAAAGTACATTACATGCGTGAGTGGTTGTTAGCACTAACGGTTAGCAATTACTAAACTAGCAGGTTCCGGAGCCCGTCTGAGCACAGCTTACCTTTGTACGGATTACTGTGTTCCCACTGTTTGCTGGCTTTATGATCTGCAGCTCTTGAACCCATCCATTCATGAACTGCACATGAGACTCCAAGGACTTGTAGCTTCGGAACTGTTTTGAAGTATAGGCGCTCACTCATCGGTGCTCCACTCATTGTTTGGAACTTCATATGGATCCAAATTATTAATAATGCTGATTTTGTCAACATACCGGTCCCTGGCTTCTCTATTTAATGTGTCCTGGTAAATTCCAGATCTTTTTCGGGATTTTAACATCTTTTTTCTCTCTACTTCTACGTCTCTTCTTTCAACAACAACATTGTATCAGAGCTATGTTTACGTTTGCGTAGCCGTCAATATGACCGCGACGTCCCACAATGCAACGTGGATCCCGAGCCCTATTTCATTTAAGTAAATGATTGTGTTCTGGTCCTGTGATTAAATTGATAATCATAAATTAAAGACAGAAAATTATGCTTTAAATTAGAATCTGAATAAAAAGTGAATGTGCAGTTTCCTGTATTTTCCCTGTTTAGTAATTGAACTTTATTGATCTCACATTGGAGAAATTAACCTCTGCATTTGACCCATCCCCTTAGGGAGCAGTGGGCTGCCATTGTGCGGCGCCCAGAGAGCAGTGTGGTGTTAATGGTCTTGCTCAGAGAGCCAGAGTGGAGGCTGTGGGGATTGAACCGGGTACTTGCAACCCACTAGGCCAACACTATTATGTCCACAATCTAAACCACTGAGCTGTAGTTCTGGAGTAAAGACGAGTGTCTGCTCCATTCTTTAGTCTTTTCTTGCCTCTGTTTTGGTTTCTCTCAGGATTTCGTGCAGCTTTCCTGTCACTGCTGAAAACAAGCATTCCCTCAGCATTCTGCTGCCACCATCCCTGTTGCGATAGTTTGTTTGGAGTGTAGGAGAGGAGAAGCTGTTTGGCTTACTTTCAACAACCCTGACACTTCTTTGATTTACAGAGCTTTGTGAGATGTTCAGTGCTTGAATTATTACTTCATACCCTTATGCTGCTTTAAACTTTCAGCCTCACCTGTCTGCTGTGTTTGTAGTTTTATGCGACAATACAGTTTGTCCACTCGTGTTCTCACACAAACCTCTGAAGCTTGAGCAACATTAGGACTAAAAGCAGCTGGATGAACACGAAGGAGACTTTCTTATTTATTGAATGTGAATCACAGCTTTTATTTTAATTAAAGCTTTTTTTCCTTCTCTATCAAATACATAACTTAACCACTGAAAAAATCTGAAGTTTTAATCCCATCTTCTGATTTTAGTTTGCATTGTCTTCACAGTCCAACAAACTTGCAGTGGTTTCTAATGGCACCAAGCCTCCTGCAAAACCTAACAGCATTAAATGGGTGTATAAAATGGATGATGGTGCATTTAAAAGCTGTCATCACTTTGGAATTAGAGCATTGGAGTTTTATGTGTGACGTATCACTGAGATACGTTATTGTTTTGTGTTAGGCTGCAAATTGTTTTCATCTCTTTGCACTTCTGAATCATAATGCCTAATGGTCATCCTTTGTCAGATCAATCGATCTGTTCCTTTACAATGTATTTGCCTGAATGTGCTGCCATAGGCTGAGTTCTTTCAACGTGTCTCTGCAGACTCTTCAGTTTTGCAGTTTGAGGATCCGGACTGCGTGGAGGGAAGCAACCCGCCGTGCGAGTCGGTCTTCTCCCTTAACGCTGAAAAGATCCTGGTGAGCTCACTGCCGGACACCGATCAGACCTGCTACTCTTAGATTAAAAGAGAGAAAAAGAGAAATCAATAACGACACACCCATGAAAAACAAAAAACAAGTCTCTAAGCTCCTGTAGTTTAGCTTCTATTCATCCCTCATGACTCATTTAACAAATTCTAGAAATAGCTGCCGCTATTTTAAGCTGCTTCAGGCATGCCTTTATGAAGCTCTTCATCCAAGTTCGATGAACAAGCTGATAATCATTTGTTGATCTTAGATTATTCTATGTCATTGGGTTTGGTCCTTTGAAATAAGCTTAACCCATTTTTATAAATAGATGGGATTAATTAAGGTTATCAGTGTTTCATTCTTTAGACATTTTACCTTCAGTTTTTTAACATACAGCACCATTACATCATTAAATACTTCCATACATAATAAAGAAAAAGCAAAACAAAAATAACAATGGCAATATAAAAAAAGTAATATATATATATAATTATAAAAAGTATATAAATAAATAGAAATAACAATACTGATTACAATAATGGTGGAGATGCCTCCTCAAAATCTTTTTCCATTTTGATATAAAACAAAATAGCAAATTTGAATTAATTTATTTTTTTTATGGATTACTCATGTGTTTAGTCTTTGCCTCATCATGCTGTTCTCACCCTGACCACTTTAATTGCATTTTAATAAGTTGAAAAACATTCAGAACTTGACAATAGTGGAATGGAGATGCTGTAATTTATGTCCAAACTTTAGCATTACTGTTACTGATAATGTTTGCATTTGAAGTTAGCTGAAATTGTTTAGTGGGGGGGGTCAATTTTATTTTATTTTTTTCTTTGATGAAGCTCCCCTTCATACGGAAGAGGATTAGGGCCACTGGAAAAAAAAAAGTTAACTGATTTTTTAAATTTTATTTCAGTTTAATATGGTAAAAAGTCAGAATTCTGACTTTTTTCTCAGAATTCTGACTTTAATCTCAGAATTTTGGATCTTAATGTAGATGGGCACCATGAAGGAAGAGATGTGGGAGCACTCAGCTTCACTGACAAAGATGTGAGTTGTTTGAGAGGGCCAGTGACACATAGGTGGAAAATGACAGAATTAGGCAACTTTTTACGTGCCAGAGGGGTCCCCTCATTAATAGAGGAGCAGAAGGTCATTAAAACAAGAGAGCTAATCTCTAAAACAGACATGGCTATGGCTTGATGCTAACATGTTTGTTAGCTGTCAGAATTCTGAGAAAAAAGTCAGAATTCCAAAACTAAAGTCAGAATTCTGAGAAAAAAGTCAGAATTCCAAAACTAAAGTCAGAATTCTGAGAAAAAAGTCAGAATTCTGAGTTAAAGTCAGAATTCTGGAGAAAAAAAATCAGAATTCTGAGATTAAAGTCAGAATTCTTAGAAAAAAGTCAAAATTCTGAGATTAAAGTCAAAATTCTGAGATTAAAGTCAGAATTCTGAGATCAAAGTCAGAATTCTGAGAAAAAAGTCAGAATTCCAAAACTAAAGTCAGAATTCTGAGAAAAAAGTCAGAATTCTGAGTTAAAGTCAATTTCTGAAAAAAAAAATCAGAATTCTGAGATTAAAGTCAGAATTCTTAGAAAAAAGTCAAAATTCTGAGATTAAAGTCAGAATTCTGAGAAAAAAGTCAGAATTCTGAGATTAAAGTCTACGACGGAGTATTAGGGCCACACATGAAGAGAAAAAATATTTTTGCCATGACAAGATTAAACTCGACATGTCGACATTAAACTCAACATTTCGAGAATAAAGTTGAAATGTCTTGTTGAGTTTAATCTCGACGTGTCGACTTTAAACTCGCCATTTCGAGAATAAAGTTGAAATATCGTGGCGACTTTAATCTCGACATTCCAAAGTTTGGAGAAAAGAGCAACCGCGCTCCACAGCTGCTGTCTGCGTTTTAAGAGTGAAGGTAGTCTTTGACGTGCTGCAACTGTATAACTGTATAATCATCACAGAAAGTACAATTTGACCAAATCATCTACACAAGGCATGTCTGATTCTGGATTCTGTGCATGTATCCTGTGCAGCGGTTGGCTCTCTTGAACTAATTTCAACTTTATTGTCGACACGTCGAGATTAAACTCAGCAAGACATTTCAACTTTATTCTCGAAATGTTGAGTTTAATGTCGACTTTAAAGTCGACATGTCGAGTTTAATCTCGTCATGGCAAAAATATTTTTTCTCTTCATGTGTGGCCCTAATACTACGACGGAGTATTAGGGCCACACATGAAGAGAAAAAATATTTTTGCCATGACGAGATTAAACTCGACATGTCGACTTTAAACTCGCCATTTCGAGAATAAAGTTGATATATCGTGGCGACTTTAATCTCGACATTCCAAAGTTTTGAGAAAAGAGCAACCGCGCTCCACAGCTGCAGTCTGCGTTTTAAGAGTGAAGGTACCCTGTGACGTGCTGCAACTGTATAACTGTATAATCATCACAGAAAGTACAATTTGACCAAATCATCTACACAATGCATGTCTGATTCTGGATTCTGTGCATGTATCCTGTGCAGCGGTTGGCTCTCTTGAACTAATTTCAACTTTATTGTCGACACGTCGAGATTAAACTCAAAATGACATTTCAACTTTATTCTCGAAATGGCGAGTTTAATGTCGACATGTCGACTTTAAAGTCGACATGTCGAGTTTAATCTCGTCATGGCAAAAATATTTTTTCTCTTCATGTGTGGCCCTAATACTCCGTCGTATAATACTCCGTCGTAAAAGTCAGAATTCTGAGATCAAAGTCAAAATTCTGAGATTAAAGTCAGAATTCTGAGAAAAAAGTCAGAATTCTGAGATTAAAGTCAGAATTCTGAGAAAAAAGTCAAAATTCTGAGATCAAAGTCAGAATTCTGAGAAAAAAGTCAGAATTCTGAGATTAAAGTCAGAATTCTGAGATCAAAGTCAGAATTCTGAGAAAAAAGTCAGAATTCTGAGATTAAAGTCAGAATTCTGAGAAAAAAGTCAAAATTCTGAGATCAAAGTCAGAATTCTGAGAAAAAAGTCAAAATTCTGAGATCAAAGTCAGAATTCTGAGATCAAAGTCAGAATTCTGAGATTAAAGTCAGAATTCTGAGATGAAAGTCAGAATTCTGAGATGAAAGTCAGAATTCTGAGATTAAAGTCAGAATTCTGAGGAAAAAGTCAAAATTCTGAGATTAAAGTCAGAATTCTGAGATTAAAGTCAGAATTCTGAGGAAAAAGTCAAAATTCTGAGATTAAAGTCAGAATTCTGAGATTAAAGTCAGAATTCTGAGAAAAAAGTCAGAATTCTGAGAAAAAAGTCAGAATTCTGAGATTAAAGTCAGAATTCCGATATTAAAGTCAGAATTCTTAGAAAAAAGTCCGAATTCTGGGATTAAAATCAGAATTCTGAGGAAAAAGTCAGAATTCTGACTTTTTCCTCAGAATTCTGACTTTAATCCCAGAATTCTGACTTTTTTCCCATATTAAACTGAAATAAAATGTAAAAAATCCAGTTTTGGATTTGGTCCCTCTGGTAAAACTATGCATGCCTTCTGCTCTGAGATGAGTCTAATTCTGTCAGTGAAAGCTGACGGTTTTTGCCTCTGACTCACTTTGAATCAAGGTGTGAATGTGGTGGATATTTTGAACACAGCAGCGTCCATTAAATAGGAGGGGGTTAGAAATCTATGCAATCACATCAGGCCCACCACCACCACCTAAAAAAAAACAGCAACAAAGAGCCTCTTAAGGTATCTATAGATTTAAGAGCCAAAGTGGCCAACATTTCTGAGTCCTCCTCACACAGGAAACCACTGTTCCACTTTTTTTTTTAGCTTTGCGTTTCTATGTGATATCTTTATGTGTTTCTGTCATTTCTCCTTCCTGTGTTGGTGTTATTTGTCTGTTCTTGATCTTCCACAGAACCAAGCCAAGTTGTTTATAGAGCAAAATAAAATCCCCTTCCCTGTAGACAACCAAAACACAAACGAGGAACTTGGTGAGGTTTAGCACATGCTTCACCATCAATGCCATGTTTTCTTGCACCCCTTATTTTATTCACTTTACCTTTTTTGTCTCTTTTGCAGCTATTTGCTACGTTTTAATAGGAAATGGCCTTTATGATGAAGCCATTAAACATTTCTCTCTGCTACTACAGGTGTGTGAACATGTAACTTTTAAAAACTCACTTTAAAATGTGCTTTTGTTGCCATTTAAAGCTGTTTATGATTCTATAGAAACAAAGCTGATATTCATCTGACATGTTTTATCTTTAATTCAGAGTGACCCAGAGTTAGTCAGTGCCATCTATGGTAGAGGGATAGCCTACGGAAAGAAAAGCCTGCAGGTGAGTGAGTGAGTGCAGCAAAATCCAGCCGCAGTGAATGGCTGCAGCACAATACACAACTAAGCTGGCTAGTTTAAAGGTTCTACGGAATTTCTTTATTCATTCCCCCTTAAGAAATGACTTTTAGTTAATGTAAAGTTTTATAATTCTTATGCTAAATTTTATACGTTTTTAAAAATATGAGACTTTAAAATAGTCATTTAGCTCCATTAAACATCAAAGGAGCTTATTTAAGAGTTTATTTTTCTATGAATCAACAGAGACAAAAATCTGCATCCAAGTAAATTTGACTTTTGCTGAGCGGGTAATGCAGAAACTTTAATTTTGCATTAAAAGAACAATTTATTCGGTCTCAGAATGTGAACTTAAAGCCTGTTCTTCTTATTTATGAGGGTCCCTGTTGTCATGAATATAATGCACATGTTTACAGTCAATTCTTTTCTTCGTTTATCGGAATATCAAAAGAGGAAATGTTATGCTATATGATTTTTTTTTTTATTTATTTTTTTTTTTATTACAGATTCCTCCTTTAGATCTAATATAAATTTGCAAGAAGAAGAATTAGAGATATGCCAGTAAATTTACCAGCTGATATTTTGGGCCGATATTTGTGGGTTTTTTTTTTTTTTTTTTGTATCAGCCAATATGTGCTTGCATTTTGCCAGGTGATCATGTAAAGCCCTTGTCTTGCTATCAGATGCTAATGTATTGTTTGATCTGTTGATAAATGTTTAGATTTTTTAGGGACCAGTGTAACAGTTTGAGATTTTTAGAGTTTACATTGTGTCATTTTATCTTTTAAATTAATGCAGAAAAACGATATCAACAAAAAAAAGAAAATGGACATCGGTGATCAGTTAGACTCGTGACAAAATTTTTGGCATCAGCTTAAAAAAAAAGCTGTCTGTTTCTGTTCAGAATCTCGGGGCTAAAGCCGTTTCTGTGGTTTAAGTCGCTTCTTTCAAGCTGTCTGCATTTTTAGCTTTTCAAATAAACTGTAGCTTCATCTTCCTGCCAGGACATAAAGAATGCTGACCTGGCGTTGTACGAGCTTAACCGGGTCATCACACTCGAGCCCAACTGGCCAGAGGTTTATGAGCAGAGAGCGGAGGTGAGGCTTAAACTGTTTGAGGTCATGTGGCAAACAAATGAATGAAAGTTTTTCTTTTGATATTTTTGCATTTTAGTAAGCCCTCTAATACATCTGGCACACATGGTGACAATATTCAAAATTATAAATTAATCTTTACATACAGCAGGAAATTTAGCCTTTGGTTAAAGTGCATATATGCAGTTGAGGAAAAAATGCACACTAAGAACTGTTTGTTTTTACCACAAATATTTGAATCTCTGGTGACACGAAGTTGGTTTGATTCCTTTTTGGAAAATCTCTAAAGATGCTCTAGAGTCTAACGCTTCACCCCAAAGGTTTCTACATGAAGTAGGACTTAGATGTTTTTTATTGGCGAATCTATTGGATATTTCTCCTTCTCAATGACATGTCAGAAACTTAGGCTAAATTCACTCTGCAGCCTGAAGTAACCCAAATCCATTTTTTTTTGCCCATATGTGACCTGTATCTGAACTTGTCATGACTGTCTTAACAACACAGCTCCGATTTTTCTCCAATGCGACCCAGGCAACTTGGCTACGTGGTCCTGAATCCGATACGCATCTGATCTTTTCGAATGCGACCACAGGTCGCGTTCATCCGACCTGTATGCCATTAATACGCGAAATAGGTCACTATTCTGTGTGTTGCTACGAAGAAGCGGGAAGTAAAACAACAACCATGTTGGACGATAATACTGAGAATAGTATTTATGTTTAACCATCTTGAAAAGATTGAGTTTTTAAAGGGGAACACCGTATTTTTACATTTGGCCCTTGATTTTACGTTATGACATCATGTTCTACTCACCCATATAAGTGTTTCATTAGGAGCTGTTCTGAAGATATTCCGTTTTGTTATATCCAAGTAACGTCTTCCTTTGGGCAAAGACTTGAAGGCACAAACTAAACTGTTCATAATTTACTCTTTATGGTACGCCAGCATTCATAACACGTAGGCGAATCACTGTCCCCCAGACATCCACGGTTCTATTTTTTATAGTTGTATGTTTTAAAAACAAAGCGGCGCTTGTATAACGTCATCCGCGCATGCGGACTGGAGTTGTGACAGGCAACCCGGGCCACAGGTGGCTATGCTCTACCCCTTCTATTCATTCGGCTAGCTAATCTGAATCGTTCAGTTCCATTTCCAGAGCAAGATCATCTGTGGTAGTAGCACTAGACATCTTCCAGACATGAGTAAAACTAGCAGCAGTTCAGCAGACAGGAAAAATGAACGGTAGCCGGCGCACACGGATGATGTCATACACGTGCGGCTTCGTTTTTAAAATATATAAATATAAAAAATATAACCGCGGATGTCTGGGGGACAGTGATTCGCCTACGTGTTATGAATGCTGGCGTACCATAAAGAATAAATTATAAACAGTTTAGTTTGTGCTTTCAAGTCTTTGCCCAAAGGAAGACGTTACTTGGATATAACAAAACGGAATATCTTCAGAACAGCTCCTAATGACACAACACTTATATGGGTGAGTAGAACATGATGTAATAACGTAAAATCAAGGGCGAAATGTAAAAAAAAAAAAACTGCGTTCCCCTTTAAGGTTGGGAAAAATCGATCGATGCACTCTGACACTACCATCCATGTTTACTTCCATAAACACAGAGCACGCTTGCTTGTGACATCATTGCGTCCTCTACTGCGCATGCGGGACACTTACGTTGTATGACTGCAGCTCACACAGGAGATCACATACAAGTCGCATATATTTGGAAATGTGAACGGCAACGCAAAAAAAAATCGAATTTCACAAAAAAAAATCGTAATTGAGCATCAAGGCCTGCAGTATAAATGTAGCCTTATTCCCAGTTTCTTAGCACATTCAGAGGGGGTTTAGAAGAGCAGTAAGCCCACAGCATCATGACACTCCATTTTACTTAACAATGGGTAGAATAGAATTGATCAAAATAATTTTTTTCCTTCAGTGGATAAATTTGCACAAAATAATGCACACAGATCGTAGCAATAAGTTGTAATAATAAAGAAGTGATCTAGAAAACTATCATTTTTATAGAAATACAAGATAAAATATACAGATAGGAGTTAATATCAGATGTAGATTAATTTATTGAACTGTATTAAGTGAAGCTGTATGAACTTTGCTTTTTATATCTGAACAGGAAACTGGTTCCGTAAAAGAAAAGGCAGGCCTGCATAAAGATAGATTTTTTTTTTTTCCCCCGTTCAGTTGTATTTAACATCACCTTCACCTGCAGTTTGTTGCTTAAGGTTTGAACCTCTTGTTAATGTTAAGCAAGCTCCACTCCTCCTGATTGGAGATTTACTGCCACGCCTCCTAAATAGAACATCTCAATGTAGATAAAGTCTACAAGAGGACCCGAAACATGCCACTCTATTTTCTTTACCATGCTCACTGTGTGTGATGGCAAGATAAACTGTAAAGAGGAAGTTATAGCTTAGTGATTAAAAAATTCCTAGAAGCTTGATCGACTTAAAATTTATACAATACAATTATTAGGGATAAAAATATATATATATATATCTTAAGTGTTGTACCATCATTGTGCGCCTGTTAACTTTGTAAAAAAAAAAAAAAAAAAATAGGTGCTTGTTACTTGAATATCTTCTGTTTTGTCAGAGATTATTTTACTTCCCTAAAAGATGCATTTATTACTGATGTTTTTGCATGTTTTTAAGTTTGCATAAAGTGCACTGTGCATGTGTGTATGCATAGTTATGTGTGTATGCGTAATTATATTGGAGCAGCATTTGTGTTACTAATTTGCTAGAATCTGCTACTTGGTTTGAAGCAAAAGATGAGAAAGAATGTCTTATGTGTGAATATCTTGCGTAACAGAGCACATTACCTGTGGAAAGTGCACATAATGGATGCACAAGCTCCTGTAAGCTCGTCTGAGTTAATAGTTGACTAATGTGTTGCAGCACCTACTGAGCAAAGGCTTGAAATCTGATCTGAGCCTCCTCAGGTATCTAAGGCTGTTTTATCAACAACTTCCCCTTTGCGACCCTTTCTCAACTTCATGCAGAACTGTTGTAATAAACCAGAAAATCATGAAACTGAAAATGGCCGCCGTGCATCTTTTTATATGCCAGAGATAACTGAGAAGTTTAATTCCATTTTTTTTTTCAAGTATCTAAACTGCTCCTGCGTTAGTTTGTGTTTTTGTTAGTCATCTTCCACGTAAACACTGACACATGCTCCCTTCTCATTCATTGAATGTCCCTTGTGCAGATTCTGTCCCCTCTGGGTCGGATCAGCGAGGCCCTGAGTGACCTCACCAAAGCTATCCAGCTGCAGCCATCGGCTCGTCTCTACAGACACAGAGGAACTCTGCTCTTTATTTCTGAGGTCTGACCTTCAGATCTGCATGTTTCTGCTCCTTATATTCCCATGTGGTTAATTGTCACTTCCGTTCTATATCCAGGATTATGTTGCAGCCATGGAGGACTTTCAGAGATCCTTAGAGCTGAAGAAGAATCAGCCCATCGCAATGCTATATAAGGGACTCACCTTTTTCCATAGAGGCATGCTAAAGGTACGCTTCTCGCTTCCTGTCTTTACAGATCACTGGGATTTAACTTTGCATGCAGATTATCTTTATATAATCTGCATGCAATATATGATCAATATATAATCAGATCTTTTCGGATCTGTAAGCTGCACTTTGTGCATCTCAAACTGCCATAGCCACCCACATAAAAGAATATTATAAATGCATCTAAATCTCCTGAAGCTGCATTTAGGGTCTGTAATAGATTCAGAATCAGGCCATTAATCATGCCTTTTATTTATATATGCATATATACACTAATTATTTGCTTTAAACAATTGAAGGCAGGTGTCGGTGAAATGCATAAATGCAAGATGTATGAAAAATGGTTGAGGTGATCTATTAGGCTCTCCCTTAAGGATCTCAAATGTTCTCTATATCCTGCCCCTAAATTGTGACACTGTGACACACATATACCTCTCTCACAATACTTTCTGCTTTGAAACATGACTTTAATCACATCATTTTTAATGGTGCGAAGGCTAAGATGTCACAGATTATTTTTTTTTAATTCTGCTGCTCAAGCACCACAGCTTTCACACACCATGTAAACCACACATGCACAACTGCTACATAATCAATGCAAGTTTAACACAGGGATAGCGTATCCTAGCGCTGACTCAGAAAAAATATTGTTTAACCTCCTGCTGCACAAAGATGTTAGCACTGTTGAAGATCCACTCACTTCAGCATGCTGAATGCATGAAGAATAAGGAAAGGTTTTAGCTTAGAATAGAATAGAATGGAAATTCTGTAAAAGTGACCTGCTTCCTGTTTTTTTCAGGCGATACATTTTGTAAGAACATTTATATTTCAACACCAGTCTAGTCTTTAATGTTAGGAATAAATGATATGGTGTAGCACATCAAAAGGAACAAAGAACATTACGATCCCCACCCTCAATCCGAAAATGCTCTGAATTTTCAGAACAGGAGAGCATACATCAAATGTGTCAGGTATAGCCGTTCAAAATCCTCCTCATTTTCTCTCATTCAGACCCATGTATTGTTTTCCAATTCACTAGTGTAAATTCAAACATAGAAAAACATGTTACTGTAGTTTTCCATGCCTCACTTTGACATTTCAAAGACTGTTTGCAACTTGGGGTGGAGAAAAGCTGCTCAGCATCCTGCCTACTTGGGTGCTAACCACAGTATTACCATAAAATCTTGCTTTTTTTTTTTTTGTCTGTCAGTATACTTTCAATGCTGCAAAAAAATCTTAATGTTGGCTTCTTGGATTATAGAGACCTAAGAAATCTGTTCCCAAACTCAATAATGTCCTTAATATGACTATGCTTTTAGAATACAGGGACAGATAGATATACACTTTATTATCCCCTTAGGGCAAAATTGTCCTTGACTACATGTGCTAGTATAAAAATGCTCTAATCATTTAAAAATACAAAAAAAAAAACACATTAAATACACCTATTGCTCAATAAAACACATATTTCAGAGTTCAGAGCAGACATCTTTTAACTTACATATGCAGCCTTTCTTTAAATAACAAAAATTGCTGGGCTAGTAACACACAGCCTTGAGGGACACCAGTGTGTTGCTTAAAAGGAATAGGACTTAATATAAATTTCACAACAAAAGGCTTTTCTTCAATTAAATGATTTCAAATAACTATCAAAATTTTTTTCTGAGAACTAATGCAGTTGAACTTTATAATTTCCACTTTGATATAATTAAGAACCTTGATAAGATAGCGTTTAATGTGCTGACGGTGCTGCCATTTTAATTTCAGTCTAAGTTTATGTAGCAGTCGTACTGATTAGGGTTAAAAGTTTTATGTTTTTAAATTTTGTTGCTTTTATTGCTTCAGCTAAACTGTGACTGGGGAAGCCCTTTGTGACAAATGACAGCAGCACAGCTTTAAATGTTTCACTGTTACCGTGGCAGGACCTCCCTCATGGACGTTTGTTTTTATCAGTATAAAACTACAGTATAAAACCTCCTCCGTGACTGAGGACACGTGTGAATGTGTCCTTTATCTGATTACCTCGTCTCTTTATGGAGCCACCTCACTCTGACACTAATTTATGAACCCGAGGGAAGAGCATGTGAATTATTGACTTTTGCTTTTTTTGGCAGAGGGCAGAGCTGGTGACTTTATATCTGTTAGGTTATTACAGGTCTTTGAGCTAATTTCAGCCTGGTTGTTTTAGGTAGAAATAATAGGAAATAAAGTACATTTGAATTCACCTTGATGTCATTTTAGTTCGTAGGTTAACCTGTCAAAAGGTCACTGTGAGATCTTATTACCTGTGTTGTGTTCAATGTTTCTCCTTCATCAGGAAGCCATCGAGACATTCAAAGAGGCCTTGAAGTTGAAGTCTGACTTCATAGATGCATATAAGAGCCTTGGGCAGGCCTACAGGTCTATTTCTAACTTGATTTCATGCATTTTTTTGTCTCTTATCTCAAGCTTTCCACTTGGAGAAGTTGAACCTTTTTTTTCTTCTCTCTTTTTAGAGAACTGGGGGATTTTGAATCCGCTATGGACAGCTTCCAGAAAGCCCTAATGCTTAACCAGAACCACATCCAGTCTCTCCAGCTCCGAGGCATCATGCTGTACCACCACGGCTCTCTGCAGGAGGCCATTGGTAACTTTAAGGTACAGAAATCCACTCATTCCTTTAACATTTGACTCTGCACCATAGTTGGTAGGATGAAAGAAGTTTTAAACTTAACTTTTTATCTGTTATCCAATAGCGTTGTCTCCAGTTGGAGCCTTACAACGAGGTGTGTCAGTACATGAAGGGCCTGAGCCATGTGGCCATGGGTCAGTTCTACGAGGGCATCAAAGCTCAGACTAAAGTCATGCTGAACGACCCTCTGCTGGGACAAAAGGCCAGCTCAGAGTACCTCAAAGTGAAATACCTCCGAGGTGGGTGAGCCTACGCTTATATAAAACCAAAAACGACGACTGTCCTGTAACAGAGGGTTAATGCTGTATTCAGTACCTGCTAAGGGACTTTTGACTATTTTCAAAAATGGCAGTTTTTGAGACATGCAAGACTTTGATTAGGAATCATGAAAAAAAGACAATCAACCCAACACTCTTCATCTGTGTCTTAGCTGAGTTTCTGTATTTGCGTAAACTGTGACATTCACCTGTTACTCTAACAATAATAGGTTTGCATACAGCAGCATGTTCTATTTATTATGGATGTAATTTAGCCTTTTTTTGTTAATAAACATCAATGAAAGCATTTATTTGTATTGGAAATAGTCAAAAGACAAAAAGAAACAAAGATTTTGTCATTAAAGGAGCATTGGGCAAGTTAAAAAATTAAACATTTTTCTCTTTCCTCTAAATTATCTCACAAACTCAAATCGTGTAAAATATGTTTGCTACGTATCTCTGATCATTTCTAGGTATTTCTTTTCACGGATCCATAACTTAATGACAAATATTTATTAAATGTTTTCCTATCTGGTTGAAAATAGTGATGAGTGTTTATGGTATCATTTGTCTGGAAAAGTTTCTTATAATGCTAAGGTGTTTGATTTATTGTGACAATGCAAGTTTCCAAATATTGATACCTTTTCATTTCGTATACACTTGGTGTATACGAAATGAAATGTTTTTTACAGCTTCATACATTGAAATGAACATTACCATTTAAAGTGCACCAGTGATCATCATGCAAACAGCACAGGAGAAAAGGAAAACCATTTTGTTTTTAAATAGTTCAAAAGGGCATCAGTATGATACGATGGAGTATTAGGGCCACACATGAAGAGAAAAAATATTTTTGCCATGACGAGATTAAACTCGACATGTCGACTTTAAAGTCGACATGTTGACATTAAACTCAACATTTTGAGAATAAAGTTGAAATGTCATGTTGAGTTTAATCTCGACGTGTCGACAATAATGTTGAAATTAGTTCAAGAGAGCCAACCGCTGCACAGGATACATGCACAGAATCCAGAATAAGACATGCCTTGTGTAGATGATTTGGTCAAATTGTACTTTCTGTGATGATTATACAGTTATACAGTTGCAGCACGTCAAAGACTACCTTCACTCTTAAAACGCAGACTGCAGCTGTGGAGCGCGGTTGCTCTTTTCTCCAAACGCAGACTGCAGCTGTGGAGCGCGGTTGCTCTTTTCTCCAAACGCAGACTGCAGCTGTGGAGCGCGGTTGCTCTTTTCTCCAAACTTTGGAATGTCGAGATTAAAGTCGCCACGATATATCAACTTTATTCTCGAAATGGCGAGTTTAAAGTCGACAGGGCGAGATTAAACTCAACATGACATTTCAACTTTATTCTCGAAATGTTGAGTTTAATGTCGACATGTCGAGTTTAATCTCGTCATGGCAAAAATATTTTTTCTCTTCATGTGTGGCCCTAATACTCCGTCGTAGTATGAAAGGTTCATTGCAGTTCAAAATAAATGGTGCTTAAGTTTTTTTTCTAACATAAGGCCAAATCTGGACCCTCGTGGTAAATTATCATAACCTGACTCCGTCAGATGGATTTGCTCCGCATATCCATCTGGAAACCTTCGGTTGAAGTAATTTTTGGAAGGGGCGAAAATACTGGTTAGCTGATTGGCCTATGTTGGTGATAGACGGGCCAAATAAACCAATCAGATCAACGAAGCATATGACGTACTAACAACCAGGCTACTCTTGCCGAAACCAGTCGGGAGAAGAGCAAAACCATCTTTTCCTCTGAGAAAAGCCTCCAGAGCAGTGTTTTGCTCTTCTTTCAGTGAAGAAATACTCTGTAATTCCGATAAAACTTGCTAGATAGCCACGCTAATGCTAGTTTCATCGGCTGAAGCCGCCATGTTCTTTAGACTGAACTGTCGCGCTTCTCGTTGCGTCACACCTCAACCCGCCTCAAAGCCAACGCTGATTGGATGTTCGTTTGGTGAACTGCTCCAAATTTTCTTCAACGGAGTCTCCGGACTGATTAGCGAGTGAAATCTTGAAAGCTCGCGAGATCGGGATGGTCTCACGAGGCTAAAATTATCAGCCCCTCAAAGACCAGACAAGTTATATCCTCATAAAATAGTTTAGAGATTCACAGATCCTATTGGCTCTTTCTTCAATCAGCATTGACCAATGCATGCATGTGTTCACCGGTTCATAAGTGCATTCAGCAGCCACGGCTTAAGGTCATGTGAAGTGTCTTTTTATTTGCTATCCATTGTTGTTTTGTTTGATTTGTTGTTTTTGTTGCAATTGAGACTTGTGTAACATTTTGTCAGTGTGTTTTTTTTATCATGTTACCGAAGAAGAAAAAAAAAAACATCAGCTTTAAGAATTGACCCAAAAATATCAGTGATCGGTTAGACTACAGTAAAAACCAATCTGTATCAGCCTTAAAAAAAAAACCCTCTGCACTGGTCGATCTCAGAAATATTGGTAAATCCTCCTTAAAGTTTACAGAGTAGCTGAACCTGCTGAATAAATAGGAGTTTTGTTTAATACTAGAGAAGCGCTATCTTTGCAAAGGAAATGATGAAAACAAAAGTCTCATTTATACAGTTGAACTGACCCCTTTCACGACCCAATGACGATGAAGTAAAATGAGTAGCATAAAAATGAGTTTGACACCTCTTGTCTAGGGAGTAGGGCGTAACACAGAAACCAATGAATTAAAAACAAGCACAAGAGGTATATATTTAAACAAGATGACTTTTTTTTTTAGAATTCTTAACAGAAAAAAAGAATCAGTTATTGTCAGACGAAAGAATAAACAAAGCCACTGCAATGCACAGGACGTTTGTCTCCCAATGGTATGACACTCCTACGGTACTCTGCTTTAGAGGTGGCATTTTATGGGCAGGGAGGGGCTACGAGTTGCAGCTATTAACATGGAAATCCTTTTTTTTTTATCTCTTTCCTCCAGAATATTCTCGCTACTTACACTCCCACCTGGATATTCCTGTAGCGGAGTACAACGTGGACCAGGACCTACCAGGCAACTTTAAGAATCACTGGGCCAAGAACCTGCCGTTTTTGATAGAAGACTATGAGGAACAGCCTGGCCTGCAGCCACATATCAAGTAGGTCTTCTGTATGAAAGAAGAATAGCTTGTACAGTTAATCTTTTTTTTATTAATGTGAATATAAAACAGGAAAATGAAATATTTTTGATCAGTAAAAACTAATAATGAATAAATTATCAATCATGCATGATGCTTAGATTCTTCAAATCTGAAAAACATGGGTTACATAGAGCTGACAAGTTTTAGAAAATGACAGAGTAACACTTTACGATGCATTCAGCCCTAAAAATTGGCCTTGTTTGAATGTTAATTTATACTTTAATATGGACTTCCTCACTTCCATGCCAGTTGCTCTCCCTTACTGTGGTGTGTCAATGGAAGTATTCACCATAAATTGGAAATGAAACAAGAATTTGGACAAAACATGGACAACAGTGGCAGTTCCAGGAAATATTCACAGGCTTGTGCACTGGGGGTGGCCGAAAACTAAAGGGCACCGAAACCAGTTCAGGGTCAACCTCTAATAATCCCAATGAACTTACATCTATATTTTCCAAATAAATCACTGAAGACCGATCAGACTGTCATGAAACTCTTGCTGATGAAGCTGCGAACATATTTAAACATTGGTGCTGTTTAAATGAATCTATGGTTCTACATATTATATACATTAAATGGGTTGAGCAGGTTATCTGTACATTTAATTACATAGTAGACTCCTAACTGACTGAAGACAAACTCTGACTCATAAAACAAACCACAAAGTAAGTAAGACTGCCCTTTTCTTATTTTAGGGGAAGAAATATTTATTCCATTGACAGGACATCTTGTTAACCTGCTTAGATTAAGGGCAAATAATTATTATAAGGAATATTTACTTTGCTTTTTAGTTCTAGATCGATATTGCAATGAGCCACAGAATAGAGAATAAGCTAAACTCCATAATCAGCTTCCTCCTTAATGTTTTTGTTTGTTATTCGGTCCGTAGAGATGTGCTCCCACAGAACTTCGACAGCTACAGCTCTGAAGTCCAGAAGCTGATCTGCACGGCCGACCACCTGGGATTACTGATGCAGTACGACACTCCAGGATTCCTACCAAACAAAAGAATACACAGAGGTAACTCTGATGGATGCTGCACCTCCTGAAATCATCATTCAAGCATTTTAAAGCAGTAAAACACAAAGCATTTCTGTCTTCTAAAGCCATGGGTTTAGCGACACTGGAAGTGATGCAGGCCATGCAGCGCACGTGGAGCAACTCTAAAGTACGAGTTAATGGAAAGACCCGGCAAATGCTGTGGAGAGACATGTTTGACATCGCCGTCAAATGGAGGAGGTAGGAAATGTGAAGCGTTTACAAAAATCCAAAAATATATTATTTTGGGACAGCTAAAGAGGAACAATTATTTTATTAGTCTGCATTCATGGAAGTAACTAATATGTCTGCAGTCTTGTCTTACTTTGCACTTTCACCATAGTTGGAATCTTTAGAAATGCAGTCAATGTATGTTTAAGTACTTTACTGTTTTTTGCAAGAGATCCGAATAAAAATAAATGTTTATAATGAAATTAATAGTGATAAGTTTAAGTATTCTGTTTGCCCTTCAAAGTAAAAAAAAAAAAAAAAGAAAAATCCCCTTATAGAGTGAAAACATCTCTTTTTTGCCTGTGATTTGAATTTTAACCTACTTGGAACACAAATTTGACTAATGTATTTGACTACCTTTCCTGCCTCTGCAAATACTTTAAACATCTTAACCCTGGGGAAAAATGTACGTTAGTGTAGCTTAACTCTCATAATGTGTTTTCTGGGAGAAGAGGAAAGAGATTTAATTGTTTCTTGGATTTAAACTTAAAAGAAAAGGCCCCTTAAGTTGTAATATGTAGCAAACTGATGAGCTCTTTCTTCAGCTCCTCATGTTACATCTGTCTTGTGTAACATTATGTCTAGACAGAAGCTAATAACTGGTTAAAAAACATGGGTTTGAAATCTGAGAACACAGAGAATAGGGAAATAAACCTCAGAGAATGAAAGCTCCCAATTAGGCAGCAAATCTGCTGCATTTAGGCTTCTCCCACGTACTCCTGTTAAAATAATCTGAGTATTTATAAGCCTAATACATGCCATCTGTTAAGAAGCAATGTTTTTTAAGCTTAACAAATAGAGCTATATTATTCTTATGTTGGATCAGGTGGTTGCAGTGCATCAGATTCCCCTTCTTATTGAGTCTAACAATAAGAAAATACAAGTTTTGGAAGTTTTTGGCCAAATTCCTGAACAAAATCTGTCAGTTTTTCAAGAAGACCGTTGAGGAGAAGTGTTTCCACAGGCTGATAGATTACGAGAACATCATCTAATATAGAGCGAATGCAGAAAGTGAATCAAACTACGGTTCAGCAAAGTATTAGCTGAAGATTTTCACATTTATCCAGGCAGGTAATTGTGTGTTTATTTTCTTTGTGTTTTTACTCCTCTTACGTTCATCCGTTACATTTTCCAAGGTTTATGTCTCATTAAAGATTGAAAAGAAGTTTTAAACTTTGTCATTGTTGCATTTTAATTAACCAGACATCTTGCTCTCATATATTCTACTATGAAGACATACCAAATTAAAAGAATGTGGTTCGGTTATTTACAGAGATAAACATTAAGTGCAAGGTTACAAAAACAGAAACATTTGCCTAAATCATTTAAATGTTTGTTTTTAGTGAAAAACAAACAAGAATTAAGAAATGTTTTGTATAATTCTTTATTCTGTGTCAGCTATAATGTGACTAATAGGAGAATGTGATGCTAATATTTTAGAAAAAGACAAAAACACACCCTATTTCACAAGAATGACTCACATACTTCTGAAAATATGTCAAGGAGAGACTTAAGGAGGGATGGGGGAGGGAATACATGCGTGTAATAGAGTTGGACCTTTCCTTTGTCGGACACTTTATAATCAGGCTTTTCCTGTTCCTGTAGGATCGCAGATCCAGACCAGCCTGTCCTTTGGTTAGATCAGATGCCAGCCAGGAGCCTAAGTCGAGGCTTCAATAATCACATCAATCTCATCAGGTAACCACGTGGCGCCTGAACTGTGTCCCCAAAGCATCTCAAATATCAACTCATCTTTAGTCTTCTAATGTTACTTTTTTTTCTTTTCAGGGGGCAGATTATTAACATCAGATACCTGGCCTACTTTGACAACATCCTAGAATTCATCAAAGACAGAATATTAGTGTACCATGGGTAAATTACAGCGTTTCTGTGTACAGATATAGCCTTATTATTCTCTTTTTCTCACCATGACTCTGAGATCATTAAAAGGTTTTTGTTTTATTTCACCTGGATCAGGGCGTATAACCCAAGAGGCCTCCTGGAGGTCCGCCAAGCACTTGAAAATGTGAATAAAGTAGAAGATCTTCTGCCAATAATGAAGGTAAGAAAAAATGAGGAGAAATGAAGTGGACAGCTAAGGGACAAAAAGGATTAATATGTGCTTTTAAAGTGGTTTTTCCTGGATTGTTGGTTATGTGAGTTTATTTCTTGAAGCAGTTTAACAGTAAAACCAGAGACGGATTCACGGTGAACTCCAAGGTGCCGAGCCTGAAGGATGCTGGGAAGGAGTATGACGGCTTTACAATCACCATCACTGGAGACAGGTGACATTAGATCTGTGATACAAAGACCAGAGACGGAGGTTCTGGTAGTTTCCAGATCTTCTGAAAGTTTTTCAAAGCTTCCTTTGGGCTTCTGCTGATTGTTACACATACAGTCCAGTTAGATTTATTATTGAATGAACAGTCTTTAAGAGTCTAAACTATTAACTTACCTGTCCGGAAGGAAAGCGGCGGCCTCCATGAGGCTTCTAAACCCTATGAGCCCCTCTAAAGCTTGACCCATATTACCCTTGTGCTCCTTTTTTAGTTTGTTTTTTCTTTGGCTTACATTTAAAAACCGTAATGCTAAATATAAGCCATTTTTCAGCTCTATTACAAAACTGCTACAGTCTAGCAACACCTGAGCTCCGTCTAATGGGACTTAAACCTACTATTGCTGCTGGTGCAGAATTCTTCCATGGACATTGGCATCATAACCAGAAGCAAATTTTTATAAGTTTACATATTATATTTTGGACCTCTCAAGATTTATAGAACTATTTATTCGATGCATTTTTTCTGTAAAATGAATACTTTTATTCTTTAGAACCTGAGACGTTCTGTGATGTATAATTCAAAAATAATATATTTTTTGGATAAAAAGGTTACATATAGGTATTGATTTAAATTTCTACTGGTTTAATGAGAAGGACATGTGTTATGTAGGCATCGTTTACTCCAGAATCATTGACGGACTTGAAAAAACAATTGTTATGACAGACTTTAATATCTTTTCCTGATGAGTATAGGCCATAATTACATCCACTATCTATTCATGTATATCAATAAATCCATCCATTAATCGATCCATCTTTCAATAATCAAGCTATTAAGTCTACTTAAACATCCATCCAAACTACTGTACAAACATCTGGGATACATTTATCATAAATTGTACTGAGAAACTAAAGCAAGGAAGTTGCAATTCTAGGATTTATTCTATATCTATATCAATAGAATAAAGATCACTATCAGCACCTTGTTTTTTTTGTTTTTTTCTTTTATTTATTATTTTGTGTGATTTTTGTGTTGGTAGGGTGGGAAACATGTTGTTCTCAGTAGAGACCCAGACAACAGAGGAACGGACGCAGCAGTACCAATCAGAGATCGAGTCTATCTACAAAGATCTCACAGTTAAAGGAAAGGCCCTCATGCTTTCTACTGAGCTTGGGGTAAGATTTCCCAAAACAAGCTTCTCCTCTCAAACACAGCCAATTTTGGCAAAAGTGCAAAACAAATATGCAGTCCAGTAACTGTGAAGAATTTAGGGGAATTATTCCTCAGAATAGACATGTGATAATAATATTTAGATGTTCGTTGTCTTTAATAAAGTAAACTTATTTCTGCTGAGACAAAATTTGATAGTTTACTACAACATTCATTGATCAGTTTCTTAGCCAAATCCATTGAAATCTTTATTTATTTATTTATTTAATTAGGACAGAGCACATTAATGAACAATCTTATACTTTTGTACAGATTGTAAATGAGCCAGATTATAGCATTGTTGCTAATTTACATCTGTCGTTCTGAGGCAGGAAGACAAAACAACACAAGATCACACAATACAATATCAGTCAAAACACATAGACACACGTTCAGACAATTACATTAAAACAATAAAATTAGTGAGTGCATGACTGGGAGCTTTTAAGAAACTGTTTAAGGTGCTTTTTAAATGTGCAATAAGTGGGACAATCGTTGAAATCGTTGCTGCCTATGTCTCTTTAGTTAAGTTTTTTTCAGCAATACATAATTTTTCTGTTTTTTTGTGTGTTTTTTTACAAGAACAACAATATTAAACACAAATCGTTTTAAGGAATGTCTTGTGCACAACAACTCCGGTCACATAAAATATTTTATACCTTTCAGTAGAGCTGATCAAATGCAGTCCACATTTTTCAGAAAATGTGACATGGCCCTTTAAGTGGTCTCTTTGTATGAACCATGACTTCTTATTGGTCCATAATGACAATAAACATTTTCTATTCTTGCATTTCTGCTCTAACAAGCTCAGTTATTTTAGTTCCTATTAGAGCCTTAATGAAAATTAGTTTAACATAAAATTGTAAATGGAGATCTTGCATGTAAACACTGGAAGAAAACCCCCACTCTGTTTATTCTTTTCTGGGTCCCTAATGCGTTAAATGCTCCAGATTTTACTCTCATGAAATAAAAAAACAGCTAACATGTTTGTTATGTGTTGTTACTAATATGAACTGCTGTAGAAGGAGGATGTATTTGAACAAACAAAGCTGATTTTCTTGTCATTTTTCTGTCAGGACGCAGATGCGGTCTGCAACCTTATCCTTTCTTTAATATATTACTTCTGCAACCTCATGCCTCTATCCAGAGGATCCAGGTACATTTCTGTCAAAATACATATGGGCATTGTTATATATATTCATAAAGATGTTTGGTTAAAAAGTAAAAGACAAACTCTAAAGGATGGGTGTTTTTGTCCTCAGTGTTGTGGCGTACTCGGTGGTTATGGGGGCGCTGATGGCCAGTGGGAAGGAGGTCATTGGTAGGATCCCAAAAGGAAAGGTAAACATAAAAGCAGAGAAACAGTCAGTAAAGCTAATAAAGCTGAACTTCCCTCAGTTTGAACCAGATATTTAAACACACTATGAAATTTTTATTTCTGTGTGACATTCTCTCAAACTGAAGCTTTCCATTTTTTGTGTATTTTTGCATATAAAAAAACAACAGACAGTTTACTAGAATGAAAAAGACTTTGCAAAAACAACAGAGATGTTGATACATTTGTAAGTTAGTTTGGTACAGTCCTGGTTATTAAGTCTAAGGCATTTTATATATCTTTAAAAAGTGCATGGTCATTTAATCTTCCAATTTTGTTTTTTTTATACACCAATAGCTCACTCTGATTGTATACAATGTGTTTCTGAAAGATTACTACATCCTGATGGTGATTTATGTGTTTTTTTATTTAGTTTTTGCTCAGTTTGTTAAAGCCATTTGTTTGTATTTACAATGACAACAGAGGTACGGCAGGGATGGGAAAAGGAAGTACTGAGGCTAAGCAGGATAGCATCTCCCAGCGAAGGTGCGAAATAATAAATAATAATAAAAATGCAAAAGTGTGTTTGATTCCAAAAGGGATCAAAGTCAATCAGATGTCACTGCAGAGTCGAACATGGATAAAGCTGCTTATAGATACTGATACCAGCGACGGCAATGCTTAGTTTCTACAGTCTAACATATCAGATGTGTCACTGTTTGCATTTGGTAGAAATAGGAATACTTTCTTTTCTCCTTGATGTCCTGATAGGAAGCTCTGGGTTAGGATTGACTAGAACATGAGGCTACTGAAGATCAGTTTATTTAATTAATGTGGGTTGTTCTTCCACTTAGATCCAGATCTTTTAAGTATCTGCCTCAGTGGCCACTATCTGACTTTCTAGTAGTTCTATAGTTCTAACAGCAGATGGCGCACATGTCTGCTCCAAACATCCACTACTGGGATTCTCTTTAGGGTAAAAACATTATGAGGAGGGACATTTGGTGTATATTAAATGGTTTTATCATGATCAAATGTTTTTTTTTTTTGTCTGTATTAAAATATTTAGACAAATATGAGAGAATTATGAATAAGTAAAAAGATTCTGGACCTTTTCTTATGTAATCATGTAGTTGATTTATCCATAGGTCATAAAACACCTTTTTAATTGAAAATGCTGCAAAATATTGTATTTTACACTCAGCCTGAAAATATGTTGACTAGGGCTGAAACAATTAATCGGATTAATCGATCATTAAAATCATTTAGTTATCAATTTATTGTTAACTGGAGTATAGAGACTGTAAAACATGCCTTTAGCTGACAGAGCTACCCACTAACCACCCATCAAGATTGTAAAAAAATATATATACATTTTGCAATTACGATAAGAAACATTTTCATCTGTCAATATGCTCTATCCAGAACTCCTCAAGTGGAAAAGTTTAAGTTTAGCCTGGTTTGATTTAGTAAAACGTCTTCCTTATGGAACATTTGCTATCAGATTATTAAAGAATTATTGGAAAAACTAATCAACAGATTAACCAATTTGCAAAATAATTGTTAGTTGCAGCCCTAATGTTGAGTTTTTCATTAGAGAAATGTTTGTAGACATCAATACAGATTTTTCATGGCTGATATGGATTATCGCATAATGCAGTCCCTTTACATGAAAACGTCACGTTTCCAGGTGATGACTCCTTTAATGTGGTATTTGTTTTTGCCCTTTTTTCTTCAGCTGGTAGATTTCGAAGCAATGACAGCACCAAGTCCAGAAAACTTCAGTAAAACAGCAAAAAGCTGGATGAATCTCAAAAGGTACAGTAAGGAAACTTTTCTTTCGCTTCTTATTTTGCTTTATCTGCCCTGAAAGCCCGATCTGACTAAAGCTCTTCCTGTTCACAGTTTACCGAGTTGGTACCGAAGTCTTCCATCGGTAGCAGAGACCTTTCCGTCCATCAGAACAATGATAGAAGTCCTAAACACAGACTCGTCTTCACATTGTGCAAAGAAGTCTTAAAACGCCTTCCAACGCTCAGAGAAATCCGTCAAAGAAAGTCTTAAAAGTGGAGCTTCTGCACAACTCAGCAAAGGCACAGACTTCTACTTCCCAAACATCACTGGATCCCAAAAACAGTTTAGCATTGATACTTGATTTATTTCAGTTTGAATACATAAAAAAGGAAAATGTTCTCACCTTACTCTTCCTTAAATATTCTCTAACGATCACTTTTGGATTTATTTATTTATTATGATTTGACTGATATGCTTCTAAAATAACCCTGGTAATTTGTTTCAGATGCAGTCTTTGTAAAACAACAGTTAAACAAAATCACAGCCGGATGGTTAAAGTGCATCTTTGGTTCTAATCTTTTGGTTTTAGCTTGTTGTTTATTTCTCCCTCACTACCAGGCTCTTCCAGTCTGTTGGAAAATAGAAGCGATTGTGTCCACCTTCGCTCTCTCTCTCTCTACGCATTGAAGTACCAAAAGCACAAAACCCTTCCATGGAGCATATCCACATGAGGATTATCTCCACCAAATATCATCTTAATTTGCCCTAGATTATAAAGCAGGTGGCTTAGAAATAATTTAGTTTTAGGTCAGCGTCTAAAGAACAGTTTGATTTGATTGGCACTTTGAAATCTTCCACCACCGGTGTGGATGCAATAAGATAAGAGTTGTAATTAAAAACATTTGAAAAAACCGTTCAAGGCTACTGGATTTTACTTGAGATACTTTTGAAGCAGCGTGTCTTATTTCTATCAGCGCTTACAGTCACTTTGTTCTGCAACTGTTTCCTATAATCTGCACAGTAATGCAAACCAGCATCAGTCAGAGGTGTTAAAAGACTATAAAAAAAAGTTAGAATTACCTTAGAACATCCGATCAGAAACTCAGTCAAAGCTGTTAAAGCTAACAAGCTAATCTAATCGTATAAATTAACGCAATGGGTTTGACTTTTTAATAATCTGCTTTTAAGACTTATCTTATAGTTGGATACAAGACAAATAATCTAAGTGATTAAAGCAGATTCAATATTTTTGTTGTGGTTGATTATATTTGCATAATTAAAATAAACAGATTAATATGCATTCAGATGGTTTTAGGTTTACAAATAAGCTTTAGGATTTATCTATGTATAAAACTAGCCTTCCGCTGTTCTTTAACACCTCTGACTGTTCTGTCTTTGACTTTTAATTTGAACTGGAAACACTATTTTTTATTTTCTTTACACTACTAATCAGACCCAGAAGATATATTGATTATCCAGGTTTTTATATGGAGCACAGAGATTATTTCCTACCAGAATTTTTTTTTTCTAACAATAAAAAGTGTCAAAGCTGATTTTAATTACAGATACTTTATGAAGTTGCTGAAATGGTTTGAAAGTCAAAAAGAGCATAAATTTGGCTTTTATATTTAGCCAAATAATTAATTGAAGTGTTGAGTTTTACTACTTTTCATTATTTGATAGAATATTACCTTTGAGATGGTAATTTTTAACAAAAAAAGAAAAAGGAAGGATAGTGGTCTAAAATTTGCTCTTACCGGACTTCATATCGACCCAGCATGGGGTTAAAGCACAAAGAAGAACTTTTCCTTTGATTTATAGGCTTTAAAAGCTGAGTTTGTTAAAACAAAGTGGGCATAATCATGCAGTATTTCACTCCAGTTTCTGACGGGCCTGCTTTGTTTAACAACTAACATTTTTAATTTATTTCATATGTGCTGACTGGTTGTAATCATCTCGTTTTGCTGGGACATCAGGTTCAATTTGGCTTAAGATTTATAGGGGAGAACATCTTTTAATATTATGTCCTAAATCTTGACATTGAGTTTTTTTGTATTGACTGAATGTTGAACAGTCAAACTGGGCTGGAATTTCACCAGGCTCATTATTTTTTTATTTTTAAAGCCATCAAATTTAATAAACTGAAAAATAAAATTCTTTAAAAAAGCAAGCCTTATGTAGAAGAGTAATCGCTTGAAACTCGTTAACCATCATTGTTTGCTCATCACTGGCAGCAAAAACTCCCTTCAAGAGTTCTGGAGCACAGTGTGATCCCTTTGCATCACTGGAGAAGTTGTTTCTAATTCCTCTACACTGGAGGGTTTCTGAGCATAAAGACTTGTTTTGCCATAAAATCTCCACTTAGTTTAAGTCAAGACTAAACATATCCAGAACCTTTATCGTAGAGTAAAGGTTCCATCAAATCAGCCCAAGTCTTGAAGCAAGAAATCAGATACAGAACATAATTTTAATTTTACTGAGAGAATGGTTTTCTTTGTTTGCTACTCTTCCTGAAACACTATTAATTTGACTTCAGGTAGTAATCATTCAGTTTAGGTTTTATTAGATTAACAGTGTTATGAAACAATGTGGTAATTATATTACCATACTGCAGGTAAATCTTAATGAGTAAATACTTCAGTTGCCTCCTTTCACTGGTGATGTTTTACACAAATGCTGCTCAAAAATATAAATTTGTTTGGGCGAAACGAGAAATCAGGTTAACTATGGTGGTCAGAACTGTAGCAAAAACCTAATCTCCCTAAATTAAGCTTCAATTTAATTTTATTAGATATATTTGTCACAATTTTTTTGACTTGTGTCATGGTTTACCACAAATTGAAAATTTGTCCCTCATTCCCATTTGACTTGATCAAATTCCAAGTAACATGAAAAAAATACTTTCTTTATGTTAGGAAAACTGAGCTGCAAATTTTTCTTTTGCCCTGTCTGCAGGTCCAACATCCCTTTAATCACCTCGCTTTGCTCAAGTTGCACAACTTTCTCCATTTGCATTGCTATTCCATTATGTTTATTTATATAAGGCCGATTTACAACAGGCGTAATCTCAAGGCACATTAGAGACAATTCAGTCGGATTGGTTAAAAGTTTCTGTCAAGGAAAACCAGCTCATTGCATTGAGTTATTGACTTAACAGAATACACTACTGGATGAGAATGGAATGAAACAGGACACACACTGAGCATGCATGCAGCGACAATGGAGAGAAAAAACTCCCCTTTAACAGGAACAAAAGCTCCAGCAGAGCCAGGCTCAGTGTAAGACACCTTTTGCAGACGGCGACTGGAGTTCACAAAGACAATGGACTCATGAATATGATTGACCGCCCAACTCCCAGATGATTGACATGTCGAAGCCCCAGTTAACTCCTGTACAGTACTTTGTGAAAAAAAAAATTAACTGAAGTAAAAGTGCGGTAACTTAATAGCCTAGTTAACTAGCGCCACGATCAGTGCCCCAGGCCCTAGAACTGGCTGGCCAATCACAACGCAGAGATTTTTTTGAATTTCTGGATGCAAAGTGGGCAGGGTTTTGAGGGCGTGACGACAAAGCTGCGCGGTGCGGGAGAAAGCACAACAAGGAAGATGACAACAGCTATTGAACAGTTCTCGTTTGACTCAGCTTTGGAATCAGTTGTGGAAGGATTAGACTTGGGGTTTTTGTTGAAATGTAAGCAGGAAGAGGCTCTACACTCATTCATTTTTAAGAAGGACGTATTCGCCGTTTTACCAACAGGCTGTTAGTTTACACTCCCCCACCAGCTTTCTGTGGCGCTTACTACGTCACAGTCAGTTGGGCTCATTGGTCAGAGCGTTGGCCAATAGGCACAGACATGGTTAGAAAAACAACGGGTTGTTCTCATCAACAATCTTCCGATGTCTCATTTATCGGGGCAAGACTAAATTACACATTTAATCTCACATTTAGTCTGGTTTATCAGACTAGTAACTTAATGCTGATGGGAAAAAAATGCCCCAGGCCTTGTCTTGCTTAACAAGGATTTGAGATTGAATGTTCTTCGTTCAAGCCACCATTTTATTTAATATTTGACCTTCAAAGGGAAAAACAGATGCAGCGTTTCCAATGTTCCCACCTGTTCTGGTCAAGATTTCATTAACTACTAACACAGTTAATCAAAAACAAGTTGCAGACAGTGGAAGAAAACTGTATAATGTTAAAAGAACATTGAGTTCTAAAGCTCATGTACAGTTATCAGTGCAAAATGTTACTCGAATGAAAGTAAAACTTACCTGAGCAGTATTTAAGTAAAAGTTACTGAGTTACGTTTTTTTAAGCAAACAAAAATCCTGATCCATGTCATAAAGGATAATAGGAGATGTTAGCCTAAAACTTGTAATCAATAATTAAAAGTAACGATAAATAAAAAGATAAATTAAAGCCTTGAAAAAAGAAAAAAATATAAAAACAATAATGATTTATATGGTTAAATGTTAAACTACCTGTTCTTGTTGTTTTAAACTTGGCTAAAGAGCTAAAGAGATGATGTTTTGGTTTCGATCAACAAATTTCTGCTACTACAGGTGCTGGTCATAAAATTAGAATATCATGAAAAAGTAGATTGATTTCAGTAATTCCATTTAAAAAGTGAAACTTGTATATTATATTCATACATTACATACAAACTCATATATTTCAGATGTTTATTTTGTTTAATTTTGATGATTACAAATGACAACAAATGAAAATCTCAAATTCATCATATCAGAAAATTAGAATATTGTGAAAAGGTTCAAAATTGATGGCCCCTGGTGCCACACTCTAATCAGCTAATTAACTCAAACCACCTGCAAAAGCCTTTAAATGGTCTTTCAGTCTAGTTCTATAGGCTACACAATCATGGGGAAGACTGCTGACTTGACAGTTGTCCAAAAGACGACCATCGACACCTTGCACAAGGAGGGCAAGACACAAAAGGTCATCGCTAAAGAGGCTGGCTGTTCACAGAGCTCAGTGTCCAAGCACATTAATAGAGAGGCGAAGGGAAGGAAAAGATGTGGTCGAAAAAAGTGTACAAGCAAGAGAGATAACCGCACCCTGGAGAGGATTGTGAAACAAAACCCATTCAAAAATGTGGGGGAGATTCACAAAGAGTGGACTGCAGCTGGAGTGAGTGCTTCAAGAACCACCACACACAGACGTATGAAAGACATGGGTTTCTGCTGTCGCATTCCTTGTGTCAAGCCACTCTTGAACCACAGACAGCGTCAGAAGCGTCTTGCCTGGGCTAAAGAGAAACAGGACTGGACTGCTGGTGAGTGGTCCAAAGTCATGTTCTCTGATGAAAGTAAATTTTGCATTTCCTTTGGAAATCAAGGTCCCAGAGTCTGGAGGAAAAGAAGAGAGGCACTTCATCCACGTTGCTTGAAGTCCAGTGTAAAGTTTCCACAGTCAGTGATGGTTTGGGGTGCCATGTCATCTGCTGGTGTTGGTCCATTGTGTTTTCTGAGGTCCAGGGTCAACGCAGCCACATACCAGGAAGTTTTAGAGCACTTCATGCTTCCTGCAGCTGACCAACTTTTTGGAGATGCAGATTTCATTTTCCAACAGGACTTGGCACCTGCACACAGTGCCAAAGCTACCAGTACCTGGTTGAAGGACCATGGTATCCCTGTTCTTAATTGGCCAGCAAACTCTCCTGACCTTAACCCCATAGAAAATCTATGGGGTATTGTGAAGAAGAAGATGCAATACACCAGACCCAACAATTCAGAAGAGCTAAAAGCCACTATTAGAGCAACCTGGGCTATCATAACACCTGAGCAGTGCCACAGACTGATCGACTCCATGCCACGCCGCATTGCTGCAGTAATACAGGCCAAAGGAGGCCCAACTAAATACTGAGTGCTGTACATGCTCATACTTTTCATGTTCATACTTTTCAGTTGGCCAACATTTCTATAAATCCTTTGTTTTTATTGGTCTTCAGTAATATTCTAATTTTCTGATATGATGAATTTGAGATTTTCATTTGTTGTCATTTGTAATCATCAAAATTAAACAAAATAAACATCTGAAATATATGAGTTTGTATGTAATGTATGAATATAATATACAAGTTTCACTTTTTAAATGGAATTACTGAAATCAATCTACTTTTTCATGATATTCTAATTTTATGACCAGCACCTGTATATGCAATTACACTGAGCCGTGTATCAGTGCATCACCTTAGCCGGCCTTTTGAGTGTCCTAAAACAGCGGTCCCCAACCACCGGGCCGCACAGAAAAAAATTATATATATATAATTTATCGATGATCAGAGTCTGAGTGATGTTTTATTTTGAAAATATGAAAAATTGAGGTATTCTCTCCCTATTACATCAGTCGGTGCATCTCTGCCTCTTGACACAGGTCAACATCCTATCTTTGTGAAGCGGGATTTTCTGCGGTTACAGTGACCAAAACAAAGCTACGCAGCAGACTGGACATCAGGAGCACACTTCGTGTGTCATTGTCTCCCATTACGCCTAGATGGGACCGACTTGTTTCAGAGAAACAAGCTCAGGGATCCCAGTAATTCAACGCCATGGTGAGTTTTAGTTTTATGCTGTGTACATTTGATTTTATGCCAGTCGTATCATTTCATTTGATCGAATTTCCTGCAGTTGCCGAACCTGTCCATCAACTGGATTCTGTTTGTCATCCTTTCGTCATAAGTGTTTTCATCACTATCACTATGCTTCAGTGTGTATATCCACCATTTTGGCTGGTCAATTTTCCGGATGATGTTACAGTTCTGGCTTTGGTGTGGGTAAAAAATGGTTCCCTTCAACCAAAATCAGCTCAGGGCCCCAAAAGTTCTCGGACCACCTCTGTTATGAGAACCATTAATAGGTTAGTCTGGCGACTCTTCACCACCAGATGGTGCTAAACTGCAAAAGGCATGTTTTTGTGTTTGTTTTTTGTCTGATGATAAGGCGTCTCACTGGCTGGGCTGTCCATTAAGTGCAGGTGATGTGAAAACGGTGGCAGTCAGTAGGAGCTGGTGACCATGGCGGAGGATGCTGCTGTACCAGAGGAGGCCTTAACCAGTGGCCTGAGTCTGCTGGTCAATTTGGGTAAAATTTTACTACAGAATGCCCATCAGGAAGCAGCAGGTAGGATGAATTATAAATATATCTGTATAATCTTTGGTTGTTGTTTTTGATTTTGCTTTGGTTTGGTTTATTACATTTTAAAAACTTTTAATTAAGCTTTAACTAAAATAAAATAAAAAAATAATAATTAATACTTTATTAGTTACAGAGATAAGAAACTTTATTAATGCTTAAGTGTTGAGTAAGTCAAATAAAAATAAAAACACTCACTTCTACATATATTGTGGCGTAAACTGACTTGTATAATAAACGACTGAGGATATTAATGTAGATATATTTCCTGATTTTAAAACAGTTCTTGAACAATGGCGCTCAAAATAACTCCATGGATTAAAATACCAGACCGGCTGGTCTAATCTAATTCCTGTCATGCTTATTTCCAATATAAAGGCATTGTACAAATCCACCAGACCTCTAACAAAGCGTCTTTGTTATTTTACAGCCTCTCTGGAGACTTTTGTTCCTCGTAAGATCACTACTTTATTTGGTTTGATCACAGCTGGGGAGAATTTCTATAGAAGGTAAAAAATATAAACATATTAAATATGATATATATTTTGTACAGGTTTAAAAGTGTGTTCTCAATGCAACTGGCCGGATTTGGATTTTGAAGAAACTTTTTTTTTTCACTCAGCATTGGAGTGAAGACAAAAAGTGAAGCAGAGGCCGTCTGGCAGAAATACTACCAGTAAGTTATGACATAATTGCACTAAAATGTCCAACACGCCTATTTAAGCTGATTCAGCATCAACAGCTTTTTTGTTTTTGGTGGAATTAACCTGCTTCTAAGCATTTACATTGAAATAAATGTTTAGCCTAATTTGGCTATTTCAGCTGATCTAAGATCAGGTAATAGAGGAAACCAGTAAAGGAGGAACAACCTTGACAGCCCAATGGATTCCCAAACAGGAGGAGATCCAATTAAGTTCTGGGTGTCTTGGGATTTATTCCCAGTTGGACAATCTCCCAAAAAAAATCTGTAAATGAAGGCATCCAGCAGAATCCCAAAGCACCTAAGCTTATTTAATTTGCTGTTCCAATCATCTCCCAGGGGAACGAGATGCTGATAATTTCAAGCATTTGATAACTGGTCATACTGATGGGCCCTTCTTTATATTAGCGTCAGTCGATTGTCTTCTACTTATTTAAAGGTCAGTTCCCCTGGATAACTGGTCTCTCTATACCCCCGCCCTGAAACATACTCACATAATACAATCATACATAAATAGGCTATAATCGGTGGACGTTTTGATTTGACAATCAAAATGTGGAGGAGCTCTATTGATTTAAGCATGTATCTTAAATCCATTTTTTCCCCAGCTGTCCTGCTGTCAGAGAACAAGTAGATGAGCTTCTGAAACTAGAGGTCTGTATATGTATTAAAGCGTTTTCCCTATTAAATGTCTCTACTTCTTTGTTTTCATTTGCTATAAACCTTTAAAATGATGTCCATTGTTCTCATTATGCTTCTACCTTTAACATCTTTTTTTTCTTTTGCATCTATGTTTTCCTTTCCTATTTTCATAAAACATACAAATTCTGGTACGAGAAAAGTGTGGTTAAAGCAAAACAGGGATTGCTTACTTCACTTCTAATCTTTATATACAACACATTTATATTTATTGCACCAAATAGCTTTAATCTGATTCCAGCTATCTCTTATGATTTCTTTTGCAGGCGGAGTGGGACTCCTTCCTGCAGAGCGTGGACAAAGGTTTGCAGATGACCGATGAGCAGCTTTCTGCAGCACAGACAGCAGAGAGCCTTAGTGCAGACATTCTGTTTTCTAATGCACGGTCAGGAAAGTAAGTTTACCCTTCAGCCATTAAAACCAATTAAACCCTTAGCTGATTGTTCCAGATAAAGGAAAGGTTTCAAACACTCCCATCAGTTTATATCAGTGTATGACTTTGACATGGGGTGTTTTTTTCTTTTGTTTTCTTCCAAGGAGTGTGACTCTGGGTCAGTACTTAGGTAAGGGTCAGAAGCTGCTGCTGGTTCTCATTGGGCATTTTGGATGGCTGCCGTGACGGGACCATGTGGCCCAGCTGGAGGCCAATCAGGTCAGTGCACTTTGTATGATTTGTTATAAAATACTGTGAAAAGTAAAAAAAAAAAAAAAAAAAAAGAGTTTAAATAAACCTTATGGAGAAATGCTGCAAAAACTCCTTTTCCAAAAGGTAAAGCAAACAGTTCAAGTGTATTTTCTAAAGCTGCTGACTCCACTTGATCTCTGCAGTAAGACAAAAGCTGCATTGTAAGCTGTGTTATATATCTCTCTGCCCTGCAGACCCTCCTGGAGGCTCGGTCAGTGCAGGTCGTAGTGGTTTCCTTTGGCAGTGAGGAGGGAGCTCAGCTATGGCTGGAGGAGACTGGGTGCAGCTTCAAAATGCTTTTGGATTCACAAAGGAAGGTGAATCTTCGAAATTATCGTTAAAGCAAAGTGATGGTGGAAGTGATACATTGGTGGAAAATGTGAGAAATAAACACACAACTTTGTTACCACATATGGAAATAGTTTTGAAGTAGCAAAAACATTCTAAAGAAAAGAGTTAGGGGAATTTACTCAAGCTGTTTAATGATATCATTAAAGCTCAGAGATTCAAATGCTCAGACCATGTAGTCTGAGAGGTTAGTGACCAGATGTTGGCTTTAAAACAACCAGGACAGTTGCCATAGAGACAGTCATGCTTGCTTTCTAAATAACTGGCCTGTATTGTCTGGTCCAGGTCTACAGGAGTTTTGGGCTTGGCTCATCCGTCTCCAAGGTGTTGAAGTTTGGCTGCCTGATGCAGTTTTCAGAGTACAGCATCGCCAACAGAGACTTCCCTGATTTCCCATATCGCCTGTTGGAAGACATTTATCAGGTACAAAGACAACGACACTGATAGAATAAAACAAACAGAACTTTGCTGCCTCTAAGAACAGCTTTACTTCATCACTATACAGTTGCAAAGCACAGATATGAAAATTTGGGGCCATATCAATACAGCCCTTATGATCGATAACTGATATTTTTTCCTATTTTTCCATGGAAACTAAATAGAAATAAAGAGAAGTTTTTAATACTGACCCAATTTCACTAATTGGACCGATACCAATATGTTTAAAAATGACCAATGTAGGCTGATACTGTGCATCACTACTATATAGGTATATGAAATATTATGTATGGTGCAGGTGAATCTAAGTACAGCTGTACTTGACGGATTACATAACCTTCAGTTTTAGACAAAAAAATGTCAGCTGCCAGTAAAATAAATTTAAATTGAAAAAAAGTAATAATAACTGAGGAGGTCAGTGAAATCAGAGGTTTTCTGTAATGTTTAGGAAATGTTCAGTCAGACTTCTGCACCTGTTGACAGGTATCTTGGTTCACTGTTCATCAGCAAAGTATTTCCATTTGTCTGGAAAAAAATGTTAAAGTATTTTTTAGATAAAAATTCAAAATTAATTTTTTAAAACTAAATTATTAATTAGTTATATATATATATATATATATATATATATATATATATATAACTAATTAATAATTTAGTTTTAAAAAATATATATATATATATATATTTATATATATATATATATATATATATATATATATATATATATATATATATATATATATATATATATATATATATATATATATATATATATATATATATATATATATATATATATATATATATATATATATATATATATATATATATATATACATACACACTCACCGGCCACTTTATTAGGTACCCCATGCTAGTAACGGGTTGGACCCCCTTTTGCTTTCAGAACTGCCTCAATTCTTCGTGGCATGGATTCAACAAGGTGCTGGAAGCATTCCTCAGGGAGTTTGGTCCATATTGACATGATGTCATCACACAGTTGCCGCAGATTTGTCAGCTGCACATCCATGATGCGAATCTCCCGTTCCACCAAATCCCAAAGATGCTCTATTGGATTGAGATCTGGTGACTGTGGAGGCCATTTGAGTACAGTGAACTCATTGTCATGTTCAAGAAACCAGTCTGAGATGATTCCAGCTTTATGACATGGCGCATTATCCTGCTGAAAGTAGCCATCAGAAGTTGGGTACATTGTGGTCATAAAGGGATGGACATGGTCAGCAACAATACTCAGGTAGGCTGTGGCGTTGTAACGATGCTCAATTGGTACCAAGGGGCCCAAAGAGTTCCAAGAAAATATTCCCCACACCATGACACCACCACCACCAGCCTGAACCGTTGATACAAGGCAGGATGGATCCATGCTTTCATGTTGTAGACGCCAAATTCTGACCCTACCATCCGAATGTCGCAGCAGAAATCGAGACTCATCAGACCAGGCAACGTTTTTCCAATCTTCTATTGTCCAATTTCGATGAGCTTGTGCAAATTGTAGCCTCAGTTTCCTGTTCTTAGCTGAAAGGAGTGGCACCCGGTGTGGTCTTCTGCTGCTGTAGCCCATCTGCCTCAAAGTTCGACGTACTGTGCGTTCAGAGATGCTCTTCTGCCCACCTTGGTTGTAACGGGTGGTTATTTGAGTCACTGTTGCCCTTCTATCAGCCCGAACCAGTCTGGCCATTCTCCTCTGACCTCTGGCATCAACAAGGCATTTCCGCCCACAGAACTGCCGCTCACTGGATGTTTTTTCTTTTTCGGACCATTCTCTGTAAACCCCATAGATGGTTGTGCGTGAAAATCCCAGTAGATCAGCAGTTTCTGAAATACTCAGACCAGCCCTTCTGGCACCAACAATCATGCCACGTTCAAAGTCAATCAAATCACCTTTCTTCCCCAAACTGATGCTCGGTTTGAACTGCAGGAGATTGTCTTGACCATGTCTACATGCCTAAATGTACTGAGTTAACGCCATGTGATTGGCTGCTTAGAAATTAAGTGTTAACGAGCAGTTGGACAGGTGTACCTAATAAAGTGGCCGGTGAGTGTATATATATATATATATATATATATATATATATATATATATATATATATATATATATATAACTAATTAATAAATTAGTTTTAAAAAATAACTAATAATTTAGTTTTAAAAAATAACCAATTAATAATTTAGTTTTAAAAAATTAATTTTGAATTTTTAATCTAAAAAATACTTTAAAAAATGTTTTTTTTTTTTATTACTTTTTTCAGTTTTGTGTTATTGGAATTAGTAGTGTGAAGTTATCGTTGTCTTTAATGGGATGATATGTAATCTGTATATGAGAACCTTTATGGTGTCTTTAGGGCTCCATCCCCCTCAGAACACTTTTATCAATATAAACCTCTCTAAAATCCTAAAGGACTTGGCTTCTTTGTATCCTGGTTTTTTTATATCTTCTGTGTTTTTTAAGATACTTTTTTTTTTATCTGACTGAAATTTCACTCCTTTCAAGGAAATGGAGAAACACTATATCGATGAAAACTTAGTGCCTTGTAATACAGCTAGGACGGATCCAACAGTTAAAAGACAATTAGGCCTTAACTGTTTTTAAACTTTAATCATATCTTACGCTTGTTCTAAAATCACAACTTTAAGCTGTTGGTCATTTTTCTGCAGCATGTTGTAATATACAGCGGGTATAATGCAAAACATCCAAACATTAAAGGCCAGCAACAGGATAATTTAGATGCAACCAACTTTGCTGCAGTCCAGATACGACTTTATTAATCTCTGATCTTTTGCATTTATAAACTTATAATTTATAAACTAGTTTGTGAGCTTAAATTAATGAAAAATTTAGCAGTGTTCCTCTATCATCATGTTTATCAGATTCAATGCATAGCTAACTTTTCTTTGTGCTCTTTTATTTATGTAATCCTGTTTTGTTTTTTTTTAGCTGGGAGGGGACTTTTTACTGGACCAAACGGGAAGGGTGCTTCTCTCTCATCCCTCCAAAAACCCTCTGGACAGACCAAGCCTGGTGGATGTCCTGCAGGCTGCTGAAGCCAACTCTACCCGCTCTAAAGAGGCACACGCACAGGCTGAATAAAAGCTATAGAAAAAACATTGATGCCACTGAGGACGACCAGCTCTTGATGCACATGGATGACGTCTCGTCTTACAGTCGTTATGAAGAGATGCGACCGATGCTGAACTGTGCAGAAAAGACTAAATTGATCTTCTTTTGTGATGTCAGTGTTGTGATTTAGGATGAAACATTTATTCATTAGTCATCTAGATTTACACTTACCATTTAAACAGACATAAGAGTGAAGTTAATATGAGGAATACCTGTTCTTTTTATAAGACAAACTATTTTATTGATTAAAAACGTGATTAAATAGATTCTATCAGGAATAATTTTTGGAAGTCTAACAGCTGGTTCACCCTCTGGCTCCAGATGCATATATAATGAGAATGGCGAAGTCCGTTCATCAAACTTTCTGCAAAGAGGTGTAAAATGAGTACATTAACCCCAGAAGAAAGATGTCTTCAGTAGTTCTTAAGATCCTGACTGAAGCTGGTAATTCTGTCATCATTAACAAGGAAACTAATTTTTTTACCGACATGAGCTGAAGGGCCGCTCAGAGAGGAAGATGCCAGTATATGAAAATAGATTAAGGTTTGTAGATGTTCTCATGAAGGAAGGACTAACTTATGGAGACATGTCATGTGGAATAATGAAACGGCGGCATCTTAGTGTGGGTTTTTTTTTCCAGGAGGGAGTGGATCACTTTTCACAAATAAATGATCTCATTAAGACATGACGTAATGTGGAAATGGTGAATAAGCATCTGAAGACAGCAGTCAGGAAGTTGGAGCTTTAGTACAGATGGGTGTCCGTGAGCACTGACCCTAATCTGCAAAAGCGATCTAGAAATAAGTAAAGATTTCCTAAATTAAGTGTATTTACCTTTAATTTGAGTAGGTAAATAAGATGATTTGCCAATGAAATTAGTATTTTACTCTTAAAATAAGATATTTAGGTAATATTCACTTGAAATAAAACAATGCAATTGTTTTTTTTCTTATCTCAAATCTACATTGTCTTGTTTTATTTGCAAAGTGTCTCACTTACCTCCTCAAAACAAGAAAAACTGACATTTTTTGCAGTGTAAGAACACAGCCAGATGAGTTATAAGGAGAGAAGGAGGTCAGGGTTTGAATGGCTTAGGTGCTGAGAAGTTAAGAGGAAGGTAACCTTTAAACCTGACTGGGTTATACTGGTTATGGCAGAAGGAATGGGTCAAAAATCCAGAAAAGTATTGCTAGAAGCCTATCGAAGGACACAAAAACATCTAACCCAGGTCATAGCTGATAAACAGTAATACTTACAAATAAGAAGAGAAGCAAACTTGATAAAAAAAAAAAAAAGTTTTACAAAAAGCTAAGTAACTAGAAAACGCTAATAATGGCCTAAAACAGAAAAGTTTAATCTGGTTTAATGCAAACTTAGCACTGCACAAACTGATCAACAAATGAGTAAAACATTTCTTAAAACAAGTGAAAAGGTAAAACAAGAGGTCTGCTAACAAAGAAATAAGAGAATAAAGTTGTTATTTCCCCAGTTTAAATCTAAATCATCTTGTTCTATTGGCAGATTATTGTACTTTCTTGCTCAAAACTAAGGTAATACACTTATTTTGAGAAAAGTTGACCTTATAGTTAAGTTTTTATTGTGTGAAGAACAGATGTTTTTAAATGCAGCTTATGTTAACAGCCTTCAACTGTATATTCATGCATAAGCTCTAACACTTTTATTAGTACTTTAAACTTAGATTTTTTTTAAAGCAGAAGAGACATTGTTAGTTTCCATGGTTGATTGACTTTATTATTGAAAAATAAAGCATCACAGAACTAGAGCTACTAAAACAAATGAACTTGGTAATGAGAGAAAATGATTAAAACGATTAAAGCCCAGGAGTTCAAATATACTAAAATCAATAAAACCACAATACCCAACATTTAAGTAAAGTTTAGAGTTTTTATTTACAGCAAATAGTTACTGAAAGCTGATGCATTGTTTCAGAGATTGTATGAAAAAGAATAAAAATGGAAGCTGTCATTTCACTTCTTTTTTCATCACTTTCTTGTTTTGCTTATTAATTACCTTTTTAGATAATTGAATATGAATCACAACTGCTGGCTGAAAGGAATGTGTAGAAGTTGACCTGAGGCTTTGAAATACTCCGGACAGAAGAATGTGAGTTAATCAGCAGCTTTAGTGGGAGTCACGCTCAGCACCAGGGTTTATAAAACATTTATGATCCAAAGGAGCTTTTCTTAATTCCCTTTAAGGCCCAAGTACACACTGATGGAGATCTTGAAGGGGTTCGGTATGTGCTGATTCCCCACAAAGCTCCTCTGTTTTTCAGTTTTTACCCTTGTTTTGAAATCCTCATCCAATGTTTAGAATTCCCTGAATTTATTCAGCAGTTTAGTCATATTAACAACAACCTTAAAACACAAACTGAATTGTTTGCATTTGACCTCAGTACATTTCAGTTGATACTATGTTTACAAATTTAGAAGTTATTTTTTTTAAGTTTAATGCTGAAACACTTGTTTACTGAATTTAACCCCAGTGCAAAGTTTCTCCTCATGAGTTTAAGCTTCATTTTATTTCTTTTTTCGGGGGTAGAATGATCCTACAAAAAACAAATAACTTTAAATTTCTTGTGAATTTCTTTAGATCCATATTCATACAAAATGATGCATATGGTCTCCTCTTGACTCAGTCGGTAGAGTTCATTTTAACTAGAGGGTCTGTTTGCACAGTCCTGTCTTTCAAGCATATTTCGCGACACATTCAGATTTGAAGTTCTGGCATTATCAGTAAAAACAACAATTTTTTCACTCAAAGTGCCACCCTGTCATCAAACTCGCACACATAGTTCATGGTTCGGTCACAGTATTGGTCCCACCAGTCCCCATCGTCTGACGACATGGCAACACAGTTTTCTCGTTTTCCTCCGTCCGGCTGACTGGACAGGAAGTGTTTACGCCACTGGAAGTATGAGACCCGTGTGCCGTCGTCGAAGAGGTAGAGACCCTCAGAGCGCAGGTCGTTGATGCCCAACCAGACGGGCCAGTTCCCCGGTTTAAAGAAGTCCTTGATGTAGTCCGCCAGGGCCTCCTGCTCCTTGCGATCACGGGGCATCGCCAAACGTCCTCCACGTTCCAGGCACTTCCTGGATGCTCCGGCATAGTCAGCTAAACTGTTGTACACTAGGTAACATTTGTAGCCCAATTTTCGTCCTTTCTGGCAGCCTATGAAGTAGAAAATAACCTGAGAACAAGCTTTAAGGGAAATGTAGCTCTGTATCTGCTCTGATGGAGTTTAAAACTTAAAAAAGGTTGGATAAAGAGGACAAGATTTCACATTATTGATCAGACGTTCAAAAACTTGTTACCTTTTTGACCACAGCTGATTAATTAACCAAACTATTGAATAAACATTTCTACAAAATCAAATGATGACAGAAATAATATTACAGAAAGCATCAACAACCAAAGTAGTTGATTTTGTTCATTTTTAGGTGATGGTTTTCTATCTTAAAGGTATAGTAGAGGATGTTCTTTTTCCGGGTGGATCATCTAAATAAGTGGTCCTCCTAATTGCCAATCATTTTGGTGGTATGTTTACGTAAGGCCGTCCTACGCTTGTCCCCATTTTCACTTACCGGTGGTGAGTCTGACAGAGTGGAAAAATTGCAAATCTTCTTTTTGAAAGTAAGCTTGTATGAGCGATGCAAACAGAGCGCGCACGAGGAGGAATGGATGCTCTCGCATGTTTTTAATAGCCGTTCCCTCTCGGGAGCGGGTACAGGTTTGTGTATTTGCATTTTTTTTTTTTTAAGTGGAGAGGTCTTTTCAAGAATTCGCAAAAATCCTCCGCTATGCTTTTAAGGTAAGTGTTTGTTTAGTTTAATATCTGTTGTGGCTCTAAAGACCCCATACTGTTATGATCTCACATTTTGGACCTTCTGTTTAAGTTTTTATTTTTTTGGTTCTCAAGTTTATTTTGTTCTGTGTTTTCCAGATTTAGATCACTTTTTGTATTCTTAGTTTTTTAGGTCATCTCTTTTCTTAAACAGTTTTGGTATTATTTACTCATTTAATTATTCTTTCTCTTATCTTTAGGTGAGGTTTTCCATGGCTTCAGTAATTTCCAGTCCCACCTCTTATCCTCCAGTTTTTCCCTTTGGTCATTCCTTATTTTGTTGTCATTAGTTTTATTCCCTTTTAGCCTTATTTAAGTTGCTGATGAAGGTTCTCAGTCATCCAGGTCATAGTCATTCCGTAAGGAAGCTTTCTCAATTCAATTCACTGCGGATCCAGACATTTGAATTGAGAAAGCTTCCTGGAGAGGTGGCGAAACGTCTTCAAATCTTGAAAACCAAGTCCAGTGGATATTTTTTGAATTTTTACGGAAGGAACCTTATTTAAGTTCTTTTCAAGTTACAATTATATCTTGTTTTTTCTCCCTGAATATTCTCTGTTGCCTCACAGTGTCCCTTTCTTTCTTCTTTTTTCCTTCTAATTACTTCTGTCTACACCTGCTCCCTATTAGCTAATTACTCCTCCCTTTGTCTTTTTCTCCCATATATACACCTGTTAATTTATTCATGGCTGAATCCTTGTCATTCTTTAGGTTCATAAGTGTCTCCTAATTTTTTGGTTATTTAGTTTTTTGTCGCTCGGTTCGGGTCCTTTTTCCTTCCTCATTAGGTTTCGCAAGCAATCCTGCCTGCCTCTTCTACTCTGCATTTGGGTCCACAGTAACATCCACCAACCTTGACAAATACAGGTTGATGTAGGACTCCAAGTGGGATCATGACCCCAAATTTACCAATCAGCGCACTTGATAGTCTGGTAAATACCCACACAATTAGCTCTTTATACCAAATACCATGCAAATAATACATTATTTCTTCATGGTTGAGACTTCATATATATAAAGTGGTCAAATGGTTCTAGAGACTTTTCTCCTTAATATGTTTACTTCAGAGTCTGCAGAGTTTTCAAATAAACAGAGTCAGCATTCCTTTAGAAATAGTCTGGTTCTCTGGAAGTAACATGGGGTGACTCATGATGTAAATACAACCTCCTGTGAAGCATAACATACAACTACAGTAAGTGTTATCATTCAGCTTATAAACGCAAGGGCAAACCCCAAACGCAGTACAGTCTTAACGTCCTCATACAGGAGCACTGAATAATTGGTTGTGTTGATAAGTAGTATTTGATGTGTTAAGACTAAAAAGGATATTTGCTTTTATTTAAACAACTTCAAAATAGGATTAAAATGATCAGGTTTGTGTTCAGGACCTTTTCTTTTATTCTGTGGAGTTGATCACCCGAAAAATACTGTTTAAAGTTTCTAAAACCCTGCTTTTTTATGTAGGATTGATCAAAGATGAACACATCTGGGTAAATTTATAACAAACATCTTCTACCTAAGTGTCTGGTAACATTTATACCCCCAATTTAAAACTAAATACCCCTAAATTCTTAGTGTGCAGATTTGGGCTTGATCGTTTTATTTACCACAAAAGAACAACAAAAGTCGGTATCCTGAGATAAAACAGCTGATGAGGCCTAAGGATAATTCTCTGTGGTTTGATCGAGCAACGACAGACTGAATCATAACAACCCTTGAGCAGAATCACGCCAGAACACGCTGCAGAGTGGGGCTTTATTGTACTAATGTTGATCCTCCCTTCAGAGCTGCTTCTCTTTTCATGTCTGTAATGACGCATGTTATTTACATAGCAACCAAGCACAGCAAAGCTGTAATTTTCTAAGGACATGACAGCAGATTCCCTTTGATATTTACCTAATGCAACATTTTCCTGACGCTGGCAGAGGTTAACATCAGTGATCTAAGCATCTAGATTATTTGCATGTTAAAAACCATATTACTCCTGCATGTCACCTCATGTATTTATGTCTATTAATCCTACATCTTTGTAAATGGAGGAAACCTTATCATCATGATTGCTCTGGAACATATCACTATCACTATATCTCTCATATATGCACCTTGAAATGTGGAGGTTCAATTAGATTTTGGTTTTGATAAACTGGGATTCACAAAATATTTAGACTTTTGACAGATTTCTGTCATGATTATAATGAAAGTCATACCAAGCATAGCTGGGAATTCAGTTTTAACCACCTTTTCAGTAAACAATGCCCAGCCATACAGTTATAGATTTTGCAATCACTGCAATTCAGCTCTAAATAGTCATTCATATCACATTTATTGTTATTTTAATACATACCCCATAATAGCTTCATAAATATTATGCTCTATAATCATCCATCCCCATATTTAAGCTTTAATGATGCTTGAAAAAGATTAAATTTACCTTCCAGTCTTCCAATCTCCTTACGATTGTCTTTGCTGTGCTGGTAGACCTCCTGGATGCTGTCCTCCAAATCTCCAACTTTAGCTATAATTGAAAGGATGATGACCATCAGAGTAAAGCGCAATAAAAGCTTATGGAGCATTACTGGAATTACCTTATCAATGTTTAGAATATTACCATCCAGCCTGGAGATCCGGTCGATTAGCTGGCTGACTTTAACATCCAGGGTGTAGTGACCAACGTTCAGCTTGTGGATGACCTGGTCTATACCAGCCAGTCTGGATACTGTGGAAACATAAGAATAAATAAATAACCCAAACTAAAACAGTTTTACCTTAAATGGGAAATATAAGAATAAAGTATTTGCTTCATTATGCCCAGTTTAAGGACAGCCCATCTACTTATAAGAACAGGATTAAGTGATAAATTGTACATATTGTATTCATAGGAATTGTCATAGTGAAAAGAAATCTCAACCTCAATCAAATTTATGGTTAAATGCAGAACAGATTGTTAAAATCTCACCTAAAGTCTAAGCCACAAATCCCATCATTTAATTGTTTTTAGTGCATTGCAAAGTATTATCACTGCTTTTGATATTTTGTCGTATTACAGCCATCAACATGAATGTATTTAGGGGGGCCTTATTCTGATAGACCAACACATTGTTGTGCATAACAGGAATTAAATGATATATAGTTTTAAAATTGTTTTACCTCTAAAGAGGTAAACATTCTGATTCAGTGCAGCTACAAGGTGTGGGAATTTAATATAAAAGCAAGCCACATGTCTAAGTTTTCTATTAAAGCAATATTGATCTACTTTCCTTCTGTCTGGTCTTTAATTTCATCCATTGCATAAGTTTGTTTTTGTTTGGGGAAAAAAAAAGAAGAAAAATAGGTTCTAAGGGTGGGATTACTTATTGCAATCCACTGTGTTATACATGGATAAAGAGGGTGTGCTATATTTATTTTACTTGGACTATATACGCCTTTCTAAATAAAGTATTTGACCCAAAGGTTATCGTAAGGAAGCAGGAAATTACTTACAGACATAGTTGAAGGATTTTTCAAAGTCTGACACCTGACTAGTTGGCTCTGGTTGGCTGGTTGGCTCTGGTTCTAGTTCTGGAAGAATATCAGGAACATCACCTCTGGCCCTCTTCATCTCCAGCGGAGACGCCTGACAAAACGCACACAGATTAACAAACAGTAGGATCTCCAAGATGCTCCTGCTGTCATCACACCAGATTAGTTAGCAATTAACTGTTTGAAAAATTAATTTTTTTCTAGTATTTCAGGATTTAAAATCTAATTTTAGATGCAATGACAAAGATCTGTCTCTAATTCTAAATAATCAGTTGTTTGTGAAATTAGTCAAAGAGGGTTCAGGCTTTGACTTTCAGGTTGCTGTTTTATTACTTTTTATTACATTTCTTTCACTGATTGTCATAATCTCGTTTGTCATGTATTTCTAAAAATGTAAACAAAGAACAACAGAAAGAACATCTGGTTTGGGTATTGGCTAGGGTTACAACATTTATAAATAATTCATTTAATGCTTATAATAGTGGTGAGTGTCTAATTTCAGTAACATCTATAAAAGTTGCATCACCTGAAACTACAAAAAAGCTGTTTAATTGCCAAAACAGCAGATATGGACAAAAAGCATTTTTTTCCAAACAAAACCTTGCTGTTAAGATGGAAATATTGAATATTTTATAATTTCACATACAGTAATTGGACAGACTACACATCTTGTGTTTGTTTCTTTGGAAAGCAAAGCAGAAAGTTTATTTATTTTATAAATTATTCTTGTTTTTAATTATTTGCTTATTTTTACTGGTTATATCCTCATTGCAACATTTATCACCTTTCTCATATTTGACTAATTTTGGCTTCTTTATTTGACTCCAGTTGATAAAAACAAGGGGTCTTATCTTATTCTAAGTTGTTAAAGGATTGTAATCACATATATTTCACTTATCTATCTTTAAAAAAATCACATCAAAAGTAAATAATAAAGGATTAAATGTTTTCCCAGTAACAGAAATTGTTAGACTGAACATTTCAACTTATTTGACCTGTAGGCAATGGTTAGTAGATGGCTGCTACATAGAAAATCCAATCTACCCAAAGCCATCTGGCTTTTTGAAGACATGTTGGTTCAATTCTTTGGTTCACCAACCTTTTCATGACTTCATTCTCCAGAGTTAAGTGGTTTAACAAATGGGAAGACTGGTTGTCTTTAAACAGTCAGGTTTAAAATGAGAGGAAAACAATCCAACGTCTAGATAAAAAAATCAGGAGAGACTGGAAAAGCTCTTAGTTACGAGAGAATTTACAAGTAAAGACACATTACTATCATAACCTATCATATTTCTGAGTCTCTTATTGGCTGATAAGAAGGGGGCGGCTTTTTTTGAAGTCTCAAATACGCTCTGCTACCAGTGTCTGCTTCTTTAAACATGGTCATCTATAATTATTTAGGAATCATTAACAGACGTGACGTCCTCTTTCTCATTTCTCCTACTGCTGCTAAGGTACAAAACATTTCCAGTGTCTTGTCCTCTGGATGAATGCTTTATTAACCCAATGTGAAAGAATTACCCCAAAACAGACATAAATTAAGATTACAGAAAGAAAAAAAAGCATACCAGGGTAATACCAACAGTACAGAAAGTTCTGACCTGTGTTGGCGCAGCATCGACCATCCCTATAGGAACACACACAGCCAGAAAGCATAAACACAGGAATGTGTAGAAGGTGGCAGCTGGTCCCATTTTACTCCTTCCAGTTGCTCTTCCTCCAGCAGCTATAGCTCTCTATGTACCTCTGAGCTGCACCACTCTCTCCCTTCCCTTTGCCTCATGGAACAGCAGCTGGAACCTCTTTCCCATTAGATATGTGAATGGGAGGGTGCACACAGACACACACACATACACACCCCTCTCGGAGGGGGAAAAAAAGGAGTAAAGGCAGGGATCCAAAAACAAAACTTCCCTGTTGCCTATCAGCAATGCTTCCTCTTCGTTTTCTCCGGACAGGTTTGATTTCCTCTAAACAACAGGAAACCTCTTTGTTTTTGCTTCCATCTTCCATTTCCACGCTTCGTGAGAGCGGTGCGGTTTTCCATGGATCTCAGTCTTGTGGAAACCATATGCATCCCTGGTACAACATCTTTACTGTTGGGGGAAAAATTTAAAAAACAACCTTTTTCTTTGACGTTCTACCCTAATGAATGGAAGAAAGTGGAATAAACTTGAAACTTATTAAACAAAAGCTTAAAGCTGTGTGCCACAAATATAAACGACTGATCCAACACAATGATCTACTATATATTTTTTTTTAATCACTAGTTTTATGTGCGACTAACACAGAAGCCCTGAATGTTTCCAGAGGAAGTAAGGATTTCTTTGAGATCTAAACAGCCGTACAAGGACAGAAATAACCTTCAGCTTAGTGAGGAAATTAAGGTGGAAAAAATTAAAGCATGGAGAAACATTTGAAATTAGACAGCACAATTGGAGCAAATTCACATTACTGTAGAAAATACTATTAAACAAAAACAAAAGTCCAACTGAGGGATTTATATGTAAAAAAAAAAAACAAAAAAAAAACATGCATCTGAATTTATGCATGAAAACACACCAGACTTCTTGAGAGAACAGTGGGGAAATAAACAGTCATTAAGTTTGCTGTTAGCAGTGATGGTTATAAAGTGACAAAGAGATCAGTGTTATTTAGCATATTTAGTTAAGAGGTTGTCCAGGATGTTTGGCTGACCAAAGCAGCTGCGTGGCCGCTCAGTAGTGGCAGTATGATGATGTGGGACCTTCTGTAAGCATGTTATTATATTAATTTCACTGGATGAAAGTGAAACCATAGTGATGCCTCTTTCCTATGAGGGTATTCCTTACCTAAAACGTGTACTCTACGTTTTCCTTTCTTATAGAAAGTAGCTGTTGCTCTTTTGTGTAGAGTCAATGACTGAACCATTGCTGCCACTACCTGAGGGTGGATCTTTTACCATAATTAAACTAAATCTGTACTCCTTGTCTTTTTTTAATGGATGGAGCCAATGACTCTGAATTGAGCTCTTTTCTCTAAACCAAATTACTGACTGAACCATTGCTGCCTCTCACGTATACTTACTGTTTCCAGGTTTCTATAGAAAGTACTCTCAGTTCTTTTCCTATGTGGATAGATGTTAGTTTTCTAAATTGACAGGGGAATAGTTAACATTGGCTTTATGTATTTGTTGGTTTTTTTCTTATTCAGAGAAAGCACTTCTAGGTCTAGATGTTTATGACAAATCCATTTTTTTAATGGACAGAGTCATCAGTTGCTGTTATCAACTTCTTGTCTTTGTTTCCAATTGAAAGTACCCCTGGTTCTTTACTTTGGTCATTATCTGTGTCCTATTTGTGTGCTGATGGAACTATTGGTGTTGTCAGCTATAAATACTCCAAATCAAAAGCAGGTTGTTCTTTATGCTGGTCTGAGTCTTGCTGTTATTTTTAAGTGGCAAAGAAAAATATGGACTTGAATTTTGTGACGTTTTTTAGTTACAGTTACAACATTCAGGATTTTTATTTTTTTTAGGCCTTTTAGGTTCCAGATGATGCAAATCATTTGTTTTAATCAGTGGAAAGAATTTTGTAAACCAAACGTTAACCTTGAAATATTACATTTCTGCCGCCCGTGTCCTTTCAGGCTTCAATCTTTACTAACCAATTTGACCAAAACTGATGAAAACACATTTTCTCTCACAAACTCTATTTAATTATGTGACATACCAGACAAGTGTGATATTCCTTCTTAATGAAATGAACAGAAAAACGGGCGTTAAGTAATTTCAGGAAACAACAGAAGTCAAACAGAGCAGTGTTATGTAAGAGGCTGTGCGTCTGCTTGTGTGTGCACATGTGTTTGAGGTTGTAGCAGGAGGTATGCCAGTTAAAGCGCCTGAAGAATCCAGCAGAGTTTCCAAAGAAGCAACTGAGGCAGAGCCGGAGGATGTGGAGACTGGGAGTGGTGCCAGCAGCGGCTGAGGCTCTGAGGGTCAGATGTGTTGGAGTCTGCAGGATGTCTGCTCCTACACAGCTGTTCCAGTAACATCAGAAATACCAGGAGCGTTTCCAGACTTCAGCCTGGACTAAAAATTAAATGCGTCTATTTAAATTCTAATTAGCCGAAGTGCACAAACCAAACATTTATGCAATTTGAATATTGACCACTATTTTTTTTTACAGTGTTAGTTTAGGGAAAAAAAAAAAATGTGGTTCGTATATTTAAAAACATATGCTCTTATTTGGAATATTTTTTTGTTGTGGGATATTCTCTCAGTATTCTGGGATTCTTGATGGTTCGTCTAATTATGAGTTATGGAAAGGGTCGGTTCAGGACACATGAAACTGAACCTCAAATACTTTTTATGAGCCAAGTAACAGTTTCCATTTTTTTCTTTAGGAGAATCACTTCTGGTTCTCTTTCAGTATATTGTTCCGTGCACTCCGCAATGTCCTGTAAGGTGCAAACATTTAAACTGAGCCAATGCCTCTGAAATGGCCAGCTAACATTTCCATTCAGCAAAAATATTAAGGATATGCCAAAATACTTTCTGAGCACAAAGCAGCCATTCAGACCACCGAAGAGCTGGGTGGTTCTGCAGGGGAGGAAGCTGACCTGGGCAGAGGTGCCTCAGCTCACTAAGAGAGGATGCAACACAAACATACAGTATAGCAATTATATACAGTTGTTAGATATTTGAGGTCAGACTCTGATTTATGATATTTGGGTGGATTACTTATACTGTAAATCATTTTGACCACACTCAGCCTTTTTTGGTGATTTGCTTTAAGCTCCCCCTGGATGAAGAAGCAACTCCTTATTTCTCTAAGGTTAAGTCTGGCTAACCTAGGGAGGAAATTCATTTTGGCTCCCTATATCCAGAACTATGATTTATATAGTTGAGGAATTAGATGATGCTTTGCTTTTTGGCTCAGTCTTTTCTGCACCCTAACAGAGTTGAGATAAAGCTCCAAGTAGGAGTTAGAAACTAAACCTCAACTGAGAGGGGGCAGGCCACCTTTTGCTGTCAGGCTAAGAGGAACTGCCTCTAATTCTTATCTTTAAAACATAAGATTTCTTACATAATGGAGTTGTTTCTAATATATAAGCATGTTCAAGTAAAACTGAACTTAAGCATGCTCCTTAACCTTTAGTTTACTTCTTCCCTGTCCTCATAACTCCCATCACCAATCAAACTAAACTTTGTTCTTCTTAAAGATTTCTTGCTGTTTAAAGGAAGTGTTTCCTTTCACCTGTCGCCCTATGCTTACTCAGGATAACTGAATGTAACAAAGTTCGATTATAGTTAGTGACCTCAATAGTATGGACCGTCATGGTGAATATTTAGATGAAATATGTTGTGAACTGGTGCCTTTTGAAGAGAGTAGTGTCCAAAAACGCAAACTTTAATCTTTATTTTGTATCCTTTCTTGATTTAAATCATAACCTTAATATCGCAGGGTAACAAAGACAAACAGGACAAACAACCATTAAATTACACACACACACTCAAACCTGAGGAGAATCTAGAGAAGCCAATTAAACTAACATTCATGTTTGTGGACTGTGGGAGGAAGCCATAGTACCCGGAGAAAACCCACTAATGCACAGGGAAACATGCTAACAAGAGAGACCCCGGGCCAGTAATGGAACCCGGAACCTTCTTGCTGCAAGGCAGCAGTGCTACACACTACTCCACTTTTAAAAAAGGTCATTGGTCTGGATGCTGTTTTTCATGAAATACCCAAAATTAGGGATAAAAACCACAATCCTCAGAAGCAAGCTTTTAGCTACTTTCAAAACAACTGCATTTAAATGTCTGAACTCAATCCTGGACTGAAATCTATGAGATTAGATAAATTAGTGTTTCCTATCCCTGCCAATCAGGGATCCTCAACGTTCTCAATGTTTTAGATGTGTCTTCTCTGCAGGCTTTCACTTCCTGCAGTGACATCCATTTAAGTCAAGTAAATGGCAGTTAAGGGGACACCCAATGGAGCCCCTTTCGTGAGTTGAGCAGGCAAGACAATTTACCAATGCAATGTGATCTAAAAACAACTCCATCAAGGCAAAACCCCTTTCCATTTGTTCATCCTATTTACCTGGAGGGCAAATAGATTTATTATTAGATCAGTTTTCGTATTGTTAGAGGTAGAACAACGCAGTTATTTTTCTAGTCTTAAAAAAACAACTTTAAATTTTCCTGTGTTGTTAGAATACAGAGGAGTCTAGTTGTTCTGTCCCTTCCCACAGCATAGAATATGCATGAAAGCAGCAGTGCTATAAATACTCTGCAGTGCAGTTGCCTTTTACCAGAAGGGAAAAGATTGAGGCCAAATCTAAGCTTCCTTATTTAACTAAATGAAATCTAATATCTCTGTCATCTGTCTTCAGGTTTTTTTTACAGCTCATTTTAGATTTGAAAGTACAGCTCAGGATAAAAAGTCATATAGCTAGAAAGTTAATTCAAATTCATTTGGATCCTCAAGAGAATGTTGGTTGTTATGGATATTTTTTCTCCAAAAGATTTTCATTACAATTCCATCCAATTAAAAACATATTGTTAGACTTTAAAGTTTTATATTTTAAGATCAGGAAATCCCAAAAAAATCTTGATATATGAAACATTTGTCTGGAAACTCACTCTCTGACATGTGGCAGTCTTGTTTACATACCGTGACTTTAGACATTAAACTACTAGGACTTAAAAGCTTCCATGAAACAAAAAACAAATGTTAATATCCAGCCTCTAAACAGACTTAAAGACATGAAACAGTTTAAGATTTAATTTATTTACTTCATTCCAATTCCATAACTCACAATGCGAGCTCACAGTAAAGCTAAGGATAAAATTAGCAGATAAATATAAAACTAATTAAAATAGTACTCTAGATATTTAGTCTATCATAAACACTACAAATCACCATACTAGTGTTGGTTTACTGACATGGAAAGGTTTAAATGCACATACAGGTGCTGGTCATAAAATTAGAATATCATGAAAAAGTAGATTGATTTCAGTAATTCCATTTAAAAAGTGAAACTTGTATATTATATTCATACATTACATACAAACTCATATTTCAGATGTTTATTTTGTTTAATTTTGATGATTACAAATGGCAACAAATGAAAATCTCAAATTCATCATATCAGAAAATTAGAATATTACTGAAGACCAATAAAAACAAAGGATTTATAGAAATGTTGGCCAACTGAAAAGTATGAACATGAAAAGTATGAGCATGTACAGCACTCAGTATTTAGTTGGGCCTCCTTTGGCCTGTATTACTGCAGCAATGCGGCGTGGCATGGAGTCGATCAGTCTGTGGCACTGCTCAGGTGTTATGATAGCCCAGGTTGCTCTAATAGTGGCTTTTAGCTCTTCTGAATTGTTGGGTCTGGTGTATTGCATCTTCTTCTTCACAATACCCCATAGATTTTCTATGGGGTTAAGGTCAGGAGAGTTTGCTGGCCAATTAAGAACAGGGATACCATGGTCCTTCAACCAGGTACTGGTAGCTTTGGCACTGTGTGCAGGTGCCAAGTCCTGTTGGAAAATGAAATCTGCATCTCCAAAAAATTGGTCAGCTGCAGGAAGCATGAAGTGCTCTAAAACTTCCTGGTATGTGGCTGCGTTGACCCTGGACCTCAGAAAACACAATGGACCAACACCAGCAGATGACATGGCACCCCAAACCATCACTGACTGTGGAAACTTTACACTGGACTTCAAGCAACGTGGATGAAATGCCTCTCTTCTTTTCCTCCAGACTCTGGGACCTTGATTTCCAAAGGAAATGCAAAATTTACTTTCATCAGAGAACATGACTTTGGACCACTCACCAGCAGTCCAGTCCTGTTTCTCTTTAGCCCAGGCAAGACGCTTCTGACGCTGTCTGTGGTTCAAGAGTGGCTTGACACAAGGAATGCGACAGCAGAAACCCATGTCTTTCATACGTCTGTGTGTGGTGGTTCTTGAAGCACTCAGCTGCAGTCCACTCTTTGTGAATCTCCCCCACATTTTTGAATGGGTTTTGTTTCACAATCCTCTCCAGGGTGCGGTTATCTCTCTTGCTTGTACACTTTTTTCGACCACATCTTTTCCTTCCCTTCGCCTCTCTATTAATGTGCTTGGACACTGAGCTCTGTGAACAGCCAGCCTCTTTAGCGATGACCTTTTGTGTCTTGCCCTCCTTGTGCAAGGTGTCGATGGTCGTCTTTTGGACAACTGTCAAGTCAGCAGTCTTCCCCATGATTGTGTAGCCTATAGAACTAGACTGAAAGACCATTTAAAGGCTTTTGCAGGTGGTTTGAGTTAATTAGCTGATTAGAGTGTGGCACCAGGGGCCATCAATTTTGAACCTTTTCACAATATTCTAATTTTCTGATATGATGAATTTGAGATTTTCATTTGTTGTCATTTGTAATCATCAAAATTAAACAAAATAAACATCTGAAATATATGAGTTTGTATGTAATGTATGAATATAATATACAAGTTTCACTTTTTAAATGGAATTACTGAAATCAATCTACTTTTTCATGATATTCTAATTTTATGACCAGCACCTGTAATCTCTTTTAAAAAAAACAAACGGCGTAGATGGAATGATGCGATGAAGTAGCGTTGGTGCAAGAGATGTCTGTATTCTTTGATTTTTTTTTCAGCTATCTTAAAAATATAAGATTCTATTGGACTTAAACTAAATCTAATCATGGTTCATTTTCATGTTTTAAACTTTTTTTTTTCAATTTCTTTAAAATCCCTTAAATAACAGAATTCCGTATTAGACTGAACTGCAGCCTTAAAAACAGCTTTAACACTTCAAGGTTAACACACCAGAAACATATACAGTTATAAAGTAAAAGCATTTAAGACAAAAACAAATTAAAAACAAAAAAACAAAACCAAGTAGGGCTGGATGATAATTTAATAACAATATATATCGATCGGTAGACATGTGGCACAATGGAACAAAAGAGGGTAACATCCGAGCCCTACCTCAGCCTCTCAATTCAATACATAGACAAAGAATAGAACCTGAGGAGTTCATTTTTAGTAACATAACTCAGGTCTATTAAGTTATTTTTATTTAAACAAAATTCAGTTAGCAATACCATTAAATGGTAAGAGCTCACTTAAAATATGGTTTTATATCTTTTATGTAATTATCGATCAATATGCATTTTTTTTTTATCGATATGCTTTTTTTCTATATCATCCAGCCCTACCCCAAATGCAATATAAAGCTTTTGTAGTAAGGAAGGACATGCTTTTAGTGTTTTGGGACATAGTGTCTGTAGGCAGTTCAGTGATCATGCATCCAGACTTGTAACATACCAAGAGGAAAACAAGGAAAGATGCTCTTCTGCTTTGGAAAAAGGTAAACAAAGCCAAAAATACACAAGTGGTGAAATAATCTCTTAAGCTACACAGGATGATAACAGAAACATTAAAGAGGTTGTCTCTTAAATCTAGACATGAACGCCTGTAGTCATGGCGGTGGGGTCCACTTCCAAAATAATGATGAGGATGCTTCATTCAGTGCTGCGACTGGTCTGTGTTTGGGTTGGGTTTTTTTTTTACCAGTTGTCCAAGAAGTCAAATCCAGTCTTCAGGATGCTGTTGCTTGTGTTAAACTGTGAATAGAGCATTTTAACCAATAGTGTTGTTACTCTACTGTTATGAACGTATTGTGTCTTGTCAGGATTCGTGCTTATTTAACCCGTTTCAGGTCTCACCTGGGCAAAGGTGGGGCTCATGTCCAAAGGAGGAGATATTTCCTCCACTTTCTCCTTCTCTGCAGCTGTGGAGGACTTAGAAGGCTTGGAGGAAAAGATTTCATCCGGGGTGTTGCTGACAGACGGCAGGGTGCTCTGAGATCTCTCCCAAACTGCAACTGTAGAGGAGTCACTGATGGGCGGTGCCGGTGTGGGTGTGATGGAGATGGATGCAGGTGTTGCACTGACAGCCACTGGGCCGGGGGGCTGTGGGGCAGGAGGCTTGGGCGCCCGATGTTTGATGGACTTGGCAGGAGCTGAAGGGTGGAACTCAGTGATTTCAGGCTCCTTTGAGATAGTGGAGCTCTCCTGAAGAATAAAAAAATACATTTACACAATGTAGTAAGATTAAAAAATAAAAAATAACCACTTCTGCTGTATTTATTGGTGTTTACCTGTCGGAGGTAGGAAGGGAGGGGTTTCTCTCCCTTTTCCAGCGATTTGATCTGACTCGGGGTCAGGGACTGAAAGTCAGCTTTTTCTCCTTCCAGCCTCGACCTTTCAGCACTGATCTTCCAGAAGGACGACTCTTCCTCTGGCCTTCGCCCCTCACTAGCAGATACCTCCCGAATCAAATCAAATAAAAAACAATCAGATTAAAAGCAGTGACCATTCCATCAAAAACCGTGCTTCCCAAGAAAAAAAAAATGCACATAAAAATTTCTGCACAGGATATGAAAACAAAAAATCAGACAGTACCTTAGCTCCTGCTGTACTCTTTCCAAGCTGATTGGAATGAGGAACTTTTGCATTTTTGGAGTCAGCCTGTGAAGAAGAGGTCACCTGATCTGCTGAACCTGACATCAAACTGAACTCGATCTGACTCTGGAAAACAAATTGGTTTATAATAGAACCATTTTTCAGGAATATACAATAACATCTATGAATAAAATATACTGCAAGGATGCAAATAAAGGTAGCTATGTAATCCGTTAATGAAATGTTACCTTTGTCTCCCACGAGAAAGGGGCAGAGTGCTCATCCTGCCAAGTGATATCCTATAAGAAAAATGAAAACCATAATAATGAAAGCTGAAATATTAGCAACTACAACAGTTTGTTTTATACCAATCAGCAACATGAGAGAAGATGTCTGGTTATAGAATGAAAACCAAAACTAAAAATATCTGTATTGATATTTGTTTTTATCTGGTGCTGTACACGTATAACGATTTTAAACTATTTACTTGTTTTTAAGCTACAGTGTGTAACTTTTAGCGACATCTAGCGGTCAGACTGCAGACTGCAGCAACAGAACATCTCTCCCCCACCGCTTCTCCCCCCCCAACAGTACGGCGAGCGTTACGGGACAAAATGTCTTCCACGACGTCCGCTTCACCTACCTTCTCAAGTGAGGTTTGTTTACATAGATAATTTTACAGATAGTATTTCATTAGTCTGTGTAGGGTATAGCTTTCATGTAGACTTAAGATAATAAATATACCCGTTATTTGTATTCTACAAACCAAGCGTATCCCGATCGTAAGCCAATTCTTTACGTTAGTTACGTTAACAAAGCTCTTGTGACGTTTAGCTACGTAATTTACCTCTACGTGGCTATTGTTAGCAACAACACCAAAAAGAGCGTAAAACCTTACTATAAAACTCAAATAACTTTTAAATACCTCTTCGCCAAAGTGGACGATCTTCTGACCGGTCTGGAGAAGCAGTTTAGGGTAACAGACCACCTCCTCACGGTCCACTTTATGCATAGCGTATCTGGCTCTGATATGAGGGTCCATCATGCTGTTATCTATGGCGGCGTCTTGCTCCTGAGGGGTCATTTTCTCCCAGGAAGAGCCGTACTCGGCTTTTATTTTCTCCCGCTCCTGCATTATCTTGTTTGCCATGGAGTTTATGGAGGAGAAGTACTCGAATTTCTTCTTCTCCATCCTGTGGGCGTCGAGCCCCGCCATAGTAGCGGCGGCCATCTTTGACTACTACCAGCTGTTGTTTTGTGAGGAAACCGGAAACTGGGACAAGGAGGCGAGATAAGCCCATTGTGCGTATTAATGGCGCCACCTACTGGTGGGTTGCTTATATTGCAATTACACAAACAATTTAATGTGAATGGTAATGCATTATTTACTATAATTTGACCAACCTGGGTTGCAAATGCCAACTCTTTCTCTATTGGAGTGAGGCTAAAACTTTTCAGATGAATCCTACTCCATACAGTGTTTTTAAAAAAAAGTTTTTCCCAGTGTTATTTGTATTAGAGGAAACACCTCTGTATTAGTGGTATTTTAAATTTCCCCTTTATTTAGCTCATGATGTTGTTTTCTGGTGTTGCTGACCTGGTGCTACACTGGGATTACCTCGGTTATGTTGCAGGTGAAGATTCTCAGTCATCTAGGTCATATTATTTCCAAAAAGTTAAAAAAAACAAGCCACTGGAATTTGTTTCCAAGTTTGAAAATGTTTCACCTCCCATCCAGGAAGTTTTTCAATTCAAAATGTCAGAATTAGCAATGAGATCCAAGCTTAATTGAGAAGCCCAAACAAAGTCTTGTTTTTGTTCAGAGAACAAATTGGACTGGAGGAACGGGTCTGCCCCTTTGGAATGGGGGTCATTTGGGTTCTTTGTTAGCCTGCAATAACCAATACTGGTCTAAGCCTCTGAAAGGGGGGTCTTTAGGGGAATTGTTGGCCTGGCTGACCAGACAAAATTTTTTGGTCCCTTGCATGGGGGTGGGAGTTGAGATGATAGCTGGGAAGGAATCAACTCCATCACTGTGTTGTAGGTTTTTGAGAGCTGTAACGTAAGTCCACCCCCCTCAGTTATGTTTTTCTATATTATAGGAGCCTAAGTTTTAAAATGTTGTAACATATTTTTTAAATATAATTAATTTACAATCATTCTCTCCACCTTCTGCTTCCAACATTGATCTGTTCCATTACTTTTTGTACATCTGAATATTGATGTTTGTAGTTTTTCCTTTTTCTAGCAACACAGTCTTTAGCAATCAGTGTCCAGAGGCCATTTTTAATTCCAGGACTTTAAATGATAAATAAAATATGCAGTCATTGATTCTAAAGCTCTCTTTAAGGCAATCCACAAAATAATGACTGAACAGATTATTAAAGTGCTTCATGAAAAAGCAATGATTTCCAATTATTATTTTCCACATAAAAATAAATAAATCGGGCGAGTAACTTCTGACTTATCAAGCTCTATAAATGCTCGTATGAATGGAAGAGTGGTTGCCTTGGAATTGGAAAGTTGTGGTCATACTGTAACTACAGCATTCTACCTCCCACACACACTGATGTTATGTTTGTTAATCTGCACCTTTTTTTTTAAGTAGTAGAATCTCTAGTGCAACAACTGCTAGTTGGAAAACAAAAACAACACACTCCCCGGCTTCAATGTGATCTATGTTCAAATATCTCATATTTGTAGTGTTTTTTAATATATATAATATATATCAGATCAGTCATGTCCCTTAGGTAGCAGAAAGGGCCAATTATCAAGTTGTTCTCACATCGCCAGGAGAACGAATTCAAGCTAAAAATAAACCAACAACATTATGCTCCTTCTGAAAAAATTGTGCATATGGCAAAATACAGTTGGATATCTATGGTTCTCTTGGCATGACACTGAAGTGTGATTTATTGCTCAAGTAAACATGTTTTCCCTCCTCCAGAACTACAGTACATCCAATGCATTTAAAAGCAGTTGGTTATAGTAACACATTCATGGAAATTTTTTGTGAGATTTTTGTAAGCAGCCTTTATAATGTGAGCCTAAACGCCTTGAATTATCAACTGATATCTGGTCTCACAGCAACACCCTTTCTTTCTCAAATTCCCACTTATTCTTGTTCTCATATCAAGCATTGAACTTTTGCATTCCTGGAGGAGCAACTTTGTTGGTCATTGAAAGCTGTCAAGCTGTCAACTAAACCTTCTAGTGAGTTTAAAAGTGTTCAGGTGTACAGCTAAAGAAGGCATACCAGATAAAATTTATATTTTATAAAGCTCAAAATCACCTGGATGTTATTTATTTTACCCAGGAGAAAATCCAACAAAGACCTGAGGCAGGACTTGATGCAGTGGCCGTTCTAGATCAGATTTACTATGGAGGCAGGATGGGAAAAGTGATTTTTCATGGTGGAGGAAAGCATAAAGAGGGGACCATATTTCATTGTTAAAGGTCATAGCTACTATTTTTTCATCAAAACTATCAATAAATAAATACACAAAATGTGTGGAGTGGTACAGCATAAAATTGCTATTGTAATGAAAAAGAAAATATAGTAGTATCAATTTTTAAAAGTTGTGAAAGTTCACAATATATAAATGTTTACTTGTGGTAATGCCAAAAACGAAAGAATTCTGCACCAAGAGGAATAATAGTGTGAAGTAATGTTAGGCAGAGACATGGCTTCTTCTCACTTGCCCCATTTACATTACCCCTCTGAAACCGATCTGTGCCGAGTTCAGACCGAGCTTGGATCAGTTAACCGTGCTGAGCTTGGTTCTTACGACCATTTACACATCACGCTTGCACAGTTCTTCATCTCCTATTGATGGTCCACAATTCTGCAGCTCTCATAGCGGATAAAAATGGTGGCCATTTATTGTTAAGAGGCTGAGAAGAAGTTCATGTTGCGAACAGGTGAAGAGATCTGTGAATTTTAAAGCCAGACACGCCGGAAAACCCACAAAATCAGTCAGCTGACTGTAAATAGAAGTTGACCCTGTCTGCACATGCACTCTTTGTTATCAGAGAACGAAGCCACAACTGAACCGTGCCCAGCCCTACTGTCGAACTAGTACTAGAATTAATGCGGTTGTGTCTGGCACAGTCCAGTTTAGTTGTGTTCCATTTACACTCAAAAATTATGGAGGAACGCAGACAGGGTAGTAGAACACCATCCCCAGCTGGGGTCCCCCCAGCAGAGGACCCCACCATCTTTGTCGCGGAAGGAGGAATAAGAAGCTTCAAGCAAAGAGAAACCGCAAGGCGCTTCACTACTGGCCAGGAGTGGAGCATGAAGGTTGACCTGGACAAGAAGCTTCAGTTTCCCACAGAAATCACCACCACATCTCTCCGACCAGACATTGTGGTGTGGTCTGTAAAGGCAAGAGCGGTAGCCCTCACTGTGCCAATGGAGGAAGGGATCGAAGCTGCCTTTGAGCGAAAGAAGGCCAAGTACTCAGAGCTGGCTGTGGAGTGCTGGGAGGTGGGCTGGAAGACTACCATCTACCCAGTAGAGGTCGGATGCCGAGGCTTCACAGGGTTGTCGACCATACGCCTTCTGAAAGACGTGGGAGTCACGGGAGGAAGGCTGAGGAAGGCAACAAAGGAACTGGCTGAGGAGGCGGAGAAAGGGAGCTTTTGGCTCTGGCTGCGGAGGAAGGACAGAACCTGGGGGAATAACACCTAACCCCCAGATAACAGTTGCAGGGAATAACATCTTTCAGCTGCAGGGGGTGACAGGGAGACGTCCCTGTCACTGCCCCGCCACCAGGAGACGTTCCAGGATTAAAGGGGCGAAACGTTGGTGAATGGTGGTTCCTGGCTGACGACCCTGCAGCTGACCCATGGGCACCGGAGGAGGTGCGACAGGCAGAGATGCCAAGCAGGATTTAACACCCTCCTGTATCATCCCGGTTACCGTATTCTGACTGTTCTCAGCACAGTTTCATGAGGATAGTGTAAATGGGGCTTTAGATACATTTCTCAGATTCAAGCCACCCCAGAAAAGAAGCAACCCTATGGTGAACATGGGCAAGGCTTTTGAGCATTGATGCTGACTTAAAGAAGTAAAGGAGCTCAGAAGCCCGGCAGAGGTTGCTGCTTAGTTCAACATCTTAATTTTCAAATCATCATAAAAGTAAAGCCAAGGTAAGGATAAAAGATTAAAGTCATTCGTTACAGTTCAAGTGCCAGTGGGTATTATCATTAGAAAATTATTCAATGTTATGTCTTGGGTAGGGGGCCATAACAAGGGACAGGATTAATTATATAGGGGCACTAGCCCCTGTTGGCCCCTGTCTAGAACCGCCCATGACCTCATGCATCATCCTATACCCGATTTTTAACTAAAAACAAACTATAAAAATTAACCAATTAAAGTGATGTACAATTTCCACACAGTTTATTTGAGTAGATTTACTCAATTTTATTAGTAAAGTATACCTAACTGCAATAGCTATTAGATTAAGTCTAATTATTACAAAAATGATCCCTGTAAAAAGCTGGGATTGAATCCATAAAATGCAGCCATGTTACAAACTGCTGCACCCCTCAGGCCACATTTCAGAACTCTGTTATTCATACTGCTTAGCCAACAGGGCGGCTCAACAATAGCAACATTAGCTCCTTACTCACAACCATGGACGTGCCAAACTTCTCGTTTGTTCGCCAAACTGTTTTTTTTCTCTTCATTGCTTTAGCTAAATACATGGAGACAATTGTACTGTTATGAGAAGCAGCTTGTGTTAAAAAGTTTGAAGTTTGTAATGATTATTTATTTATGTAGAAACAATATTGTTCATATATGGAATTTAGGGACCATTTTTGGTTTTAATTATTCATCACTTCGAATTAGAGACTCTGCTTAAAAAAACAAAAAGAAAACAAAATTAGAATAGCCACAAAATATCTTCAGAACCAGCATTAGAAGAAGAGAGCCTCATGTTGGGTATGAAAGGAGTAAAAAAACATTCAGGCTCTGTGGAAGTAAACAAGGTCGGAGTCTAAAGTTTTACATACAGTAATAAGATTGTTTATTGCACCAAAATGTGCTCTAAAATTCACATTTACACTTGTGGTGTTCTGCATGTATGCAAATTATCTCCAAATTAAAGACACATTTTTTTCTGTTTTACTTTAGAAAAAGGACAATAGTTTAATTAAACTTATAATAGTTCAACTAAAATGACTTGTGTGTTTAAAGTGTTGAAACCTGCCTCTTAAACCTTAAATATAAAAGATAAAACACTTGCACATGTTTTTAGATTAATTTTGAAACAATTTGATTCTCTGTTAGTAATTTTTGTACAGCCTATACTTTTTTTACAATAACATCTAACCTCTACTGGTTACTGGTTTAATCTGGTTTGGGATATGTGGGAGCCAGCTTTAGACACAGGCATGAGTTAAGGAGTCAAATTCTGAATCATATTTTGGTATTTAGAGGGAAAGTACAGAACTGCAGAAACCAGAAAGGTCTTGACTCATAATTTATTTCTTAATAAGTTTCTTCCATTTAAGGTTATCTTTCAGCAGTCCAAGGCTTTTTAGTGGACTGTGAAAAAAAAACAAAAAAAATAACTTGGAAAAGGGCAGGACCTCATGTTGCTAGAGAAAGAAAAACTGACACAGAGGAAATTGATCATAGTGATTAAATACACAAAGAGGCTTCTTCTTTCAGTATTATTTATTTTGTTCATTTTTAAAACCACTTGAGTTTGACCGAAAGGTCATCAAGGAACAAAAAGGCTTTTACTAAGGCTTTAACGAGCCACTTTAAAGTGATGTTCCTTAAAAGGAAAGGAAATTAACATATAGATACTGCAACTATAATATTTCTAAATTGAAATATTATAGTTGCAGTATCATGCTCTGGGGTTAAGTTCTTTAGATAGAACTAAACTCATTGGCAAGGTAGTATTAAGGTTCAATAATCCAGGTCCATACATCCAAATTCAATTTAAAACAACTTCATTGATCTCAACAGAAAATTTAATAAATGAATAAATAAAATGTATATGTATGCGTCTTACAGAGCCACACCTTGGTTATCCAGGCTGTGTGCTCATTGTCATGTATGAAGAGCCAGCCTCGACCCATCTTCAATGATCTAGCTGAGGGAAGGAGGTTGTTCCCCAAAATCTGCACATACAGTGCAGTCGCCCTGTTCCATGTGCAGAAAAACACCCCCCAAAGCATGACGCTACCAACCCCATGCTTCACAGTAGTGATGGTGTTCTTGGGATGGTACATATCCTTCTTCTTCCTCCAAGCACATTTAGTACAATTATGACCAAAAAGTTCTATTTTGGTCTCATCTGACCACATAACTCCTTGATTTCAAACCATATGTCTTAGTGTATTACTAACAGTAACCTTCGAAACGGTGGTCCCAGCTCTATTCAGGTCATTGACCAGCTCCTCCCATGTAGTTCTGGGCTGATTTATCATCTTTCTTTGGATCATTGAGACCCCATGAGGTGAGAACTTGCATGGAGCCACATTCAGGGGGAATTTGACAGTCATGTTTAGCTTCTTCCATTTTCTAATGATTGCTCCAACAGTGGACATTTTTTCACCAAGCTGCTTTGGCAATTTCCCTGTCGCCCTTTCCAGCCTTATGGAGGTGTGCAATTTTTTCTCTAGTGTCTTTGGACAGCTCTTTGGTCATGGCCATGTTATTAGTTGGATTCTTACTGATTGTTTGGGATGGACAGGTGTCTTTATGCAGCTAACGACCTGAAACGGGTGCATCTAATTCAGGATAACAAATGGAGTGGAGGCGGATATTTTGAAATCAGACTAATAGGTGTGAAATCTAGCTGACAGATAGGTGTTTTAATACTTAATTTCCTCACTTTATGTAATAAAATAAATTAATAAACAAATTCATGACAATGACATTTCTTAACCAGAAACAGGATGAAAAATATATTTGTTGGAGCTATTTATTCTTTTTTTGTACATTTTAATAGGTTTATCAGGTTATTAGTAAGACTGATAAAAGACCAGCAGGCAATGGGGGACCACTTTGTTTTTTTTTTTTTTAACAGAGCAGGAAAAAAACAAAAACAATGAAGAAAAGGATATGTTTTGTTGTTAGCTAAACTGGATTAAAATCAAACAAACGGTAGATTTCAGGTTTTGCTATTGGTCTTCGTTTGCCTGTTTATTATAAAATATACCCATAGTGCAGCAGTGGCTCTTTGATCTTGGATGTTTCATGTTTGGTTTGAAGAAAAAATTGAACGTCTGGCTTGTCATCCTAGTTCTTTAACCAGATTGTGTCTTATTTTCATATCTACTGTTTCTGTCTTCAAATTTTATTTCATGAAAAGGTTTCTAATTAGCTGATGGAGGAGTAGCTGTATGTGTGAGAGGCCCGCAAATAGGATCATAATCAGGTATTCGCATATTAAATTAATCATGTACTATTCAATTTAATCCACTTAAAACAAAAAATAAAACCATAGTTAAAAAGTCTTTTGAATTTTATTAAAACAGTTTGTGTTTCCTATTTCCCAGCTTGTATATGTTTGTATTAAATGTCCCATTAGACATTTTTACTTAAAGAAAAAAAGTTTATTTGGTGTGTTTGGAGAAATTCGATTTCATGGTATTCACTTATTATTTGTACTTTTATTTTTGACAACTAGTAAATTAAAAAAGACCATAGTTTTGGACACAGTAATGAGGTCAGTTAGCCTTCTAGAAAATTTTATTTTATTTTACAAAATGGTATACAAAATCATACACTTTGTTTTGAATTATTATAATGATCTTAAAGAAAAAAAAACAGCTGATAAAAACAGAAATCAAACAGATTTACTGTAAATTTATAATCAGATATAAAAAAGGGGCTCGCAAGTTTATTCAGACAACAAAAAGTGTTAACGTGTTAACAGGTAAACCACAGATTACACCAGGCTGTCCTTTAGAAGCTCAGAACTCCAGAGTTTGAACAGACTGGATCAGAGTCCGGTGCTGCAGGTTCCAGCAGAGGAGCTGTGATCCAGCTACATATATGTACAAAACGCACAACAAGTAAAACCATTTAAAAAGGCATTTGCTCTCCATAATTTAGTTATGTGACATCAAGGCTAATGGATATTTGTTATTTTTGTTCTATATTAAACAAGTTTAACTCCAAATGTACATCATTAAATCATATAAATATGTTTAGGAATTGAACACGATATAACAACTCAGTTCTCTGTAACTAATCGTACATTTTGTCTGACAAATTCAACCTTTGTAGTCACTGCGTTATCGGCCCCTGCTGACAGTATGGCTGCAGATGTTCCCTCAGATCTGCTTAATATCGTGATTCAGGCCGTGCTGGAGTCATGGCGGCTGAGCTTCTCATTTTTCATCATGCTGTCGGTGGTGAAACGGGGATGGATGGCGATGGCTGTCGTCGGCACCGTTTTCGCCCTCCGCCTGGAAGATCTGGAACATGCAAGGTAGAAGATCTCCACCACATTTAGAACCACGGAGACGCAGGACACGACCAGCATGAAGATGATGAAGATGGATTTCTCTGTGGGCCGGGACATGAAGCACTCTACGGTGAAGGGACATGGGGCCCGGGAGCAGACGATCTGAGGGTCCATGATGAACCCGTACAGGTAATACTGCCCCACAATGAAGCTGATCTCCATCACGATTCTGAAGAAGATAGAGGTCATGTAGTTTCCTAGCAGGTCGCCCTTTATCTGTACTTTGCCCTTTTCATCAGAGTATTTGGGTCCTTTCATATTCCCCTCATTTGGGTGGGTTTCTAAATACTCTCTTAATTTTTTCTCTTTGTGGAGGACGTGAAACACATGACCAAGGTAGATCAGTGATGGCGTGGAAACAAAGATGATCTGGAGGACCCAGAACCTGATGTGGGAGATGGGGAAAGCGTGGTCGTAACAGACGTTCTTACAACCGGGCTGCTTGGTGTTACAGACCATTTTGGACTGTTCATCCCCCCAAACCTGCAATGTTCAAATACAAAACATGTTACTTCTCTGAGATGTGAAACAGAATGATGATCAGTACACAGGAACTCCATTAAAGCCAATGAAACCTCACATTTAATCCCTTCTGCAACCATTAACTGTGATGGATTTTATTGGGCCTTTATGTCTTGAACCAAAATGCATATCATTCTGAACAGAAAGAAAAATGCCAAAATACAAAAAACAAAAAAACAAAAATGTGAAGAGGAACCATGGATATGTTTTCAAACCCTTTTACTTAAATACCTCTAAAGAAATTAAAGTGCAATCAACTACATTCAAATTACAGAAAAATAAATGGAAGTATATGCAAAATATTTTCCTACTGGCTTTTCGCTAGACGAAGAACAAAATCCTCTCCACAGGATGACAGAGCCACTGCTTTGTCTCCACAGGCATTTGGCCGTGGTTTAATCAATTGGAATCAGAGTAGAGGGAGGTGTACAAAAGGTAGATTTCCCTTTTTTCATATTAATATAGTTCAAAAAAGGTGTAGGATTTAAGAATATGTATCAGTTTGTGTTGGTCACTTATATCAAATATTAAAGACATGCATCAAGGTTTGTGGTTCAACAAGCTGTGTAAGCTGTGTATGGTAAAAATACATTTGAAGGAACTGTATATTCTGCAGGTTATCAATGTTTTTAAATGCTGCTCTGATAGAACAATGACTCGGGTAGAGTAGAAACCCTATGACTTAATGCGAGATTTCATTTTCCTTTAATGTCTTTTTTTAATGTATTTTTGAATAACAATAAAGATTTGAAGTTAGAATAAAGTAAACCATTAATAAGTAAAAATTAGTCATTGTGCAAACAGCTTTAACCAAAAATGCATTAAGAAAAAACAAGACATCAAGATCATGAGCAAATTTAATTTTAGCTCTTTTTTTCCTGCCCTTTAAATATGGTCACTTAATTACTTGAGTACTTACAGAAAGCTACTAGAGGGCGCTATTTTAGTGTCTGAAATGTGCACAAGTTTGCAATGTTGTGTCCGACACGTGACATGTTTTATAGTGGAGAAATCAGATAACATTTAAAACTGTAAAAACGTGACAGTTTATAGTCTGACCTTCTCAGCTCCTGCTCCAAGCACCATGATCCTGAAGACGAAAAGCACACTGAGCCAGACCTTCCCCACAACAGTGGAGTGTTCCTGCACCTTATTCAGCAGAGAGGACAGAAAACCCCACTCTCCCATGGCTCCTGCAAACAAATGCAAAAAATTAGACATTATGTTATAAATCCGTAAATAATAAATATCTTAAATGGGGAATAGAGCGTATCACTCCTTTTCTGTTTTCATCTTGATTTAAAATTCAAGAGAACAATTAAAATCAAAGCGATTAATTTACGTTTTTATAATTGTTTTAAGGTTTTGTAATAAAAGAACTGTGTTGTATTTAATCTTTCTTTGAATAAATATTCTGCATTAATTTGACCAAATCGAATAAATGGGACATAATGTACATCTGCTTTGTCTCTAAAATGATCATAGTTAATTATTTGTCATGAAGAGAGCATAAAAGAATATTTAATACCATATTGTATCAATGAAGTTATAAATGTACATGTATTTTACTCCAAATTAATTAGTAAAACTGTTTAAATCAAATAATAATGTTTAAAAAAAGGTATGCAGTGCAGAATGTATGTTGATAAATAGGGCTTAGTGTGTCCTCAATTAATAGACATGCATACAAAAACTCTAAAAACACTGTTTGTGTTAATACAAGTTGATATTAGGCTACCAAAATCCCCTTGCCTACAATTAATTATCAAAGGAAAATAATGTTTTTGAATTAATTATGTTTCCTTGGTTGAATATAAAAATGAGAGTCCACCTTACCTTTGATTAAAAAGCCTTCTTTGATACAAACTGCCTGATCAACGGTGTTAAAGAGGAATGACAGATTCCAGTGCTCCAAAGCAAACTCGTGGGCAATGCCTTGAACTTTAGATCAGACTCTGTTGCTCAACACGTTGAGCTGTCACGTTGACGTGACATCTGGAAATGATACATTTGGGCTGAGCTCTCACAAGATTATCAAAGTTAATGATTACCAGCACTTTAAAACAAAATGTTTTTGCTTTGACTGTATGTTGGACATCCCTGCAGAAATCCTGTTCAATTATATGAGATCTGGATCTGGATCCCTTACTTGTACCATGTAAATATGATCACCAGCAAATGGTCTAAGTATTTTTGCCATTTAAATAAGATTATTAGATATTATGCATTTTAAATAAGATGATGGAGGGTTTTATTTCTTATTTTTAATTTTTTTTCCAATGTTAAATTTACTTACCTATTTGAATAAAGGAAAAAATACTTACTTAGATATCAGTTTCTATATTGTAATACAACTGTAAAAGCTCATATAAAGATAGTATGGCTTAATAGTTAATTTAGGTAATTTGAGTTAATCAAAGGTACAATTTGATTTCCTCACATAATAAAAAAATCAGAAATCTGTTTTATTTATAGTTTTAATATAAATCCATCGGTTTATACAGTTGTAAACACAGATAATGCAGCATGGAAATGCTCAGACAATGGGGAGGAATCCTCTCTTCAACATCTGAGGGTTTTATATTTTGGTAAATTCAGTTAGAAGCTGCAGAGCTAATTTTAGTAAAACACTTTGATAGACTGAATGTAAGTCTGGGAGGAAAAAGCCATTACTTTAAAGGCAACTTAAAAACAAATAGTAATTTTTAAGAGACTCTGAGATAAATATATTATTCTTTAAAGATTCCTAAAACAGGAGTTTTTAGCAATACTGACAGTTGATTAGCAGAAAAAAGAGGAACTGTGCAAACAGCCCCATCATAACTATGATGTACAGTGTTGGCAGCATCATGGTATGTGGGTATTTATATGTAGGGAGGCTTAATCCACATCTCTAAATGGATGATGTGACAAGGTGACACATTTATGTGGAACAACTGAATCTCAAGACATCTGCCTGGTACTTAGGAAGTCCTAAACACTGACTAGTAACCTAGAGGCAAATTAGATTCAAAGTGGTTTAAGGATCACAAAATGTTTTAAAGAACTCTCATAGAGAAAAAAATGATTCTGGGATCAAAAAAACCTACAAATCTGACCTTTGCACAAATTGCCTTTTTTTAAATATAGAGCCATCAAAGAATGGAAAAACTCTCAGATCGTGTCAAACATCAGGTTGCCCTGTTTGATTTCTCTCAAAATGGTTTAAAATAATTATATTGAAACTGGCACTGTCAACCGGCCAAAATTTGGTGAACTATTGTTAAAAAAAAAACTTTTGGAAAGAAACATTAAACTATTTTATTTAAATGCTATCAGGCTTTGAGGAGCCTTTTTGAATTTAAACAAATTCCTAAAAACATAAAAAGTCTGATTCATTGTCAGATAGCAAGAAAAAACTGTGATATAATATTCTAGTATAAAGAAGTGAACCGTTAATTATATGTTCAGTATAAATGGTTCAGCATAAGTCAAGATTTGTACAATTTTTTTTATTCAAACGAAGCAGCAACTTGTTGAAATTTGAGTCATTTATTAAAAAGAGATAGAGGCATACAAAAAAGTCTCTACTACAATCTTTTTCATAATATAGAGAGCAAATTTTAATAGAAAAGTTCTGTCACTATAAGACAAAGAACACATTAAACAAACATCCCTTCAGTCATACAGTCACAAGTGATCAGCTTTAGTATAAATAAAATCATTATTGCACACTTTGTTTGTAGATTTCAAGTTAAAACAAGAAGAAGAATCCATCACTGTTCCCCTTACTAGTGGTTATTTATAGTTGATTTATTTTCTTAATGGATGATCACACAATGCCAAGCCTTTACTGAAATAAACACATTGGTACCAGTCTTTTGAAGGTATTCAAACAGTTATGATTTTAATGTCCGCTCAGTAGTCGTTTCTCCTCTTTGGCTCCATCCAGGCTGCCTCCCACGCTGTGGTTCTCCAGCTCCATGTTCATCTTGTTCTGCCTCAGTGTGTCCTCTGAGGTCGGCCACCTGGGGCCTGACAGGCTGACTGGGTGTTCCGCTGAGGTGACCCGGTGGGTGCGACGCTTAGACCCACACCTCACCCTGGTGCAGATCAGATATAACAATTCGACAACATTGAGGACCAGAGAGACACAGGCCACCACTAGCATAAAGATTATAAAGATGGTCTTCTCTGTGGGACGGGACATGTAGCACTCCACGGTGAAGGGACAGGGCTTCCTGGAGCAGGGGAACATTGGCACCATGACAAAGCCATACAGGTAGTACTGTCCCACGATGAAGGCTGACTCAATGATGATCTTGAAGACGAGCTGGGTCAGGTAGCTCCCCAGCAGGTTCCCCTTGATCTTGATGTGTCCCTTCTCATCGCTGTATTTGGGCTGTTTGAGCGTCCGTGGCCCATCAGGGCTGGCTATCTGCTCCCTCAGCTTGTTCTCCTGTTGGATGACATGCATGGCATGGCCCAGGTAGATCAGCGTCGGAGTGGATACGAAGATGATCTGGAGGACCCAGAAGCGGATGTGCGAGATGGGGAAGGTCCTGTCATAGCAGACGTTCTCACAACCAGGCTGCTGGGTGTTGCAGGTAAAATCCGACTGCTCGTCGCCCCAAACGCTTTCTGCTCCTGCTCCCAGAACCATGATCCTGAAGAGGAACAGGACGCTCATCCAGATCTTCCCAATCACAGTGGAGTGGGACTGGACTTTTTCCAGCAAGGAAGACAAAAATCCCCAGTCTCCCATCTTTACTGAGGGTGTTCTGGCACTAATCTGTGGTGAAACAAAGGAAATCTTAATCGATAGAACAAACTCCTCATTTTAGTCCTATTGACCTCGAACCACTCCTTATTGCTAAATCATTAACCCCAACTTTTTTATGTAATCAATACACCAGTGCAGAAACGTAGGCACTACTGTAACTGTTCGATTCATGAATAATATTTGGATCTAAGCATAAGAAGGAAGAAACATCTGTCAACTGAACCTTGAGCTTTTTGGTCAGTATATTTCTCCAGCAGTCATTCCAGTTTACAATGTCTTGCAGAAACTAAAACTAAGTCAAAGTGAATAAAACTTGATTCCCACTAAAATAAAAAAAATTAAAGTTTAAACACCCTTTAATGAAACAGCTGAAAGGATCCTTTAAATGGCTAAATGTAAACATGGTGGAAACTAGTCAAGGCTGCCCAAAAGTAAACACCAAAAATGTGCTTAAAAGTCCAGTTACTAAATAAAGGAAATTTACACAAATTTCTTAAATAAGACAAGTTTCATACATTAGAATGATCTCAAATATCTTTATTTTCTAAAGTGATCATTGAGGTGTAGTAGAAAAGAAAAAGAGCAGCATCTTACCTGCTAACCTGGTCAGAAAAGACTGTCTCTGGTAGGGAAGGATCACTAACTATGGTTGAACCTTGGAGTTTTGTACTTGGTGAGTTCAGCGGGACTCATGAGGGATCAACTTACGCAACACACATCTGGCCTTTATGTCACGTTGTAATCATCAGCGGGCGAGGACAGCAGAAAAAGCTGAAGTGAGTCTTAAACGGGAGCACAAGCGTGTAATGATTGACAACTCCGAAGCCCAAATTCATGTTTGCCGAAAAGACTGAGAGTTGGGAAGAAAAGAAACAGGTGTGATAATCAGTTCAACCATCCTGATGGAAAGATTTTTTTATTCAAGATTAATTATTTCCTTTTTATTTGCTATAGTTTTGTTTCACTTGAATGATACTGAATTATTACTGCCCACTCACTGTTAAGCGTCAAGTTTTTTTTTTTTAGCTCTACACACTTATTCTGATGAAGTATTGAGAAAAAATTTAAAAATTATGATTTCTGTGTATGCTTTGAAATCAAAATACTAAAGTAAAACCTGATTACAACATTAAGTGGTGGAAAGCGTGTTAAAAAAATACATCCTGTAATTCAGAGAGATAAAAGACAGATTGAGAAATACTTCTGGACGTGGCTAGCCTCTGGCATCAGTTTCTCCATTTAAGGCCAGTTTTTATAATTCAACAATGCTTAATGCACTGGACCAGAATGGCATTGACATGCCAGTTCCAGGTGGAAAAACACCAAAAGCAATTTAAAATCTCATCTGTCCATCTGTCTATCCATCCATCTTTCCATCTGTCTATCCATCCGTCTCTCCGTCCGTCTGCCCGTCCGCCCGTCCATTCACCCATCTATGCATCATTTCTCACTTTCCCCTCCAACAAATAAACTAGACAATCTTTCTCAGATTGGCTGAAAATCATGACAGTTTTTCAGAAAGATAGCATTATACAAACAGCCAAACATAGTGGTGATGGGGTCTATTTTGATGCTTCATTACTTGGTAGATGTGGCGTTTTTTATGGATCCACGAATTCTGCTCTCCAACAGAAAATCCTGAATTACATTCTCCAGCTATGAATTGACGACCTAAAGCTCAAGCTGTCATGATCTTGGTGCTGGTGACTTGCTTGATTGGTCATTCAATTCACCTGCCTAGCTCTGCTCAGTTTCTCATTACTGTTCATCTGTTTCACCTGCTCAAGTCTCTATCTAACCTGCCTGCTCCCAGTCATCATTGCCAGATTATTCAAGCCTTTGGTGAGAGTTCTCTAGAATACCTGAAAGTGTTCTGATTGCCTGATCCTGACCCTTTCTGCCTTTGGACCTCTGAGCCTGCCTGCTCCCTTTCTGATCTGTTTGCCTGACCTGTCTTTGGACTCCTGCTGGATTCTACTTGTTGACGACCCTGGATCTGCTCCCTGACACCGACCTAGTTTTCCCTTCTATACCCCTTCGCATCTCTGGTCTTCTGGCCCAGACTCCTATGAACCTCTTTAACACCGGCTCTGGCTTCATCCTCTGGATTGTCCTGCCTTCCTTCATCTGTTCGGGTCTGATCTCCTGCTAGTTCTACTGTCTTCAAGACTTCTGCATCGTGAACTCTCTGGGCAGTGTTTGTTGTGTCGCATTGGCAGGATCCTCTGTACTGAGCCCTGACACAAACTTTGGTTCTGTGGCAGAGCAAAGAAACACATTACAAACCTAAAAGGCTCAAAAAACAGAGCTCGGCTTGGAGTGGCCTAGTCAAAGGCTTGATTTAAATTGGACTAGAAATTAACCATTAAGATGTGACAAAAAAAGAAACCTTTAAGAGGCCATTTCTTTTTAAGTTTATATGGTCACATTTTAAATTTAAAAGCTAACGTTATCTCAGAATGCTTTGTTCACTCCTTACAGTGAGTCATTATTCAACTGCTTCTTGTAAAGAACATCCTCCTTACTACTGTCCAATCAAAACTGACCAAAGCCAGTTTTGGGCTTTCAAAACTGGTTTTGGTCACCATGATTCATTTGTAACCATGCAATCATATGTCCAGTCATTCTAGTCGCTGCCAGTATTTTATAAAAAAAAAAAAAAGTAAAAACCTTGTGAAATGTAAAAAAGCTTAACAAGATTTAAGATGAGGAGCCAGATGCTTTTAATTAGAGCACATGACTGACTCTTCTTAATCTATTCTGACCATCCTTTTAAGGAGCTTTGATAGGTTTTTGGCTGTGAGGATACAAGCACTGGTTAGCAAAACACCAAGAGGGAACAGTATCAGAAAATGCCTTAAAGAAGCAATTATTTTTGTAAAACTATTATGGCTATCTCCAAACTAGTTCCACACATTCCACATGAAAATAATTTGTTTCCCATCAAACAGCATCCAAAGTTCCTGTTGTCAGACATCCAAACAAATTCTTCCAAATGCTTGATGAGTAACAGCCAGAGAAAATGCAAAAAAGAACAAGAGTCAAGAAAAACTCTCCATAATAGACTATTAAGTGTAAAAATACAAAGCTATGCACTTACAGAGGTACTTACTGTATTTTGATTTGCACCCTCATTAACTGGTCTCTAAGCTGACATATTATTGAGTCAAATGCCAAGCCATGGGTATCACCCAAACAAGCAATGAAGTGATATAACAGAGAATAAATGGGCCAATATTCATGTCAAAGTCAAACAGGAAACAACTTTTTGGTACTGCTGCTATATGTGCTGCTGTCAGCTACAATGTCTTTATCTTTGTTTAATAAATAATGACGGTGCACAATCTTTGTTTTGTTGATTTAAATCTTAAGTACGTGCATGAGTTTTTGTGTTAACCAAAGAGGACGTGTTTACTATAATACAACAGATTGATCCTTTTTTCATGTAGCTGTTTACATTCATCCATCCACCCATCTTCTCCTGCTTAGTCCTGTCAGGGTTGTGGTCTATAGACGAGGGGCGGGGTACACCACGGACAGATTGCCAGTCTGTCAAAAGCCAACACAGGGACACACAAAGACACACAACCACCCACAAACATGCTCACACCTAACAACAAAATAGAAAAACTAATTAACATAACTGTCGTGTTTTTGGACTGTGAGAGGAAGCCAGAGTACCCGGAGAGAACCCACACATGCACAGGGAGAACATGCAAACTCCATGCAGAAAAACCCCGGGCCTGGAATCAAACCCAAAGCTTTCTTGCTGCGAGGCAACAGTGCTAACCACTGCACCACCTTGCAGACCAAAATTTTGGTATATTTATATATACATGTTTATTTCTGACACAAAATGAGAGAAAAGGAGTGAGGTCAGAATAGTAATGCTGCAGACAAGAGGATAAGAGAGTACAAGTCTTTATTAAGAAACCATATGTAAAACAGAATCATAAACTAAAAATGAACAGTTTCAAATCCTGCAAGGGTGGTTGCCCAAGCTGACTGGCATAGAAATACACCTTATTGCCACTTGTCACCGGAAATGACAAGAGGAAATGCATGAAACAGCATGGTGGGGAATGAGTAATGGGTGGTGAGATAACCTGGGCACCCGTTGCTGGGACAACCAAATAGATATAGGACAAATAGAAGAAAACACACTGATTTCATTAACAGGAAACCTGGAATTTTAACAAACCCCAAAAAAAAAAAAAAAAAAAAAACATAATCAGAAAAACAATAAAATCCAGTAAAATAAAGACTTAATATTGAATCTAAGATAAAAAATAAAAAAAATTTAATCTGATTGTCAAAATCAAAACCTTTGCAAGAAGAAATAAGTCTCATATCTGAAATACAAAAAAATATAGGGATACACTGTGGAATAGTATTCTTTTATATATTTTTTTACAAATTATTATCCACAGAGATATTTTTTATTGAAATAATGCAGCATTTATTTTCAATTGTTACTAATTCTGTGTGTGACTTTGCTCTGTGTACTGAAGCTGCTGCCCCCCACCCCTCCCTCTTTATTTACCTCATAAAGGCTCCTCTCTCTGCCATGCAAACCAATGCTTGGGCTCACAGCGGTGCATACCCACTCCATCTGACCCGATTCATGCTTCAGATGTGGATCTCCCCAATAATGTTCCCGCTGGTCACATCTATAGCTCTTTCACCCACCCCGTTCATCCCTGACTTTCTACCCTGCAGCTCCATATCCAGGTTTACAAAATTCTGAATCACCTCACCCTGCTTCTGAGTTGGTTTGTTCTCTGACCTCAGGGGTGTCACCGGGGTCACGGTGTAGTCCTGCCTCCTGGCTGCACATTCCTTCATCGCCCTCACGCACAGGTAGAATAGCTCAGCAATGCTGAGGGTGAGCGAGACAACAGCCGCCACCAGCATAAACCAGATGATGATGGATTTCTCTGTGGGTCTGGACAGGAAGCAGTCCACCTTGTGAGGGCAAGGGAAGCGGGAGCACACGTACCGGGCCTCCAAGGTGAAACCGTACAGGAAGTACTGACCCACAATGAACAAGGCTTCCAGAACAATCTTGGCTATGAGATGCAGGACATAACTACGAAGGAGGCGACCGTGGATGCTGATTTTTCCGCTGCTTTTTGTGTACTTAGGAACCTTGAAGGTCCTCCTTAGAAACAGACTTGCTTTGTCGTCCAGTTGTGCCTGGTTTCGCATCTTTTCCTTGACCTAATTCATGAAGAACAATAATTCAAAGTCAGACATTTTTCAGGCACAAACCTCCAGAAATACAAGTTAAATTAAAATCCAATCTAGAACGGGAAAGTGATAAAGACACATTTCAACAGTGTTTAGAGGCACAAAAGCGCTTAAAGGCTTTTCTAAAAATAGGAAAATTTTTTTTTTAAAGTACAGAGCAACGAAATTAACTCTCTGCATTTAACCCATCTCCTATGGGGAGCAACGGGCTGCCATCGTGGGGCAACCGGGGAGCAGTGAGGAGGGGTTAAGGGTCTTTGCTCAGGGATCCAGAGTGACAGTCTGTGGGAGTGGGGCTTGAAATCAGAACCTCAGGATTCCAAGAGCAATGCCCTATTCACTAGTCTGCTGGATATGCCCCCTGAGTATGATCACATATGATCAAATATGAGCATATGGTGCAACTGAAGTAGAAAGAGATTCAGCTGATGGTCCTCACAAAACACGTTATTATACCAAAATTACATTTTAAGATAAGACTTCAGTATTTTCGGGACATTTTGATAAAGTTAGTAGCAGTAGTAAGTAGTTAAAATAAGTGAATTAATTTAGCTTAATTTAGATAGATAGATAGATAGATAGATAGATAGATAGATAGATAGATAGATAGATAGATAGATAGATAGATAGATAGATAGATAGATAGATAGATAGATAGATAGATAGATAGATAGATAGATAGATAGATAGATAGATAGAGCAAAGGATTTATAATTTTAAAGTATTTAGTTTTCTACTGCATTTCTCTAGCTTCTCTAGGCTCAGTCTGCCTGACTTATTCCATGAATCTGCTTTGCTTTTTTTTTTTCTGTCTGAAGCCATCTTTATTTACTCTTCACCTTTATTTTTCTTGCTCATTGAAACTACCATAGGTGTTGTTGAACACTATATTGCTCTTAAGTTAAGCTGTGTTTCTGACATTATTTAAGTAAATCTTTCTTATTAACACTTGTATGTATTAAAAGTGGACCTGGCCTGTGATTCTCTATTTAGACGTGTGTTTTCATTAACTTTGTATACTTCGTTCTGTTCTCTTGGTATAGAAGGAATACTATTGCTTCTGCTTAGTTCTTAGCTGAGCCTCTTTGTCGAAAAGAGCCGCTGATAGTTTTTTTCCCAACAGAAATTATTCTGAGACAAGTGTTTCTTGGTTTCTCTCAACCCCAGGTTTGTAGAGAGTTGTTCCTTTCCACTGTCACCACTTTGCTTTGCAGAATTAGCTTTTTTTTTTTGCAAATCAATGAAATGATGCAACCAACTGATGGTCTTCAGATAGATAGCTACATTTAATGCTCTGGTTTTTATAAGATGTGAATAATTGGAGTGTAGTGGTGTGAATTTTATTGATTTAAATAAAAGTTTGACCAAACTTGCGCCAAACTTTGATGTGATTTCTGCTGTTTAAACAAAATGAATTAAATGACACTGATGGTTAAAGAATAACTCAACCACCTCTTCTTCTTCATAAGGATGTTGTGGAATTTGCGTGGAGGAGCTCACCTTCTTCTCCACATGAATCACATGAAGGACATGGCCGAGGTACAGCAGCTGTGGCGTTGCCAAGGCGATGACCTGAAGAACCCAGAAGCGGATGTGAGAGATGGGGAAGGCGAGGTCGTAGCAGACGTTCTCACAGCCCGGCTGCTGAGTGTTACAGATGAAGTCAGACTGTTCGTCCCCCCATACCTGGGTAAGGAAGTAGATGTGGGAGAGGAAACCTAGATGACCCTAGATTACTCAAGCTTCACAAATAAAACAAATTTTCTCATTGTTTTTAGATCTTCTCTATCTAGAATCAGCTACTTTCATTCCCCATACATCTCTGGGGGACCGTACAGACCTTTTCAGCGCCGGTTTGCAGGACCATGATCCGGAAAACAAACAGAACGGTGAGCCAGACCTTTCCGATCACTGTGGAGTGACTTTGCACTTTTTCCAGGAGTCGCCCCAGTAGGTCCCATTCTCCCATTTCAAACGTCAGTTATCCTTGTTTTTTCTATATCAGACAAAATGTATTAAAACAGACATAGAGACAACCATCCTTAAAGCACACATTATTTAAAGAACTTGGCCATTAGCTTTACTCTGCATTAATGCATTCTGAGGAGAGGATATATCTATTTGATTATATTCTAAAATCTGAAAGAATTGGCCCTTAAAGACTGAAGTTTGATACAATGGTTATCTTTTTAGAGCTGCAGGGGGCTGATGCCTATCTCCAGTGGTCTATTGGAGAATAAGGCAGGGCACATTGCAGACAGGGTGCCAGTCCATCACAGGGAAACGCATAAAACAAGCATGCATTTCCACACAGTTTTAAAGCATCATAGAGTGGCCAATGAAGCTAAAAGTCAGGATTTTTGGGAAAGTGTAGGAGGGAGGAATACCTGAAAAGAATCAAGAGAAAGACCCGGATTGGGATTTGAATCCAGGACTGTCTTGCTGCAAGGTGTGACAGGATTTGTTTCAAGGTAAATATAATCATGATTTTAAATTAATGCAAAACCAAACGCAATAAATGATAGAAAATACTTCATTTAAAGATGTGCACCTGGTTGGTGATGTTATATCTCCTTTTTTAAGTCTCGTTGGATTTGTTTTAGGTTGGTTAAAAATCAGAACAGGCTGAGTGTTTCAGAAGGCCAATCGTGTATCGTTTCATACTGCCTTGTGACTATGCAGATAAATCCACAGCTGCAGATTTCAAGTCTTCTAAACACACTTATCAAAAGGACACTCAAAGCACACTCAAACCTATAACAAATCTTCAACAACAAAATTGTTAGTAATATTTTTCCCTTCTTTAAATATTCCTTCTACTAAATCTCTGCACATTTAGAGTTCATATTTATCAAATAACATTTTAAACTGTTGTGTTATACTCACACATCAATACAAATACAAATCTATTTATAGCCTTAGAAGTTCATGCAAAAGCCTTAGGATACAGACATCAAAAAATGAACTAAGTAATTTAGGATTAGGGATTGGGAAAAGGAAACTCACCTGAGAAAAAAATATAAAGATGGAGGAAATTTTGGATGAAAAGAACGACAGCTCCAGTAAAGGATGAGACGAGAGACTGAGGAAGAAACTGTGCTTCATGGTCAATTCTCTGGCTTATCTGGAAGGACGCTGTCCTAACCAAAACAAAGAGGCTTATGTGCAAATGCTGAATACGAGTGGTTGATAACAGAGAAAACTAGCAGGAGATTTAACATTTAGTCCCAATAAACAGTTTATAGAACCACCTTTTGCTGATTTTATAGCACTAGTGGCTCATTTTTTGGACAGTAGGCTGATAGGGAAGGGGGTATGAGAGAGGGGGAGAGACATGCGGCAAAGGACCACAAGTCAGATTCCAACCCGGGTCGGCCGCCTCGAGGGCTAAGGCCTCTGTACATTGGTTGTGCACACTAACCACTGCGCCACCTGCACGCCCCACCTTTTGCTGATTTAACAGCCTTAGGGGCTATGATTGTACCAGCTTTGCAAGCCTACAGATATATTTACACTTCTTATTTGTTGATATACTCAGTCAGATAGGATGGCAAGTAATTGCAAAATTTTGTTTTCTTTTTAGACTTCCAACTGAAATTTGATTGGATTTATGCTTGGATTTTGGATGATTCTAGGAAATGTATATATTTTGATATAAACCATGGGCTGCACAGTGGCGCAGCTGACTTGCAGCAAGAAGGTTCCGGGTTCAGTTGCTGGAGTTTGAGGCAAACAGTTATTATGGCAAATAAAAACACCTGAAAGGTTGACATGCATAAATAAACTGATGATATTTAAAAGTACGATAAATATTTATTTTTGAGCTTTTAACCTATAGTTGTAGCAGTGTGCTGTTGGTCCTACTAATAAGGCACGCAGTATTATTTTTGTCAATATTTGGATTAAGACAAAAATGTGGATGTTCACTTAAAAATGAATTTGCTGCATTTCATTAGTTTCAAAACAATTTGCCTTGCAGACTAATACAGCAGCTTTTTTCTCTCCAGGCTTATCTTTAATATTTGAAAGATTGACATGCAGGTGAGTGTAGAGTAGCTTGTTTATGTGCACTTCAGGTTTGTTTATGAGGTTTGGAAACGGCCTCCGTCGAGACTGCCTGGTTGCAAAACTCTGAACTCTGCTTTCTAGACGTGAATCATTGACCTGCACCTGCTGCTTTGAACAGAGGAAAAGGTGCATTAATCTGACTGACCTTATATTGATCAGATAAAATCTTTAAAGAAATATGCTGAAAGCAAAGACAGGATATAGAAAAATAGTTTCTGAAATTCCTGAGACTGTTTTTTTTATGCATTAAGATGAAAGACGTAACAAGAAATCAGATGCGTGAATGGAAAAAGCTTTATTGGTCATCTGCTGAGTTATAATCACACAGTTTCACAAATCAAACCCAAACTGTTTAAAATTCACCCTCATAAAATTCGAAATATACATATATTGTAGAACTATTTTTTTAATCATACTTTAGGAGTTGCTTGAAGCTCACAGCACCAGTTTCGACAATAAAAGCTTAACTTTTGGTCGTCACACTTCTCTGTGATTTTGATAAAGTGCAACACCCTCCGTCTCTGCCAACGTAAGAGGGACAGATAAGATGAAGACACAACAGTGCAAGATGGCGCTTACATTTACAGCCAAAGGAAACTCAAGGAATAATTTGAAGCTTTTTTCCTTTCTTCCATTTTTGGCTTTACGCTCTAATGAAAAAGGTAATTTATGTAGCTTTGTTTTATAATGCATTTTATCTCCCTTCAAGATGAGATTGACAGAGTAGACTCAGAAAAGGTTTGGAATTTACTGCTAGTATTTTTCCAAGTTTGGTGGATAATGGAAAAAAAGTAATAAAATATAGTTATTTACAAACTTTATTCCTTGTTCCTTCCTTCCCTGACAGGGCAGGTATTCAAAGCCTGACCTCTGACCTCTGTAGGAATGTCTGCACTAATCCATAACGACTTTTTATTTTTCCTCATTTAAAAGCCTAAAACTAGAACGCAGCTAGTCTGTAAAAAAACAGAAAGCAACTAAGCAAATCTGCAAAATCTTCTTGATATGTTTTTAAGCACAAAGAAAGAAAATAGAAAACATCAGTTTACCTGATGTACCGAGTACCTATTATTTTTGTCAAAGAAAACTGTAGTGCTGAAAAAACTTTACATTCATTTCTACCAAGATTTAAACGAAATTGTAACCTGTGCTTCACACTCATTGTTTTAAACTCATAAGTTTTAATGGTAGATTTCTTCATCAATTTAGAACAATTTCAACCACCAACTTTAGAGTTTTGGGGTTTATTATCAATAAATACTGTCAGAAGAATGTGGAACAACATTCTTGTGTAACGAGATCCAGTAAGAGTCTTTTTCAGGTTTTAGCTTCAGATGAGGAACATCCGAGACGCCAGAATCCAAATCCACTCAGGAATACATCTCATTAGTCCATACTGTTAGAAAAAAAACAACAACAAAGAAACAGTTTTTCATTGATTTTATTTCACCTATAAGATGCCTCAAACATAAGGAATAAAAATTCACTTAGAAACACGTTGCTGACCTGAAGTGTATGAGGCCAGTAGCCTGTGGTTCTGTTGGAGACCCCCAGGGTGGAAATAGCGTGTCGAGCATAGATCCCTGGACTTGGAGCAAACAATCCTTCTCTTGAAGAAGATGACTGATCTCTGCTTGAAGCTATCTGAAATACAAATAGAAGACAAAAAAACAACTTCAGGGATATCTAAATCTGCTTAATTTGTGCACAACGGCTTTTTTTTTTAAATTAAAACAATACACAAAAAAATTTTAACAATTGAAGATTGATGTTCTTTAGGCAAATCTGAACAAAACTTTTTTTGCAAAAAACAATGAAACAGATATGAAATAAAGTTTCTAGTAGTGATAGAGATAATATGCTAGAAAGTGCAAGAGAAAAAAAATAAAAACATTTGCGATGTATTTTATGTTTCATGATTCAATTTGTAATTAGTGTCTCAAATTGACTTTTTGTTCAAATGCACAGTTTAATCAATTAAAGAAAAGTTGATGATGCTTGTGACATGCTTTGAACCTGAAACTCTCTGAGATCTCTACAGTTAATCACCTGCAAAGGAATCAGACTTTGAACAAAGATTCCTTTGTTGCTGTACTCAAAACGAAGAGCTCTGGAGAAATGATCCAGGTATCCCTGCAATTGTGGAAAAAATGAAATTAGTGCAAGTATTACATTTTGTAGAAAGAAGTGAAGACAAGCTCAACTAGTTGCTTATATGAAGGTTCGACCTAAAAGCATATTTTTTGTGTATCTAATCTGGCTCATTTGATGGTTTTTCCCAATTTTTCCACAAAAATTAATTCCTTAAAGACTTTTATCTTACAGCGAAGGCAGTGAGTGGAACTCTTCCAGGTAGGGGTCTGCAGCAGGTCCCTGAAGATATATTAACCACTGCCCCTCTGCCGCGCTCAACCATCCCTGGCAGCACCAGTCTGGCAACCAGAGTAGCAGCAGTGACGTTTCTATTCACCTGATCCAACACACCCTGCTCAGGAATCTCTAACAAGCTTTGGGGTAAGGCCGAAATATCCTCCACACAGTTCAGAAGGAAGCCAATATCTTTACCCCTCAAAGCTTCTAATAAGGGTTTGACCGGTGCTTGGCCCAGAGAGAAGCTTGCAGTGACAATGGAAGTCTCCACCCCATAAGTTTGAGAGAGGAATGCAACGGCGTCTCTCACAGTGGAACCGTCTTCAGTGATGAAGATGATGCTGACGCCATTCTGAGCTAGCTGCTCTGCATATGCGTGAGCTACTGGTTCAGATGCACCTGTTAGGAGAAGATAGATTTGGTCATACACCTAAACAAAAACTGCCAAAATAATATAATTAGATCTACTATAGGGAGAAAAGGCTTTTTACATATTAAAGAACTGAGTTTACATCATGCAAAATGATAAATCATATTTTTATATCTGAAATACTTTGATAGACAGAATTATTCAATGCCGAACAGTAAAAAAAACAAATGGGAGCAATTTTAACACATTTTGCCACACCTAAAGTAGGGTTAAGTTTGAAAGCTGCTGTACTTAACATTGGGTGAAACATAAATCAAACTTTACTTAAAGATTCTTTAAAAAGGAGGTCTTCAACAAGGGGTCCACGGAGGTACTGCATGGGGGTTACGAAAGTTTTGGTTCATTACTTTTTTTTATATTCCCCCATGCAATTCTTTCCACTAATTGAAATGTCTTTAAATCCACATTAACATGAATTCAACACACTGTAGTAAACAGATAAATGGAGGCAGGAGATGTCTTTCAGTCATCAATGCACACTTTCAGTGACACACAGGAGCTCTTTCAAGCTGGGCACCGTTTCATTCACACCTGTCCCATCAATCAGGAATCAGAATCAGAAATACTTTAATAATCCCAGGGAGAAATTACTTTCATTACATGACTCCATCTATAATAGAGTGACTATAGAACCAGTTTGATAGAACACAATTTCATACAATTGGGGGTCCTTGGCCTGGAAAACGTTGAAGACCCCTGCTTTAAAACATTGTAAAAGTGATTACATCACCATTTAAAAAAGAACATAAAGTTCCTAATTTTAACAAGGGTTTTACACACATGTAAAGTTGATCGAGCAATGCATTGCTAATCTCTATGTTGGAACTAGTCACCTGATGCAAATAAGGCTTTAGCACTACCACCAAAGTCAGGGAGTATATTCAATATGTCTGTTTACAACTAAATTTCAAATGACTAAAAATAGCAAATTGCATTTTTAAGAGTGTAGTGGTGAGCAGTTCCACTTCAAATGTTTTGCAATCTTCTCTTACCATAAATAACAGCCCATTCCCCATATCTTTGGGTCAGCTTCCCACGATTGGGCAACATCCTCGGCAGGAAATGGACCCTAACTACCGTGCAGCAGTCTCTCAGCAGGACAACTGCTTTGCTGGCCGTGTACAGAGCTCCGATCAAGGCCAGAGCCTCGAAGTGAGAGCTGCAAGACCGAGAAATTTCTCTGTACAAAAGGTGAAAGCTGTCAACAGCCGCCATGCTAAACACGCTGCTAGTGATGTTTACACCTTTTAAATGCTTAAAAGTGAACGAGGGGACGGTTAAATGTAAAGCTATTAGGCACACACAAAAATATATATAAAGCAGTTTTCCTAAAGAGTAAATTTAAAGGAAAGTTGTGCATTTACGGTCGCTGTAAAAGGTAAAACGTCTCCTGCACGCCATCCGGGTTCAGAAACAAAACATTGGGGTCACGTGACGGTAAAGCGTCATCCCTGGCGCGTTCAAATCTCCATGAGAAAACCGACCAAATTGCATCCGAATACGCAGCGAGTTAATTAAGTGAAATATGAATACAATTTTTAGGGAGAGCTATATTAATATATATCTATAGTTTGTATTTAAGTAAACTATATTGATCAATGAACTATACAAGTTTATTAAATTCAAAGGTAGTTTGAAATTACCAACAGTATCTTAACACAACATAACGCCCCTCCTAAACCAGGAGTAGTCGTTTCCATAGAGACACGGCTTTCCATGGCCAGTGATGCTAATGCGTTATTGTTGCCTCATTTAAAGGTAAATTTGCCTTATTTCTCACTTGACTTTCCTATATATGATTTAGTAGGTTTCTGTTGCTTGAAGGGGTTACAGCGTTCAACCCTTATTATAGATAATTTGCCCGTAGTTAGCTGTGTTCTAGCAGTTAGCATCATTTAGCATCATTTAGGTGAAGAAGGATTGGATTTTGTAGATTTAGCCTCTAGAGTTCCGAGTTTTAAGAGGATAATATTAGCAAACGTAAAGTATTTATGGGCTAGTAGACCATTTAATAGCGTGAGATGTTATAGAAGGAAGCAGGTTTCCACACCTGTTGCAGATTATTAATTAGTCCGCCTGCTGTGCTGATGAGGTGGGGTTCCAGAATTGGCTAAAAGAAGATAAATGTATACAAAACCGAATAAATGTCTCGATGCAATAAATGAATGACCTAAAATAAATGCAACAAAAACAAAAAAGAGTAAAGGCTATAGTCAGATTATTTGATGAACGATATGTAATGTATCTTTCATGTTTACATTCAGTTTATTTTATAGTTGTTTTTTAATATGTTTTATTTAATTTTGCTAATGTACATAATTGTTTTTCCTTTAAGTATATTAACGCTTTCCTTTCGCTTTTAGTTACATTTGTTAAGTTATTTCTTTCTATAATATGGAGACACTTTTTATCCAGTTAAATAAATATAAAAAAGTACTGCTGTAAATATTGATAAATATTCTGTAAAATAAATAGATGTCTTTATTAAAATAAACAAAATAATTTTTTAAGAGAACATTTTAGCATATTTTGTCGTGTATTTATTTAGATTTATTCATTGATTTCATTCTTTATTTCTTAAGAGATATATGTATCTATTTCAAGATGTATTCATCGCAGTATATTAATCATTTGTTATGATTTATCTATTTATTTTCAGATGCCTTTTATAATTTTTGTTTTTTCAAGAAACATTATTTCCAGATTTTTTTATATTTAATTAATTAGGGAATTTTAAGGGGCATGGTTTTCTCTGTGGGACAGCTCTGGGTCAGAGTTTTGAGGACTTAGTAAATTAGATTTAATATATCGATTTTCTTAAGCACATTTATTTTTTATATTTTAAGATATTAGAAACATGGAAGTGAAGCAAAATTTAACATGATCAGTATTCCCATTTTTTCTAGCAATAATGTAACATTAAATGAAATGATCCAACTGAAACACTATTTAGTTTATTTAGATTATTAATTCATTTTTTTGTGCTCTTGTTAATACCATTGTTGGTTTCCCAAAAGTATAAAACAAAGTGAATAAATTATAAAAGAAACAAATAAGGAGACAGTTCAAAATAAATGTATACTTTACTTTTCTTTATACAAAGGACTATCCTACCTGTTATAGAGCCTTTTGAGTAAAAAGTTAATCCATGGCTGGTTACTGAGATGGAGACATTTGTTTTGAGCTGTTCTGTAACATTTGTGGGTTTCTGTATATTTACCCTTCCATTTCAGCCCTTTCAGAATTTTGTCTCATGGGTCCTTGAAAGCTAGACATTTTCTCTTTAGCATTTTGTCTTTAGAAGTGGCTGAGCTAGAAAGTAGGCGCCAGAACCAGTTCAGGGTCAATCCAGACTAATCATGCTACATAGATAAGTACAACGTCTGTATTTTCTGAAAGAAATTCAAAAAAGGCTGATAAAAATTTAATTGAGTCCTTGCTAATAAATAAAGGCACATATTAATACATATATGGTGTCTATATTCATTAGTTATGACTGCATAATATACATCTTGATCAGGTTGAGGAGTTTTTTGTTTTCCCGGATCAGATAATTCAGTGCTTTACTTTTGTTTGTTCATGGTTAAGATACTAACAAGTAAAATGTCAAATTGGGAAAAAAAAAACTATTTCAGAAACAGCTTTTACAATGTAAATCTAAAAGCTGTTTACATGCAGCTGTTTACTGCAAGGAGCAGGGGGTAGCACTGCTGCCTTGCAGCAAGGAGGTTCTGGGTTCGATTCCCGGCCTGGGGTCTTTCTGCATGGAGTTTGCATGTTCTCCCTGTGCATACGTGGGTTCTTTCTATGTACTCCAGCTTCCTCCCACAGTCCAAAAACATGCCTGTTAAGTTAATTGGCTTCTCTAAATTCTCCTCAGGTGTGACTGTGTGCGTGAATTGTTGATTGTCTTGTTCGTCTTTGTGTTGCCCTGCGATAGTCTGGTGACCTGTCCAGGGTGTACCCCGCCTCTCACCCTTTTACAGCTAGAAATAGGCACCAGCACCCCTCGCAACCCCATTAGGGATAAGCGTGAAGGAAAATGGATGGATGGATGGATGGATTAATAATGTACATGACATCACTGCCATTAACACCAAAAAGACCTGCATCATAAGCTTCTTAACGTACTGATAAACAAAGAAAGATTTGAAACAGTGGTGAAATTATTCTTTTTATTTGTGATGCATAGATAAAATTTAAATGCCAAGTGATTTACAGGACTTAGAATTTTAGTTTTTAATATAAAATAAAAATTATGAATTCCACAATATATATTATAAACAAACTTTGGACGTTTACCCAGCAAAAATAGCATCAATATTCAGAGTGTGATCGCAGGACACTCAACATACAGTTTCCTACTAATTGTGATCATTGTGATAGTACAAGTCCTAGAACTCTATGGAACAACATGTGAGCCCTCTCCTCCTTTCACAACCTCTATTTTCTGATCACCTTTTTCCTTGTTGCCGCTGGATGCACCAGCATGGTAGTGAATTATGTCCACATAGGAGGAACAAATCATTTTGGGTTAGCCTATGATTGGCTAAGCTCCTTCCCTTCTCTTTACTTTGAACAGTATCTAATCAATGGACTTTCAGATTATCAGAGTGGTGAATTGAGGTCTTCCTGCATTCATGTTTCTGAATTGAAGAACATTATAACTCACATTATAACAGCAATAAAAACACCTCCCTGTCTATCCTTAGATACTGTTTACAGCTGTTGTTATGCTTAGAGGAATGATATTTAGTTTAAACAATGACTGCAGGTTTTATCTTCTTATTCCCACTGTTGACAAACTTGGATCCTATAAACCCCCACGTATTTGTCTTTTTCATCCATCAGTTTGACAATGTCAAAGCTGTCTGCTGCTGATGAGTTGCAATTACAAACACTCCTCAAGCAGCTTCTGAGAAGCATCAGTGACAAGATCTCTGGAGCACCATCCCCTGAAAGTGCTGAAGAGATCCTCCTCTGTTTGGAGGAGACTGACAAGAACTTCCACAAGTAAGGCCACAAACCGGTTGTGTCATAACTTTAATGTCACAATCCCTTAACCATGATAGAATGTTATTGTAATTTACAGAGGTGAATGGATTTTGTTCTTTCAGCTATGAGTTTGTCAGATATCTCCGCCAGCATGTGGAGAGCTCCATGGGGACCGTGGTGGAGGAGGAAATACAGAACTTAACCAGAGGAGGACAACATGCAGTTGGATCGGCACATGACACCTTAATTCAAGCTGCGACACGGAGAACAAGAAACTCACCTCAGTAAGTGTACCTCAGTACATTCTTTGTTTTTAGTTCTTTTTGGTGCAGAAAAGGCCTGTTAGAACTGGAAAAAACACCAGCTAAGAAAGTTAGCTTTTGACTTTTTTTAAAAGAATTTCAGACTTTCTCTTTATTTATGTGGCAAACTTCTTAGTACAGTGGTACATTTAATGTCTTTATACGTTGTTTATTAAAAAAGATAATTGTTTGTTAAAAATTCTACACATCTCCATGAAAAAGATGAAATATTGGAGACTTTATAGTAGGGCTGTAACTAATGATTATTTTGCAAATCAATTAATCTGTCGATTATTTTTTCCAATAATCAATAATTAATCGGATATCGAAAGGTTCCTTAAAGAAGACTTTTCACAAAATGAAACCAGGTGAAACTAAAACTTTTCCACATGAGGATTTCTGGATAGAGCATATTGACAGACAAAAAAATCTTTTTATCTTAAATGCAAAATGTTTATATATTCTTTTACAATATGGGTAGAATTACAGCTTTAATTTGGTTGCTCTGTCAGCTAAAGACATGTTTAAGAGTCCTTACACTCCACTTTATGATTAATCAATTACTAAATTAGTTAATGATTATTTCAATAATCGATTAATCAGGATTAATCCGATTAATTATTTCAGCCCTATTTTATATTCTACAAATAATCATTTTGTTTATCACATTAGGGCCAGCAAATGTTACTGAGGGTGCCAAAGACAAAACCCAAGCTCAGAGGAGAGCGTGCTTTTTCTTTTGCAGCCCCTAAGGCGTGGAATCACCTTCCCTTGGCCATTAGACAGGCCTCTTCACTTTCTGATTTTAAATGTCTTCTTAAGATCTATTTCTTTTTCTTGGCTTTTAACACAATCTGAGATGTTGTCGTTGTCTTACCGTGTTTCTTTTTTTCTTGATTTTTATTTTGTTACTACTTTTATACACCACTTTATTTATTGTTTTTTAATGATTGATTGTTTGTATTTGTGATTATAACACTTTGGTCTTGTTGGGTGTTGAAAGTGCTTTATAAATACATTAGGTATGTTATGGTAAATGTATGGTGTGCAAAATACATTTAGATTTATAAAACCATTCTGCATGTCTCTGCACACCTTGGCTTTATGAACCCTCATGCGTGCTACCGGTGTCCCCCTTTAAATAAATATGCACATTTGTAAAGATACCTGGAAAGCTCCCACCCTGTGACCAAAACAAAAAGCATAGTAATAGTGGCCAGTAATGTTAAAAAGAGAAAGTTTATTATTTGTGAACTAGAGGTGTTGATATCAGAGGTGAAGGAAAAAGTAGAATCCTATTTGGCACTCCATCTGTTATGTAATGAATAAAAAAATGGTGTGCCTGAAAGTGACAAATGTTAACAGCATAACTAAATATTCATCAATGTGCTACGAAGAAGCATCAAGCATGCTGAGTTATTGAAGTTGGCTTTGGGTGGCAGATTAAGGTGAATCTCAGGACTACAGTGACGGGAACATGGAATCCAAGGAACCCTTTTCTGCTGTTGCCAGTTCTTCCTTAGAATGACTCATCAAAGACTGTGTCTTACTGACCAGTCTGCCAGCTTCTTTTGAAATGCTCCGCTTGTAAGGAACTTCAGCATGGACAGAAAATAAACAAGGAACAGCCGTCCACGGTTCCTCCTGCTTTCGCTCTGTTACACTGACCTCAGCTTTTTAGTTGGAAGATCTAACGCAGGCTATTGAGCCTCAAATCACCATGAGCCACCAGGAAAGCACAATATCTGAAAACATACTTTCTCTGATCTTCCATTGGCGATATCCTCCTGCACACCTGACTTATTTGGAATGCAATTACTTTCTCAGGGAGAATCATGGAGTCCCTTCTGACAATTGACACAAGTTTTATGCTCCTCTGCTCCCAGATTGATGAGCATTTTTATTTAAACCTCTAAAGCACTGGGAAATTACAGTTCACATCTGATCAGTATCTTTTTAAAGTGTTTTATCTGCTTATATGATCAGCAAAATATTTTGAATAATAAAACTGACCTTATAAATAAGTAAAAAATTTGCCAACTACTGTGTAGTCTGTGTAATGCTTTACTTATTTATAAGGTCAGTACATCTCTACAGTTTGAGTGCAATAATCCAAGTCAACTACTGTGTAGTCTTTCCTTAGCTCTCTACGGTGCAGATATTTTTATATCTAAAGAGAAGAAGAGTTACATATTTTTCTTTTATGCTCTTTTGTACTATATACACTTTTTTATAGTGTCTGTTGTATTTTTATCTTTAATGGCATCTTGCTTTAACTCTGCCCATTGTACTGGATATAAGCTACTGGAACCAGAATCTCCCTAAACAAGTAAACCCAAAGGATAAATAAAGAGTCTAAGTCTATAAAAGTTCATTTTTATATTTCCCGACTTGTGTATAAAAAAAATCACATAACATAAATGAGAAGTCTTAAGTTTATAATTTCACACAATTACATGTTAAGTCACTGAAATCTGTTTTTAAACATTCGCCTGCCTTGTCATCCATCTCTCTGTCGTTCTGTCTCTAGATCTGTCAATCAGATCAACATCAGTTCAAACGTCTGACTGCCAGTCACTCCCTCAGTTTGTCCATCCATCTGTCCTTCCTTACAGCCTAAAAATTCCTATTAAATGCAAAAGCCATATTTAAATTTCCAACCTTTTGTGTTGTACTTAAAATGTGACAAAAACATGTCAGGATAAACATATTGTCTAATATTTTTTATGCTGTTCTCACTCTCATTCATATACTATCCTTTCTATAGGCATAGTTTCTACACACCCAATTACAGCAAACTGTATGTTTGCAGAGCAGGCTTTGTTGCCATGCATTAGAAATATCCTGAGAAATTAGAAATTTTTCTTTTTTTTTTTTTTAGAAAGTATTTTTAGCTAAATCCCTTGAATAATAAAACTAATGATTACAACTGCTTAATGCTGGGTATGTCGGTAAAACAACTTCCCATGTCTGTAACAGGTACCGTCTGATGATACAGACATTAAAAAACACCATGATGGTGGTTGTGGAGTCTCTAATCAACAAGTTTGAGGAAGACCAGCTGAGAAAGGAGGAGATGAACAGAGCGACGGAGCGGTGTCAGTCCAGCAGCCAGTACGCCGATAACTGCTCAGACAGCGACTCCTCCTTCAACCAGGTCAGAAATGCAGCTATCTAAAGGAAATACAGTAAATAAGAGAAGTAAAGAAATTTATTTTAGATTTCAGTTTTCTTCTCTATTTTATTTTTGTTTAATAGTTATAAAGACATGAAGCCAATATTTAAAAAGGATGCCCTAAGATAGTCTTAGTTGTTTAAATGCAACTATTTAATGCTGAGTGTTTTTTCCCCCAGCAATCAATAACTAAACGTGTTCATATGATAATTATTGCTTTATGTTTCTTTTCCCTGTTTGATTCCAGAGTTATGCTTTCATCAGACAGGAGCAGCTGCAGGCGCTGGCGGAAAAACTTGACCCCAGCAAGCCCAAAGAGGTACCAGGAAAAAAAATGTGAACGTAATACTGCCTCTTCTTCTCCCTAAGCACCATTCTTTAAAGACCAGGCTTGTAAACTAAATAGATTTTTTTTCGGTGGGTAAATCTAAGGTTTAATAAGGTTATTAGGAATTATAAACCAACAGGATTTACACAGCTAATTGAGTTTATGTCTTAGCCCTTCAGAGGGAATTGCCTTTGTTTAGTGGGATCAATAGCCACACAGTTAACAGCATTGGATCAATCAATCTTTGTTTATAGAGCGCTTTACTCACCTTAAATGATCAGAGTGAATACAAGAATAGAAAAAATGGAATAAGAAAAGCTTTTAATTACAGTATTAATGATACAAATATGAAACAAAATGAAACAATAAGTTAAGAAAATATTTATAAAAGCAGCTTGATTTGCCTGTTCAATTAGAATAGTGAGTTTTTAAATAGATTTTTAATCATTTTAGGTAATGACCCTAAGATGGAAGATCATCGCAACAATTAAGTCACAATAAAGCTCATGTAATGAATCAGAGGAACAAAAAATTTTCATCACAATTTAGAAGTTAATATTAAAGGTACAGGCAGCCGGTGCAGGGAGGACATTATCGTAGTAATATGCGTGGTTCACCTTTAATTGGTCAGCAGGCAGGCTGCAGCGCTTTGGACAGTCTGATCTCAGGTTTTGGGTAATTGATGTAAATGTGTTATTAGGTGCGGCGTGAGGCTCTGCAAGCTCTCTGCGGCGCTCCTCTTTCTGACGTTCTGAGCTGTGAGAGCTGGAACACTCTGCAAGCGAACCTCTGTGCAGCTCTGACTGAACCTGACCTCAGCGTGAGTCCTCATCTACTTGTTGCTCTAACCGTCCATGTCTTATTAATATTGCATCTGTTCAGTACTAAATCACAAGAGAATACTTTCTGATATCACATATTCCAAATAAACATCTTTATGCAACAAACTCTAATTAATACTGCAAAAACAATCAAGAAATAAGTAAAAATCTCTTAAATTAAGTGTATTTAGCCTTAATTTGAGCAGATAATAAGATTATTTGCCAATGGAATAAGTATTTTCACTCTTAAAATCAGATAAATAAATAATATGCACTTGAAATAAGACAATTCAATTGTTTTATCTTATTTTTAATTTAAATTGTCATGTTTCATTGGCCAGGTGTCGCACTTACCTCCTCAATTCAAGAAAAAAAAGCACCTATCTTAAGAATAAAATTACTTTTAGATTTAATTATTTTTTACAGTGTAATTTTATTTTCAGGTAAACGTGCAAATATTCATAGTCCTGTGCTGGATCAATCAAAAAAGGAGGAGCTAGATTGGAAGCAGAAGGAAAATAATGAACTGTTTAAAAAAACCTTTCACCAATTTAAACTGGAATGTGTGGTGTACATTTGCATTCAGTCTTCATGATACAAACCGTATCATGAAGACAGGTAAACAAGAAGGCTGTGGAAATGTTTGAGCACCCAGTGCATTATCTGAATAAAAAAAAAAAAAAAAAAAAATATATATATATATATATATATATATATATATATATATACAGGTGCTGGTCATAAAATTAGAATATCATGAAAAAGTAGATTGATTTCAGTAATTCCATTTAAAAAGTGAAACTTGTATATTATATTCATACATTACATACAAACTCATATATTTCAGATGTTTATTTTGTTTAATTTTGATGATTACAAATGACAACAAATGAAAATCTCAAATTCATCATATCAGAAAATTAGAATATTGTGAAAAGGTTCAAAATTGATGGCCCCTGGTGCCACACTGTAATCAGCTAATTAACTCAAACCACCTGCAAAAGCCTTTAAATGGTCTTTCAGTCTAGTTCTATAGGCTACACAATCATGGGGAAGACTGCTGACTTGACAGTTGTCCAAAAGACGACCATCGACACCTTGCACAAGGAGGGCAAGACACAAAAGGTCATCGCTAAAGAGGCTGGCTGTTCACAGAGCTCAGTGTCCAAGCACATTAATAGAGAGGCGAAGGGAAGGAAAAGATGTGGTCGAAAAAAGTGTACAAGCAAGAGAGATAACCGCACCCTGGAGAGGATTGTGAAACAAAACCCATTCAAAAATGTGGGGGAGATTCACAAAGAGTGGACTGCAGCTGGAGTGAGTGCTTCAAGAACCACCACACACAGACGTATGAAAGACATGGGTTTCTGCTGTCGCATTCCTTGTGTCAAGCCACTCTTGAACCACAGACAGCGTCAGAAGCGTCTTGCCTGGGCTGCTGGTGAGTGGTCCAAAGTCATGTTCTCTGCTGAAAGTAAATTTTGCATTTCCTTTGGAAATCAAGGTCCCAGAGTCTGGAGGAAAAGAAGAGAGGCACTTCATCCACGTTGCTTGAAGTCCAGTGTAAAGTTTCCACAGTCAGTGATGGTTTGGGGTGCCATGTCATCTGCTGGTGTTGGTCCATTGTGTTTTCTGAGGTCCAGGGTCAACGCAGCCACATACCAGGAAGTTTTAGAGCACTTCATGCTTCCTGCAGCTGACCAACTTTTTGGAGATGCAGATTTCATTTTCCAACAGGACTTGGCACCTGCACACAGTGCCAAAGCTACCAGTACCTGGTTGAAGGACCATGGTATCCCTGTTCTTAATTGGCCAGCAAACTCTCCTGACCTTAACCCCATAGAAAATCTATGGGGTATTGTGAAGAAGAAGATGCAATACACCAGACCCAACAATTCAGAAGAGCTAAAAGCCACTATTAGAGCAACCTGGGCTATCATAACACCTGAGCAGTGCCACAGACTGATCGACTCCATGCCACGCCGCATTGCTGCAGTAATACAGGCCAAAGGAGGCCCAACTAAATACTGAGTGCTGTACATGCTCATACTTTTCATGTTCATACTTTTCAGTTGGCCAACATTTCTATAAATCCTTTGTTTTTATTGGTCTTCAGTAATATTCTAATTTTCTGATATGATGAATTTGAGATTTTCATTTGTTGTCATTTGTAATCATCAAAATTAAACAAAATAAACATCTGAAATATATGAGTTTGTATGTAATGTATGAATATAATATACAAGTTTCACTTTTTAAATGGAATTACTGAAATCAATCTACTTTTTCATGATATTCTAATTTTATGACCAGCACCTGTATATATATATATATATATATATATATATATATATATATATATATATATATATGATGAATCAGAAAATTTGCAAAGAGGTAGTTGTCGGGTTCATAAAATGAAGTTTTTTTGAAAAAGGAAGAACTGAAATACACAATTATGGATACAATTTCTGCAGAAAGGAGAGACAGTTGAACCCCAGACTCAAACACACTGTCTCCCACTGGACCTCCTCTGCAGAGCATTTTATTAACAGAACATGACACATGGTTACAAACAGAGTATTGTTCTGACAGAACAATTGATCAGTTCATGAAGACAGAATGCTCCATCAGAATGACAAGGCAGTATGGTCTCCTGACTGAATCATGAGACAGAAGTGGAGCATCCCCTTGCACAAATGTTTTATAAGCACACATTAATTTTATAATCATCATTGAATAAACCTAACAGTAGTGAATCTGGAAAAGCTCCACAGCTCAAAAGGTAGAGTCTGTTAAAACCACTGTAGTTCTCATGGTCTCTTATCAACCTGAACTTTATAGAAAAGTGGGAAAGTCATACAAAGTTTAACTTTCGCTATGTTTTATGCTTGGGTCAATAGTTTTAGCATATTTTATATGTGAATAAACATATAAAATATATAAACATATTTTGATTGCATTCTAACAAAAGAAATCAACCAAATGGGATAGATTAAGTGCATTCAAGTTTATAATAAATACTAGCTACTCTAAACAGAGCTTTTATATGGAAACTTGTCGATAACCCAACTGAAAAAGATCTTTCACCATTTAAAGTAAGCGCCATTTAGAAATATATAGGTTGTTAGTTACTAGTTTGAAGAGAAAAGACTGGTTTGGTTAATGCATTTATGAAAGAGCCACATACTGTAAAAAGTGGTTTTAATGACAAAACGTTCCAGAGAAGATCCTTTTAAAAGAAAACATGTCTGAGGCTGCAGAAAACAAGGAACTGGGGCAGAGCTTTACCCTCCAACTGGGCAACCACTCCAAACATACAATTAGCCATTTGTTTACAAAAAAAAAAAAAAAAACTTTGTCTTGGATTATCATTTTACAATATAAGATATCTGGAGGTTTGTGGTATTAAGTGACTCACTGTTGTACGGACGGTTGTACTTTTACAGGGCGCTGAAGTTTCTTTATTTTTTTTTTCTAAATGTTCTCTTTTATTTCACTTCCTTTAGGAGAATGTGCTGCGTTTCTTAGCTAAAAGCTTCTCCTCATCTCCGCTGAACGTGACACGGGAAATCTACACCAGCTTCGGTAGGCCGCTATTCTGAATCCTTCCGTGTTGTGAAAGTTTATCTTGCAGCATATTAAGTTTTATTCTAACAGGTTAACACAAATATATCAAATTAAGCTTAGACATATGAGGGTATCAAGAAAAAATCTGTCTGCACTGAAAAAACGACCTAGAAATAAGTAAAAATGTCTTAAATTAAGTGTATTTACCCTTAATTTGGGAAGGTAACTGAGATGATATGCCAATGGAATTAGTATTTTTACTCTTAAAATAAGATAATTAGATAATATGCACATGAAATAAGACAATGCAATTGTGTTTTCTTATTTTAAGTGTAAATTGTTTTGTTCCATTGGCAAAATGTCTTTTACGTCCTCAATCCAAGAACAAATGCACTTATTTTAAGAAAAAATTACTTATTTAGATTTCAAATTTTTCCAGTGTGTAGTTGTTCTCGTCCCCACAGGTTAATGCTAATGCATTTTTACTTAGTGTTTTAGGTAAATAGTTTTGTTGACTCTTAATTATTTTTACTAAATAGTACATATGTATGTAGGTACAGCTGGATATGTGTTTTTACAGTAGGATATATAAACTCACACTGTTTCTAATTATATATTTTTTTTGTTTCTGAGCAGCAAAGAGTGTAGAATCAGGCTTTCGGTCTCAGGGGTTAAGCTTCCCTTCTGGATCAGCTACTGTCGACATTAACACTCCTCAGATCAGTCGTCTCCTCAAACAGGTGCTAACCATCTCCTACATCTACTACCTAACAGAAACTTTTGTCTAATGCTTTATTTTCTGTTCTTCTGTCTCAGGTTCGACTCATGAATGACTTTCAGAAAGATGTGACGACCTTCTGGATCCGTCACCCAGAGAAGTGAGTTCTTCTCTCTGTGGGACTGGATTTTACTTTTTAATTATATACCAACTTTCTTTTTTTATATGCGTGTTTCTTCAGATATATGGAGGAGATTATAGAGAGCACATTCTCCCTTCTGTCCATCTATCATGAATGTGGCTCCAATGGAGCAGAGAGAACACTGGAACCGGTCCACTTGCTGTCCTTACTCGATATTAAAGCTACCTGGTTTAATAAATGCATGGTGCGTAAGCCCTCTGAACACATGATTTAGATGTGTTTGTTGCATATAGATTCAACTTTCATTCTCCTGTCCTTTCTCAGCACGGCTACTACAGCAGGGCGGTGGTTTTCAGGCTCCTGGAGAAAAAATACAAGTCTCTGGTGGGTGATTCAGTCAATCATGTCTCTCAGCTGCCTTCTTGCAGCCTATTCTGCACATAAAAAAGAATCTTGAGAGAAGCAGCTGAGCCTCAGGATTATTTTATGGAAAGCAATCAGACCAGCAGCAAGAAATCAATCCTTAGTGTGTATCAGTTAAAGCACATCAACAGACTCAGCCAAGCCCTGAGGTGGTAAATCGGAACCACAATATTTTTTTGTTATTGCCATTTATTCAGATAATTCATATTACTACTACTGAAGCCATATTCACAATCATGTGCTGTTTGTGCTTAAAAATACAGGTTTGAAATGTTGCAATAAAGGTTAGAATTGCAGTGAATATGTTTAAATATTTCCATCAGTCCATGCAGAAAGACCCTAGATTGGGAATCAAACCCAGGACCTTCTTGCTGCAACGCAACGGTGCTACAAACTGCACCACTGTGCAGCTCTGATTGAATCATTTTCCAAGTGGATTTGAGTGTGCTTTAACTGGCCTCATCAATGGACATACAATTTGTTTATATTTATGTGTAAGAGACTAAATTACTTTTTGCACCATGTCTCTCCCACACTGATCACTGTTGTATTTTATGAATGGAAAGGTTCACTTTCACTGCTAAGCTTCTGCTCATTCACAGTCAGAAAGCTGTATAAACAAAATTTCGTTTTGTGTACACTTTGTGTGTACAAAATGACAATAAAGTTTGTCTAAGTCTTATTTATTTAGAGAGATTTATTAAGAGCATTTCTGGCCAAAGGAACAGTGGAACAAAAGTAAAGTTGGAACCTTGTTAGTAATATAAATTCAGTTATTAGTAATTATCTAAGATAAAATGCAAGATCCAAATGTATTTAATGATATCATTAGCAATATGTATGACAATATGGCACTCCAGCATCCAGAGGGTAATTATTCCCATCTGAATCAGTGCTGGCAAGCATTTGATCAAGTAATCCAGCCATAGTTAAGTCATTTTAATGTTTTGCTATTTTATGTGTGTTTTGTACTCTTTCTTTGTCTTTCACTCACTCTGTTTTCTCTCTTTTCTGTCATAAATTGTAGATCTAGCTGTTTTTTTTTTTTTTTATGTGGCATCATATGCCAGTTAGTCAAATTCAATGAAGCATTGAGATGAACATGATTCTAAAGGCTAATGGGTTTCATTCTGCTGAGATGAGGAAGTAAATGAAAGGGAGACATCTATTTCCTTTTACTTACTGGAAGTCACTTATTCATACTATATAGTCACAGCTCCTCAGACGGCACTACTTTGAAAATAAATGTTCCCCTAAAGATCTATTGGGCAGCATCAGATCTACATTTTTTCCAGAGAGCTCAGTCACCTAATATATGGCCAACGATTTTAAACTGGGTTCCTACAATGTATGAAATATTTAGGTTTGTTTCCTACATCAAGATAAATGTAAAATCATGAACATGTAGAATATTTATGAAAAATGAGTCATCCCTTTTTTTTTTTTTACCATGTTTAAAAACACAAATAGCTTTTTTCTAGAATAAGCTTGTTTTGTTGCATTTAGTTGGGATATTTATATCATTATTATAAATATCTTCATTTATGTACTTGAAATGTAGTTAAGCCGTTTTTAATCACAAAAAATAACTAACAAATATGGGAAAACAATTTTACAATTTTTTTTCTTTTACTTTTTTCTTTTCACAGAAAAAGGACTCGTTGAACAATCCTTTTATGTTTTATAAAGTAATGGTTGTTTAATCTGCAGTATAGCAAGTATAACATATATTAGCAAAATGCTATATGTTGTATAAAGGGGAGCCAGTAGAACAGACCACCGCTCCCTAATAAAGACCTCCAGCTAATTTTTGTAAAATTGTATTTTTTAAATAATTTAACAAAAGATTTCATTTTATTTTACTCTTTATAACTTATACATATATTTTTATACACTTTTTAGGGTCCAAATTTAGGTGACCACTTATTACTTATCTACTGCTGTAACACCACAATTTCCCCATTGTGGGACAATAAAGGGATATTCTATTCTATTCTAATTGATGAGTCCCAGATATAATCATCAACTCAGCTATGGTCTACGATTCTGTTTGACAGTATGTCCAGAAAACCTTGTTTTTAAAAAAACTAAAACACTCCCCTTTTAGTTTAGTTAAATATGTAGCACATGAAGTAGTGCCACATCAGTTTATTTAGTTAAGATTATTACAAACAGCCTTTACATTAAAGTAATGCCTTCATTATCAGTAGAAAGCCTGCAAACTTGCACCTCTCTCATTTCCACTGCTAGCGAGCTGAAGTGACTTCCCCATTTTCTGTGTGCTTTTATTTCAGTTTTGTGATTATTTGAAGTATCAATGACACAGTGTTTGCTTTATTTTTTTTCCAGGTAGCAGAAGCTCTTCAGCAGTGCTTGCATTATCGTGAGTCGATTGAATGCGACACCAGTGAGGCCGATGACCCTGGTAAGGAAAACGGCATAAAGAAATGATTTCTCCTCAGACTTTTATATGTGTGGTTTCAAAAGAGGAGTATTTTTCCCCTTACTTTGCACTCATTCTTGTGATGGTTGATGTGATTGACTCACTAGATTGAAACCCAACAAGCAGGTTGAAGCCTGTGTCATTCAAACATTACCCTGCGTATTTTGCTTTTCTTTACTGTCGAAGGTACGAAAAATACTCAGTTTTCGTAAACAAACTGCTTTTTAATGATCCAACTAAATATAACTAAAGAATAGGTCTTGTGAATTACTGTAGTCCAGCTGTAAATTTACTGATGATATTTCTGTTATTTTCTCACATTTAAGGCAAATGTTTTAAGCTTCCTTTTGTTTTCCTGAGATTTTTTCCAATGTTGAGTTAAATCTGTAACTTCTATAAGAAGTTTGGACATATTAAGTAAGAAGAGAGCAGGAGATCGTCCTGTAGTTGGTTATCTCCTGGAGCACAGCTTGGCTCCTTGAAACTGAAAGCCTTGACTTTTTTTTAATCTGGATACAGGTTTAAATTCCTACTTATACTTCTATACTACTCTCAGGAATTGTAGCAGGGCTATTTTTTTAATCCATCTATGTTTGAGAGTCTTTAAAGGTGGTGCTCTAAAACAGAATGTTTTGGTTCTGAACAAAATACACCTGAGCACTGTGCTGCCCAGCTCTTCATTAATGTGTTGATTAGGGTCCGATTGCCCCAATCTGAATGACATGATCAGAATAAGCGTTTAAAAGGATGATTTTCCTAATTAGGGATCATCGTTTAATCGTACCGGCTGAGATTAATCTGATCACAGGCTTCTTATTTGTGAGTTTACATCCCCTATTTAGTTTTCATATCAGCTCTTTGTGATGAATATTGTTGTACTCATAAAAAAAATGACCTTTTAATTCAACAAATATGTGGCAACAGAAGAGAAACCCTCTACACCCCCTGTCAGTTTTTCATTAGGGAAAAGGGACAAATAAAAGTTGATAATCTAAGTCTGTTTGGTTTTAAGTGAACCTGTATCATGGGTCACTTTTGAGTTCATTTACAAGTACAAGAAAACGATTTCTTGAGAAGTCATAAGCAAAGTATTACAAAAAAACTTTCTAAGCACCTCCCCAGTATGTGGAAAACGCTTTACAAAAAAAAAAAAAAAAACGGTTCCTCTTCATTACTAAGTACTTTGTCTTGAATTAATTTCATTTTGGTCTAGTATATGTAGAACCTTTTGAGCTACGTATGTTGCATATTGAGTTCATACTAGGAACCTCTGTTCAGTTTTTACAACTCAACACATATATAAAAACTTTTTTATCTCTTTATTTTAGCAAAAAAAGCTTGTTTTGATGTTTAGAAAAAAGATTTCTAAACTGTGGCTGAAGGAAAATATTAGTCTCATGTGGAGAGAATTTTGTCCTCAATAGTGAGATTGTGAAGGAACACCTGGCAACACCTTTTACAATATTTTGATAAATTAATCAGAATTTTGGTTTAGTTTCCTCCTTGAGGTAACATAATGTGTGTCCCAGGTTGTTGTTTATTATTTGCATGTCTTAGTTTGAGGGGGTGTTAATGCCTTTTTTAAATCTGTCTCATCTTCTGTTTAAAATAAAAATAAAAGTGAAGACAATTTGTATTGATTCAGAATACATACAAAAAATATTGTTCACTATTTTTTTTTCCTCTACTAAAACTTTTTCTGTTTTTTTTCCAGGTTTGTCTCAGAGGAGCATTTATACCAGAAAGGAGCTTGAATATTCATTCTTTGTTCACTCTCTGTGTGTCCTGGGTAAACTCATCATCTACACCGACGGACGAAAACTCTTTCCTGTTAAAATCAGGACGCACAAAGGTGTGGTTCTGCAACATCAGCTCATTAACGCAAAGTGTTTATCTCAGTAATTAAGCCATAAATAAGGGCTAAACAGCTGAGTACTACGTTTGTCATAGGAGTGAGCAATTAGAGTTAAAGGGGCACCCGTCTTTCTGTTTTTTCTTTCTTTTGTTTTTTAATGTACTATGAACTTTATTGCTCTCCCTCCTTTTTTAGGTGAATATCACAATATCTGGCTGATCTTTGCAATCAAGCTCTGACACAGGAATGCTTATAGTCAGCACAGATATAGTCCACTCCCTCCTTTGCTTTTATGCAAGAACTTTATTTGTCTCCATCCCACCTTTATCCCTGATTAGGTAACATAATACTGTGAGGTGCAGAAAGTTGGATTGTTAAAGACTCTGCCTCAGGTGTCTTGACCTTCAAGTTTTTTCCCTTCTGCTGCCAATTTATTACTATTTAATTGTCAATGAACTAGAGTACATAATAATCGATGGATCTTTTTTTCTTAAGGATTTAAATAGGCGTTAACCGCCACTTTTCAACACTATAACAGGTCATTGTCAATATGTTTTAAGTATTGCTTTGTATTAACACCATAACACAAAGATTTTGTCTATATATTATCAAATAAAATCAAAACATTTCAGAGATCTACTGCAGAATCAGCATCCCTCCTGTATAGAAAACGCTCTGTTGGGGTAGTGTAAAATATTTATTGATCAAGAAATAATATTCAACCTTTTTTAATCTAACATGAGATGGTAAAGAAATATGCAGGAGATTTAAAGCAGTCATAATTATTGTCTAAAAATAAAAAGTTTAAAATGCAGGACTAAATAATTTAGGAGGGAAGGTAGGAGATAAGTGTCTCTAATCAAAGGTCTTGATTAATAGCTTCTCCATAAAAACATGAATTTCAGCTCTTCCCCAAACTCTGCAGGCCTCAGTAATCATCTTAAAGAGAAAGATTTGTGACCTCAAAGAATTAGAAAAAGATTAGACTTCTATGATTTGGTTTTGCCAGTACAAAGGCTGATGTTGGTTTGGAGAACTCCATATGCATGAATCAGATCTTTTGAACACTGCCCCTTTTGGAAGATGAAACTGGAAAAAAAAAAAGTTTCATTGATTTTAAAGTGCCATGTTGGGAGAAAACTATGCACAGATTTCCAGCACAAAAACGTCCAGATATCAAGCATGGTAGTGAGGGTTTCATTTGGGCCCATTTTGTCGTTGGCACTCAATTAATTTACAACAAACTCTAATGTACAGAAAAGCAGATGCTTGTAACAACAAATCTACAATAGAGAGAGAGAGAAAAAAACATGGTAAAAAAAACATTTGTATGGTAAATTTAAAGTTCAGAACCGAGACTCTAATAATACTGCTGTGATGGGAGCAGATGGGTGCGAATTTAATTATATAGAACAAAATGTGAGTTTAAGTAACTAAGAGTGAAAGATTTCTGTTCACTCTCCTTCTTTAACATGATATCTTATTTATCCAGTTATTTAACAGTTATTTTCAGTGTTGGATATGTTGCTTTTAAACTAATTATGTCAGATTTCAGATCTTGAAAAAGACCAGATTTGACTGCTGGTAGCGTGATTCAACAACCATCACAATTTCAAGATTGAGGCATTTTATTCTCCACGTAAAATGCCAAGCAATCAAAGTTCAAGTTCAATTGCTTTCTTGCTGCTTGGATGATTGTTCTCTCAGAGCTACCCTTTATTTCACTGTCTAGACACCAAAATAAGACAGTTTGTCATTATTGTTTGTGTTTCAGATCCAGTTACTCTCACAGACTTTATTGTCATCCTGATTAACATCATGTATCAACACCCCCGACCTTTGAGCAGCGACACCTCCCTGACAGGTGTGTCACATGCTCCCCAACACGTCCATGAGTTGTTTCCTCCTCCCTGTCTGTATGTATCAAGTTTTCAGGAAACATCCTGACCCTCCCTTTGACACAGAACAACACTCCTTAGACCAAGCTTTTTATCTGCTAACCTTGTACTGAGTCAGTTTTTTCTCCAGTAGTTCTTCGGAGTTTTTATGACTTCTATTCTTCATACTTAGGAATTTCACTTCTGCCAATCAATAACGTTCTTTTACTTAACTATTAGGCTATCATTTCCTTTGACTGCTTTAGCTAGTCATGCTGAGTCTTTATTTTTAGTTTTTTGCTTTAAATGCGGTCTTGTAAGGATAAGAAGTTACACTCCTGAGTTTCTTTTTATTAGAGAAGTGTTATGAAGCTGCCTGAAAAAGGAAACGGATGCCCTTAAATTCTGTTTAGTTATTGCAGCATTAAGATTTAATAAATTCTAGTCGAGAAGTGAAGGAATATAAATTAATTCACTCTTTTTACTAGAAAATTATTATTACCAGTTTTTTATTTTTTAGGCTTTGAATGTTGCTAAAATTGGTTTAAGAATTTAAAACAAATTGTTATTTGATTTTCATCCATCCATCCTAACCACCTACCACAGGATCAGCTTGGCTGGGCATACACTGTACGCTTTTTTCAATCATTTTACTCAGCAGAGCACAAACTGTACAACGAAACAGCAGGGTTTAAAAGTTCAAAGCTCACGATGTATGTTCTTACAATGTACGGCCCGACGCTCTGATGCAATCTACCTGCTCACACTTTATGTCCAACAACCACACGTCTGACTTAACACAGAGAGATGGCGCAAGTCGGACTCGACAATCTGGAAGAAGGAGAACTCCCTTGTTTGCACATGCGCAATGCGTGAGTCTCTGCTAAATCGGCTTGTAGCTCTGCTCAAACAGGAGGATTTGCCCACAAACACCTTACGAGGGCTGACTGAATTTCAAACATGTTTGATTTTCTCCCGGCCTTATGATTCCTAATCGGGAGGTGGTCAGGTGAGGTTAATTGCTCCTTCGTATACTACACAACACAGGATCATGATGAGGCTGAAACTCGGCCCAATCCAAATAATTCTTGCACGAATCGGCTCAAAAAGGTCAAAACATCGTACAGTGTTTGCTAGGCTTATAGATGTAAACCTGCCCAACCAGAACTATGCTGTAAAAGTACATCCAGTAAACTCAAACTCATTTACCTGCACCTGAGTAGCTGATGTAAATCCATCTGACCTCAAGTGGGTTGTAGACATAAACCTAGTCACCCCCACTCCTGCAACTGGTCATAGATATAAACCTGATCCTGGAACCACCAACCTCAAGCCCAAAAGGAGGCTGTGATCATATACTCACCAAGACATGTTTTACTTTTAAACCCCCCAACCATTGGGGTTCAGGTCTACGTCCTGCCAGTTCAGCTGGATGAGGACTGGCAGTGTAAACCACCACTGGGTTGCAGACATGAAGCACCCGCTAACCAAAACCAAACCACCCAAGATTGGTTCTATAGGCAAAACCCGACCAGTTAGCTGTCAGCTTGCACCATCCTACATCAAAGAACAATTAAAGCCTCCTTCAGTCGTCTGGGAACTTGCTGATGTAAACTCACCTAACTTACAAAACTAGCATCAACTTGCACTTTCTTTCCATCCATGATCAGATGGGTGATGTAAACCCATTCATCAGATTGATTTTTGGTAAAACTGGTTCCCAGAATACCCAGAAATTTCTCTTCTTAGGGACCCTCATTAAGTCTTTATGAGGGATTGTAGCCAGGTTTAGAAAATAGTCATTTCTACAGATTCTGCGTCTCATAGTTTGTATCTAGTAGGAAAGGCCCAGTAGCTGCCCTGAAGAAAAGCTGATCAGAGGCCCAAACTATTTGAAATAACTCCTTTCAACAAAGCAGAGAAGCCACTACTTTCAACCTCATTGTTTTGTGCACAGGTTCAGATTATAGACACTCTTCATAACTACAATTTGTGTTATATAGCAGAGAATACATATTCATAGTTTCCTTATCTGTGTGTGATCATCAGCAAACTCCAGATGATTAAAACAATGATTCATAGTTACCCAGCTTATATATGGAAGTAGTTAAATCTAGAGAGTAAAGTTTGTCTTTTTTATGTCCTCAGACTCCCTGTCGCCCAGCAGTCTGGTGATGGAGGTGCTGTGGATGTTATGTGAACGAACAGAATGTGCTGCTGATTGTCTTTACCAGACTCCTGTCATTGAAACCCTGCTTGCACCTGTTGTTGCGCTACTTACTGAACAACGGGTTTGTGTTTCACACACGCAAATACACACTTCTGCACCATTTATGAGCTGGTAGAAATCATAAACCAGGGATGCCCAAGAACAGTCCTAGAGAGCTTTTATCCTGCAACTTTTATATGCAACTCTGCTCCAAAATACTCCAATCTAAAGGATTAATTTCCTTCATCAACATGTCATTCAGCTCTGCAGAAGCCCTTCATTTGATTCAGTCGTGTTGGAGAAGGGACGCGTTGTCAAGGTGCAGGATAAAAGCCCTTGGTGACTGAACTTAGGCACTCCTGTTATAAAGAATAATTAGACCTCATACATTTACAGATCTGCTTTTACTGATTTATCCACTGTCTGAGACTATAAATTGCTATGAGATTTGAAATTTTGACTTTGATTATTTTCTTTTTAAGGTTTTGACCTGGATTATTTTATTCTTTATCCTTGTTGTGGTCCCTTAATAGATTTTATGGTGTTATGTCGATGTTATGTAAATAAGTTTCAATTAAATTTATGTTTGAAAGCTTTTAAAATACACAATATGATGACTGTGACTGTCTGGGCTACAAAGCAACCCCAAGTGATGAACCCACTTCCACCATGCTTTCATCTGTAAGAGCAATTTCTCCATTATAGTCAGAAATAGTATGTTCCAGACGAAGAAACTGTAAGAACTTCTGCAGATTTTCTAACTTAACTTTATCTGCAGTCACTAATGGTACTTGCTAATGGTGCTCTGGTACTTATCAGGGTTAAATCGACACAAGTAGGTTTGTTAAGTGTCTGCTTTAAATAAATAATTTGCAAGATTAAGGAACAATATTCCAGTCTAGATACTGTTTTGGCAACAGTAAGTAACAGTAAGAGGTGACTATTTTTTAGACTGTATTTATCCTCATTTTTAAACAAGAGAAAACGTCCCTTTGCGCCATTATGATTATCATAGGCAAACATTTGATCTCTTAAGTTCTTCTTTGATGTTATTTATTTTCATTTGGGTTTTATTTTTTTTCTCTGTCTATTTACAGACTAAGTTGAAGTATCCCGCAGCAACACAGATCCTCATTGCTGATATTCTGGCCCGCATCGCAAATACAGACAAAGGATTAGAGATTTTCTTATATGAGAAGAACCTTCTTGGTGCCCACGGTGAAAAGTAAGACGCTGATCAAACAAACAGATCTAGTGTTTGATGTAAACAAACAAAAAGTACCTTAATAAAAACTCATAGATTTAACTTTAATAGTTGTTTAAAATAAGGCTTTAGAAATCCACATAACAAGGATTTAAGTCATAGTGCTCCAAATTAAAAAGGCGTGAAACACAATATGGAAAGATGTTATGTATGTTATGTATAGAGTAATGCTCAGTGCATCAGAATTATGATTGTTTTTCAGATTTACACCTTCTTAAAATGACAGGTATAAACACACACATTAAGTCTGCATTTCTGTATTAAAATCTATTATTGGTCTAAAGAAATATTCTACCGTTAAACATTTTCATCAGCTTTAAAGCTGAAGTCTGTAAGTTTTAAAAAATAAATTTTGTGTCATATTGGCTAAAACTGTCCCAATGCCCAGACAACAGTACATGTGATATGTAACCTGTGAAAAAAACTGCTTCAATTGGTCCCGCCTACTGCCTGTATTGCAATCTGGAAAGAATATTTCGGGACGAGACAAAACAACCAATCACAGCCAGAGGAGCGTCTGATGGAGTGTCAATCACAGCTCACACACGCTGAATCCCGCCCCCTCCCTCTCACCGCTGAACCTGCCGCTGCCGCCTGGCTGCCGCAGTCAGGAGGACGCGCGTGGAAGTCATGGCGGAGCGACAGCCACCAGCGAAAGAGAAACTGCCCTTACTGCACCTGCCGACAACTGCTTACACTGCAAAGACTTCAAAAAAGAAGATGTCAATGGAAGAGCTGCCGTGTACGTTGATTGGACGCTTCTGGTCGCATGCGGTAGCCGCGCAGATGCTGTGAGAGGGATGGAGCTTGGAGGTGGGGCATGAGTGAAGCAGAGAGGGTGGGGGAGTGGCGTGAAACCTGTTTTTCTTCAAATTTTCAGTCGAAGTCTGCTCTCTTCTCAATGTAACAGACTGCAGCTTTAAATAGAAAATTATATCTGACAGAAATAAAAGTTAGAAAACATTAGGTTGTAATCTAACTGTGGACTGAAATAAATAACTTTTTCGCGATTCAAATAGTAGCTTCTGTACATTAGTGGTTTTCAAAGTGGAGCCACTGCCCTCTGGGGGCCACCAGGGGGCACTACGGAGAACTCAGAAGCATGTCTACAAGTTAGTAATGCTATGCATAACAATAAAAGATATTAAACCCCGCCCACTATGTACAAACTTTTTTTTTTTGCTCTTATCAACATTTTGTTGAAAGTTTTGTTATTCAGTGGGACTATATTAAGAAAAATGTTATCTGATATTTTCACGTTTAACAACATCAGTAACATTAATGCAATGGGAATAAAAGTGAGAAAATTTGTTTAAACTTTTACATATTTTGTAGCATAATTAGGGGGCTGCTGCATGGAAACGTTTGGGAACGCCTGATCTACGTGACCCAGATTATGTATGAAATATGATCTTATCTCTGTTCAGCATCGCTCCCCGTTTTGTGTCCTCTGCAGAACAGTCGCCGCTCACATCATCGTACAGTTCACGCTGAGGCTGCTGAGTCAAGCCCTGCCATCTCTGAGTGAATCAGATGAGTCTTATTTGTTATGTGGAGCTTTCATCTTCGTCTGTAGGCAGATGTACAACACCTGTGAGGGTCTGCAGGTCCTGCAAACATACTCTCTGCACAAGGCCATCGCTGCAGCATGGCAGAAGGTACAGCTGCAACGTGCATTCGTTAATTTTCCAACTCCTTTCTTTTTTAATCCAATGAGGAGAAATCACAGCCTTGGTGAACACTAGTCTGAGTAGTACAACATCAGCAGCTTTGTTTTGGTTGAAATTGTTTCTTTAAAAGAAGTCTACTCGTTTCGATTATGACATTTGTAATGAAAAGCGGAATAGTAACAATTTATAGTAATTAAAAATCTTCTTTTGAGACAGAAAATCCAGTGGCTTTCATTGCTTTTATTCAGATAGATAAATGCAGCCTTTGTTTGTGGTTGTGCATAGTCAGTCCAGTGTCCAGCATGTTTTAAATGTTTTCCTGTTTTAAAACAGACTAGGAAGGCTTTCAGCCATTTTTCAATCAGCTGGGCATCTAAAATCTACAGAACACTGTTCATTAAGGACAGCAAATGATCACCATGGAAATGGACTTCAATTCATTGACCAATACATGTAGGCAGAACATACCGGAAAAATAGCTGAAAATGCAAAGGTTCAGAGAAGTTCCTGTCCTTGCGGCCTATGCCCTGGCTCAAGCAGCGCCGCATGAATCCCCACAAGTTTTGCCGTATCCTGCTAATGATTTATTTATTTTTTAGGTGGGTTGGAGCTTAGTTTCATCTAACAGTTGAAGGACCCCTGGGCTTGACTTTTTTGTCAAAGCCCAGGGGTCAAAGTGAAACATTAATCATGCAACAATCTAGGGCCCCGTCCACACGAAGTCAAACCCTGGCCTAAATGCACAAATTTTTCACCAAACCAGCCTCTCATCCATACGAAGCTGGCGTTTCAGGGGTCTGTAAACGATCTTTTTGTTATTAAGCCTTCAGAGTGGGAAGATTTTGAAACGCCGTTTTCTTGTTTCCATCTTTAAGCTCTAACCGCATTTTTCTTTCTTACACGCATGCGTCATAGCGTCGCCTCTAAACACGCATGCGCGACACAGTATCACAACAACAATGGCGCCGTACTGTGTTGAATGGTTGCTGCTCATGCTACTCACCCTGCTGTCGGGCTTACAACAGAATCTTCTTCTTCTGGAATATCTCCAGGAAGAACAGAGCGATATCGACGACATGGTTCAGCACCTGAATTTGACTGAACCACGAAAATGGACGCGCAGGGCCATTTTCCGGTTTTCCGGTTTGGTTGTTGTATAAATATTACTGCGCATGCCCAACATTTCGTTGCCTGTTTTCGCCTATTTTTGCTTTGGCACCACAGCGCCACTTACAGGCCTGGCATACATTTTGCAGCGTTTTCATGCATTCATGTGGTCGATCACATTTATTTTACGTCTCCGTCTTTACGACAAACGTTCTGGAAAATATTAGCGTTTCGTGTTCGTTTTGACTTCGTGTGGACAGGGCCTAGATTGTTACAAAACTGTAACAATATCTTCATAATAGCTTCTTGTTAAGAGGGAGTTTTCCTCTCCACTGTTGCTACAAGCATGCTTGGTGTGAGGGATTGCTGTTGAGTAAATGAGTCGAAGCAGTCTGCTGGTTTTCCTTAGATAGAAAACTTTGAATCCATCTGACTGTATGACCTGGTTGATTTGTCTCTGTCAACTGCCTTGAGATGACGTATGTTGTGAATTGGTGCTACATGAATAAACTTAATTTAATTGAATAATGTCTTGCAGTTAATTTTAGAATAAAAAAAAACATAGGAAGGAAGGAAATCTCACCATGTTTGATTTTAGTATATGAGATTTTTTAAGAAATGTTTTATGTATTTTTTATTCACAGACAAGTTCTTTATCAGAAAGGATTTCATCCCCCGTTTCTGGAGTTGGTACTGGATCATCCACCCAAGAAATGGCAAACATGTGAGATCACACAGTGTACTGACTGTTCAATGTTTGCTTGACCTGTTACTGCAGATAATTGTACTTATAAATAAATTTTACAGCCTTTAACAATTAACTTTTCCGCCTATTAAATATGAACTTATATGCGTGTCAATATGGAGATTCTCTTTTTATTAGTTAACCAATAAAAGCAGATATTGGAGTCAGCCCAGGAATAACTCCTGCCAATAACAGACGTTTGAATCACAACACATAACCAAACAGTTTTTATGCTTGCATGAATTGTGGTTCAAAGTAGTAATATTAATTATTGACTAGAGATAATAAAAACCAACTTATCAATTTACCACTGATACTACCCTCATAGCTCAGTGTAGGACGTTGAACTTATTAGATCTTTATTTATCTCGTGTTATTTTACATAGTTTCGCAGAGATCCTGTTCAGCAATTATTTATATACAGTGGGGCAAAAAAGTATTTAGTCAGCCACCAATAGTGCAAGTTGTCCCACTTAAAAAGATGAGAGAGGCCGGTAATTTTCATCATAGATATACCTCAACTATGAGAGACAAAATGAGAAAAAAAAATCCAGTAAATCACATTGTCTGATTTTTAAAGAATTTATTTGCAAAATATGGTGGAAAATAAGTATTTGGTCAATAACAAAAGTTCATCTCAATACTTTGTTATATACCCTTTGTTGGCAATGACAGAGATCAAACGTTTTCTGTAAGTCTTCACAAGGTTTTCACACACTGTTGCTGGTATTTTGGCCCATTCCTCCATGCAGATCTCCTCTAGAGCAGTGATGTTCTGGGGCTGTCGCTGGGCAACACGGACTTTCAACTCCCTCCAAATATTTTCTATGGGGTTGAGATCTGGAGACTGGCTAGGCCACTCCAGGACCTTGAAATGCTTCTTACGAAGCCACTCCTTCGTTACCCGGGCGGTGTGTTTGGGATCATTGTCATGCTGAAAGACCCGGCCACGTTTCATCTCCAATGCCCTTGCTGATGGAAGGAGGTTTTCACTCAAAATTTGACGATACATGGCCCCATTCATTCTTTCCTTCACACGGATTAGTCGTCCTGGTCCCTTAGCAGAAAAACAGCCCCAAAGCATGATGTTTCCACCCCCATGCTTCACTGTAGGTATGGTGTTCTTTGGATGCAACTCAGCATTCTCTCTCCTCCAAACACGACGAGTAGAGTTTTTACCAAAAAGTTCTATTTTGGTTTCATCTGACCATATGATATTCTCCCAGTCATCGTCTGGATCATCCAAAAGCTCTCTAGCAAACTTGAGACGGGCCTTGACATGTACTGGCTTAAGCAGGGGGACACGTCTGGCACTGCAGGATTTGAGTCCCTGGCGGCGTAGTGTGTTACTGATGGTAGCCTTTGTTACTTTGGTCCCAGCTCTCTGCAGGTCATTCACTAGGTCCCCCCGTGTGGTTCTGGGATTTTTACTCACCGTTCTTGTGATCATTTTGACCCCATGGGGTGAGATCTTGCGTGGAGCCCCAGAGCCCCAGATCGAGGAAGATTATCAGTGGTCTTGTATGTTTTCCATTTTCTAATAATTGATCCCACAGTTGATTTCTTCACACCAAGCTGTTTACCTATTGCAGATTCAGACTTCCCAGCCTGGTGCAGGTCTATAATTTTGTTTCGGGTGTCCTTTGACAGCTCTCTAGTTTTGGCCATGGTGGAGTTTAGAGTGTGACTGTTTGAGGTTGTGGACAGGTGTCTTTTATACTGATAACGGGTTCAAACAGGTGCCATTAATGAAGGTAACGAGTGGAGGACAGAGGAGCCTCTTACAGAAGAAGTTACAGGTCTGTGAGAGCCAGAAATCTTGCTTGTTTGTAACTGACCAAATACTTATTTTCCACCATATTTTGCAAATAAATTCTTTAAAAATCAGAAAATGTGATTTTCTGGATTTTTTTTTTCTCATTTTGTCTCTCATAGTTGAGGTATATCTATGATGAAAATTACCGGCCTCTCTCATCTTTTTGAGTGGGAGAACTTGCACTATTGGTGGCTGACTAAATACTTTTTTGCCCCACTGTAAAGGATATTATGTTTTGTTGATACTGTGTCCCTTTATGATAAAAATAACCTAAAAAATATTGAATAAATCAATTATTAGGCTGTAAACTCACTATAAGCCACTAATAGGGAGCTATTGCATTTTTGACCCTTGCATTGCAGAAAGAGATTCTACATAATTGTAATAGAAGCACCATATTAATTTTTATGAATAGTCTTTGAACCACTAAAATCTTAATTGATGAAGCCAGTATTATTCATGAACACTTTATAAGATCAATTCTATTATAAAATGGTATTTTTAAGTATTTGTTCAATTAGTCTACTTTCTGATACTGAACAATTCTCCTTTTCTTACATGCTCCATATTTGCTCTTCGTTCTGTAATGAGCCTGCAGTGCTGAATAATGAAACAGCTTAATCTCTTGATGCCTATTGTTGTAAATATGAAACAAACTGTATAATGCTAACCAGAGAGCTTGAACATTCCCCAAATTCCAAATATGCATTCAGCGCACACCTAGGAACCTTTGTAAAGTACTTGTTTCTGGTAGGACTGGTCTCTTAGTGGTCTGTTATTTTTGACCCTTATAACTGTTGTTACAAATTTGCAACATAGGTAAATTTTAATTTATTTTTTGTAAAGTATTCAATCTCAGTTTGGAAACCATTTAAGGCCAAATAGCTTACACACTTTTGTTATACACTCACCGGCCACTTTATTAGGTACCCCATGCTAGTAACGGTTGGACCCCCTTTTGCCTTCAGAACTGCCTCAATTCTTCGTGGCATAGATTCAACAAGGTGCTGGAAGCATTCCTCAGGGAGTTTGGTCCATATTGACATGATGGCATCACACAGTTGCCGCAGATTTGTCGGCTGCACATCCATGATGCAAATCTCCCGTTCCACCACATCCCAAAGATGCTCTATTGGATTGAGATCTGGTGACTGTGGAGGCCATTTGAGTACAGTGAACTCATTGTCATGTTCAAGAAACCAGTCTGAGATGATTCCAGCTTTATGACATGGCGCATTATCCTGCTGAAAGTAGCCATCAGAAGTTGGGTACATTGTGGTCATAAAGGGATGGACATGGTCAGCAACAATACTCAGGTAGGCTGTGGCATTGCAACGATGCTCAATTGGTACCAAAGGGCCCAAAGAGTTCCAAGAAAATATTCCCCACACCATGACACCACCACCACCAGCCTGAACCGTTGATACAAGGCAGGATGGATCCATGCTTTCATGTTGTAGACGCCAAATTCTGACCCTACCATCCGAATGTCGCAACAGAAATCGAGACTCATCAGACCAGGCAACGTTTTTCCAATATTCTATTGTCCAATTTCGATGAGCTTGTGCAAATTGTAGCCTCAGTTTCCTGTTCTTAGCTGAAAGGAGTGGCACCCGGTGTGGTCTTCTGCTGCTGCAGCCCATCTGCCTCAAAGTTCGACGTACTGTGCGTTCAGAGATGCTCTTCTGCCCACCTTGGTTGTAACGGGTGGTTATTTGAGTCACTGTTGCCCTTCTATCAGCTCGAACCCGTCTGGCCATTCTCCTCTGACCTCTGGCATCAACAAGGCATTTCCGCCCACAGAACTGCTGCTCACTGGATGTTTTTTCTTTGTCGGACCATTCTCTGTAAACCCTAGAGATGGTTGTGCGTGAAAATCCTAGTAGATCAGCAGTTTCTGAAATACTCAGACCAGCCCTTCTGGCACCAACAATCATGTCACGTTCAAAGTCACTCAAATCACCTTTCTTCCCCATACTGATGCTCGGTTTGAACTGCAGGAGATTGTCTTGACCATGTCTACATGCCTAAATGCACTGAGTGGCCGCCATGTGATTGGCTGCTTAGAAATTAAGTGTTAACAAGCAGTTGGATAGGTGTACCTAATAAAGTGGCCGGTGAGTGTATATTTTTATGTAAGTTCAGATGTCAAGGGATTAAACAGCTTAAATTTGTAACGTTCCTTTCTTCAAAAGTTTCTTTTAATGTGAGAGTAAATCCTTGTATTTGTTGTTTAAAAGTGAGAACTGTTGTCACCTTCTTTGGTTTCTTTTGTGGATCTGGAACAGGCTCGTCTGGGAAGAGACTTTGTTGGGCAGTCTTCTGAACTTTGCTGCAACCCCTAAAGGCCTTTTGCTGCTACAGCAGACAGGAGCCATCCAGGAATGCGTGTCCTACATGTTCTCCCGCTTTAGCAAAAAACTACAGGTAATACAGGACTAGTTATCGAAAATGAAGAAACTTTGACTGCTGATTAAACTGCAATGTTCTAAATAAACCTGTCTGGTCTATTTGACCTTCGTTTCTGCAGAACAAACTAAGTTAACCAATTTGATCAGTCTTCTTGTTTTTTCATCATGAGATCATTGCACAGGTTAAAAAAGCTTTTGTTTTTAGAGATAAAAAGGTTCTTAAAATCAATTCATATTTTTTGTGAATTCTGGAACCTGATTTTTTTACTTCTAGGTAGAGATAACAAGGAAATCAGAATCAGGTAAAAAAATAATTTTATTATTAGTCTGAAAGTCATCAACTGAGGAAAGCTTGAAACTTCCCTATGGGAAACAAAACATGTTTTTTTTTTTATTAGCTTTGTCTCTATATTGCGTAGGAAATGTAGGAAATGTGCTTGGTGAATTATTTGTCTGACAACATTTGATGAAGTCAAGAGAGAACTGCTATTGTGAAACAGTAACAATATAACCGTTTCTGCTTTCATGTGAAGTTGCTTAACTCGTCACAAACACAGAGAAAAGTCACTTTTATGTCTCTAGTTGCTTTTTTGGAAAAAAGTCATCAAGTTTTTCTTTACTACTGAGACCATCCCAGCACTCTGTAGTCACCAGTTAGCTTCTTACAATCGCTAGATTTAATACACAACAGAACAGTCTTGGTTTGTCAAAATAAAGCACATTTGATTAGATTATGATTAGATAAGGCTAGGGCTACACCTAATAATTATTTTGCTAATCCATTAATTTGTTGACTTTTTTTTCGATTAATCAATCAATAATCGCAAACGGTTTCTTAAAGAAGAGTTTTAACTGAATTTAAACCAGGTCAAACACAAACTTTTTCCACTTGAGTTCTGGATAGAAAATATTGAACCCAAAATATTTTTTTTACATCTTAAATGCAAAATATTTGTATTAATTTACAGCTTAAATATAATTACTGCTCTTATTGGGTAACTCTGTTAACTAAAGGTATGTTTCAGAGTCTCTATACTCCAGTTAACGTTTAATCGAATATTAAATTAGTTACATTTATTTTGATAATCGATTAATCAAGATTAATTCAATTGTTTCAGCTCCAGTAAGTGAAGAAATTTCCAATATGTTATATCCTCAACTCTGTTTTATTATATTTATGTTCTAATTTTTTTATTTGGTCTGAAGGTGTGGCAGCTTTTATTTTGCTGTGGCGGTGTGCCATGTTCAATTACAGGTAGCGTAAACACTGTGTTAGAAAATACAGTACAGTACTATTTGAACCAATGTTTAAATGGGACAAAAAGTACAAATGAACATTTTGTTACTGCATTTGTTTTTGGTCTATGGTGCTGGTTTAAAATCCATGTAAATCTGGTACTTGTTATCCCGACCTCTCTGGGTGATTGATTTTTAAAAATTAAACCAGGAAGTTTCAACTACCATGTATCAATGGAACGCACCATTAAAGTCACTGGCATGAGTGAGCTGGAATAAAAGTTTTATCCAGTATCTGCCTTAATATGTAAGCAAATTTTATAGTCTTTCGCCTTCATAGGAACCAACCTCCCTGTTTTGGTGATAAGAATTGGTATCAATATACTTGGATTATATCTTACAACGATACTGTTGCACTTTTTACACAATTCCTGAAATAATTAACTTTTGCAGGCTTGTTGAGTCTCTTACATAATGCAGGTGTTTATTATGTTTATGTTCAAATGACTGTTTCACAGTAGTAAGAGTAACAGTTCTAAACTAGGATTAAGGGTGCAATAGTCACACATGTTGAACTTTCATCTTTTATCCTGCTTTACCTTTTAGTATATTACAATGGCATCTTATCGGATAGACCGACACAAAGTTGCAGATGTTTGTGCCGTGTAATAATGAATGTTTTTATTGTTGCTTTTATATATTGCTATTCTTTTTATTCCTTACAATAATTTAATTGAGTCATTTAGATGCCTCTGAATATGCAAACACAGTCTGTGTTGATTAGTTTCTGCATAAATATAGCTAGGTAAAAACCAATCAAAGGGGCCGCTATGCTGTTTGTTTTTGCCCTAAAAGAACTGCCGATTAGTTCAACAAACCATTTCGGAGACATAGTGGTCACATATAAAAAATATGCTGGTCAGTTGAGGTCAAAATGTTCTGCGTTCAAGATACTTTTGTAGGGTAAATGACTAACACCATTTTCTGGATGGGAAAACAAGGAGGTGGCAGCATTGTGCTGTGGGGTTATGGAAGCTGGTCCGAATTGATGGAAATATTGGTTCAGTTAAACAGGGAAATCCTAGAAGAAAACCTCTTAGAGGTTAAGAAAGGAGTGAGACTGGGACAGATTTTTTACCCTGATGGTGACGGTAAACAAGCAGCTACAGCCCCAAACTAAAATCTGTGTTAGAAATGCCCTCTTTAACTTCGGACCAGAATCTACAGCATAAGTTTAAAAGAAATATGTTTGCAGATGATCTTTACACAATCTAAATTAACTAAACGAGTCTGTGCTAATGTGTGAATTATCGGAAAAGTCTTTGGTTTTGAGATTCGGGAAGCTTGTAGAATTTTCTACCCAATAAACATCTGTGGTTTTGAAAATCTTTCAAACGGGGAGCTAAAAACAATAAAATGCATGCCGCACTTTTCAGATGTGTATAAGGAAAAACTGTTGATAATCCTATAACTTGCCTTCTAACACACGCCTAATTCACACTTTGCATTGATCATAATGTAAACAAGTTAAAATATCATGTTACTCTTAGACCGGTCAAAAATAAATGCCTTTAGATTTTCTCCTACATAAATTAAACGCTAGAAACACAATTTTGTTTTCTTGCTTCTTTCAATAATGCAGCAAATGACAAAGTCTTTAAACATGTTCTTTAAAAAATTTACAGATGTCTTTAATTTACCTGAACCATACATTTGTGATTTTGTTCTCCTAAAGGATGCTGTGTTATTTTTAATGTTTGTTTATCTGTTCAGGATTCAGCTTCTGCTTGGATGTGGAATCAGATTTTACATTGTAGACACATATTCCCAGCTCAACATGCAAGTCTGGCGTGACTCCCTTTGGACCTTGAGCTACCAACATTCTCCACAGTTTTATAATTGTAGCCTGTTTCTATCAAGCATTGTACTTTTATTAAAGAGCTTGATTTTATTTTAGCTTTATTTTAGCACAAATGTTCCTTTTTTCCCTTAATATTTTAAAAGCTTGCTTAATATACACCTTCATTTATTACTTGTCTTGTTAGTTATGAGTCTGTTTGCACGTTTTCATCGTAGGTGAGTCGCTGTGAGAAGTTTGGGTACGGAGTAATGGTGACACAGGTAGCTGCGACTGCCCCAGGGGTTGCAGCTCTGCACAGTTCAGGTAACAAAGTGCTCATTTGTATAAACAAACACTCGCCTGCTGGGACGCTTAAGGCCTGAGTTGTAAATTGCTGTGCAGGCAGTGTGAAGAATTGCTTTAAATCGTTGTCTCAGGGGTTGTTCACTGTCCAATTTAGATGCATTTAGCAGCTGTATGACAGGGAATGATGTGTTCAACAAATCAGGTACCACTACAGCTAATTAAAAGAGCATCATTAGAAGGTATAAAGGGAGGAGAACATTTTTAGATTGTTTTATTTTGAGAAGGTATTTAAACCCTTTTTTATTTGACATTTTTTTCAAAGCAAGAATTGACTGTTTCTAAGATTACCTCTAATCTACTCAGTGTTTTGAAAGTTCAAGGATGTCCCAACGTGACAGGAGAAAGGGCGTTTATTGTTTTTTAGTGTTTATTTTTCCTGGCTTAGCACAACAGAAGCATCTTCTGGATAGAGCATTGCTTACAATAATGGGGAAGCCAATGATTGGCAACTGCTTAGGATTAAAACTTAAAAGTAACCCCTGCTCCAAAGATTGTATCTATCGCACTCAAATTGCAGCTGCTCACAGGGACAAGCCAAATTCCTTCTTGAAAATATATTTATAATCGGATGAAACGGAGATTGAAATGTTTGACCACAATAAAAACGAAACATGTTTAGCAAAGTCTAAGTGAAGCTTCAGGCCTGAGAGTGGGAGTATAACTCTGGAGGCCTGATTCACTTCCACTGGGACTCATGAATAGCACAAAGTGAGTAAAAAATGGTTTACCACAGCTTTATATTGGATATTTGGACAGAATTGGTAGATGAGGACACCTTGAGGTTCTGATAGTTGAACAGGTGCACCATATGCTGTCAATTTAGCACTTGAGGCAGCTTTTCTGTGTTCAAAACTTGAACCTCCCCCTACTCTATCCTCCTCTACACCTATTAAATAAGGGCTTCAATGCCACTAATCCTTTAAGAGCTACAGGGTATTAGGACAGAATGATCTTGCACATCAAAATGGATTTAGAATAGAAAATATTGGACTTATTAAGCTTCTGATTTGGCCCTTATTTTAGCTTTGGAACACATTTTCAATGAGCTCTCCAGCTCTGCTAAGGAGAGCGGTCAAATCATGTTCAGATTTTATTCCCAAAGTCAGTTTTAGACTAAGGATATAATTCAGTTGATTGACAACCTGCTATTGAACATTTATCAAATGTTAGCTGAGTGGATGTATATTTTTGATTTCATATTGATACTTTGAATCTGTAGAATTTGACATGATTTGATGGTAGCTTCTGAGAGGAACTGGAGGAAGATATTCTAAAACCAGAACTTCATCTTTAGGTTTCGTCACATCGCTGGTTGTAGAGCTGTGGTTGGCTCTCGAAAGTGGGGCTGACGATACCAGAGTTGCGCATCCCAGACCAACACCTATGGACCCCATAGACAGAAGCTGCCTGAAGGTAATGTGTTATAAACTTTATTCAACTGAAATTGGAAAATAAGCAAAACTAAAGGGATCGCTTATTAGTAGAGTATATTACTGAATGTATAAAACTTACTTAAAACTATTTATGAATGATACATCGGCTAGTGACCGTCGATGTTTGACATATTTGTATAATCCTTTAAGGAAATCTGTGCTGTTATATATAACCAGGGTTTATTACCATCATGATGTTGTTTATATGGTTTTATGGGGAGAACCGTGTGGTGGTTGTTGAGGCCTTTGACAGTGATAGTAATGTCAACAGAACCATAGGAGCAATGTTGGTGGTGTTTTCATATGTTTATATTGTCAAAAGGGTGCAGAAATAATATGAGATCTTTAAATATTGATTATCAGCCATAACGGCAATATAATATTAGATATTAATACACATTTACTTATGGTTGCATGTCTACCTAAAACCATTTACACAGTAACAAGAAATCAATAAAACATCAATAGTTTAATAGATTTATTCAAACATTTATCTTTTAATTAGTTTAAACTGAGAAGATGTTAAGATGCCAGAGTTGAAAATGTAAATTCTTTCAGAATCCCCTTTTTAATTTCAGAGCTCTTCATTTGCATGAACCTAACGTCCAACATAAAAGACAGGGTGACATCCAGTGGCAAAATAATTACCTGCACACAACTGATTTTATCTTTTTTTTTTTTTTTTTTAGAAACTGCAGAGGCAAAATTTGAAATATTCAAATGGGTCCCAACAGCCACCCAGTACATTATGTGGAGGGTCCGTATCCTCCACATTTTGAAGCAATATCCAGGATTCTCCACCTATGCTGATAGAGATTTTCAAATTCTGCTCCCTGTAGCTTAATGTTGCTTTTATTAATATTAATTTAGTCAGTATATCGGACCTTGTTTGTTAGGGCGGCCATAGAGTTACTTATTGTTGGTTACTGAGTCACTCAGTTCTAAAAATACATCTGGCCTGGAGAAGTCTCTGGATGAAGATGCTCTGTAATTTTACAACAGTCTGAAAAGAGGATGTTCAGGGCTGTTTTTAAGAAAGATATCTGCTTATAAAACAAGAGGTTCCAGAATAGTCAATTTATTCTATTTTAATGCCAATGAAATTCTCATTATATAAGCTGAAGAAGTTGGACTTTGTTTTTTTTTCCCCAGCAGGGTGCTGAGGTGCTCTTCTGAAGTATTGAAAAAAGGGCAATATTTGATTTTATTTTCTAGGCCTGGATAAGTATAAAGGGAGTAAAAACTGAAGTGGAAAAATATTAGTTTTGAATGTATTATTGTTCCTTTTTGCTAAAGCTGAAAAACCAACAATGATTTGAGTTTAGAATAGTGTTGCGCCGATGCCATTTTTTGGCCCCGATACTGATACCAGATACCATCTGTTTGAAATAGATGTGTGTGTATATATGAAGAACTGCAAACTACTTGGATGTAAAATAATTGCCATCATGGCTTTGTCAAGCTGCTGCCTTCCTTTGTGAAGCAGGAAAACCACTAATACAAAGTGAATCCAGTAGAACTTTTTATTGCCTACCTGGAATGGGTGACAATATTTGAATACATTTTTGGCTCTCAAAATGGTATCGGTGCCCTATTTGTTGGTACTCACAGATACCGCAATTTTAGTGCTGCATCAGGGCCCCGCCCAATACTGGTATCGGTGCAACACTAGTTTAAAACCCCACTTATCTGTCAGGTTTAAAGTTAAGAATGCACATATGAAATGTTCATGCATTGAAACTCAGGCATTACCTAAAGAAATCCTTAAAGATCATAAACTGTAGGACTTTGGTTAAACATGAAAATTCTAAAAAAAAGAAAATCTAAATTATTTGATATTGAACTAATCAAAATTTTAGTACAATAATTTCTGAGGTAAATATTTTTAATTCAAATGTTCTGAATTTGATAAAAGCTGTTGAAGAAATCTTAGAATTTGATACTGGGAAAGTGAAATCATTTTAAAGTCTGGTTTTCGGATAGAAGTTTTAGTTTTTTACTTTGGACCAATTTTATCTCTCTATTCTCATACGAGAGCCTGAAAATTTAATTTGAAGCTTCAGGGTCTGCTAGCGTGAGGCGACCGCTGCCGCCTGACAGGAGCCGAGTGATCTCGCTCGCTGAAGCTATGAATACAGACTGTGTCCTCAACCCTGCTACTGGGAATGTTCAAGTCTGCTTTATCAGTGTGTCAGCTCCCAGGTTACATACAGGGAGTCCTCAAACAGGATGCAGAGTCCCTTCCTCTATCAACACCATAGAATGGACCAAAAAAAAGCAGGTTTGGTTTCACAACCTGTCTTCTATATTTTTCCGTTAATGTAACAGAGTAGAAATGAGTGCAGTGGTTTAACTCTTCTTCTATTCAGCTGCTGAAAGGAAGCAGAAGCCGTATGTACAGTAATTTGGGATATTTTTCTTTCTTTTTAACAATCTTTCCTTTTGTTGAATAAGATTGTGCAGTTCCTTTAAAAAGTTTACATGCAAGCATTTTAGACATGATATTGTGTGATTTAAATCCAAACATGACAGATCAAACCACATGCTGTTACTATCGCTTTAATAACACTTCTTTACACATTTGAATTAAGTGTTGATTGTCTTTAAATCTCATAGATTCACAGATTATTTTTACAGTCACAGATATCTGCTAACACCCCCACTAATATGTGGTGAAATTATCCTCAGTGAGTTCAGCTGTGTGCCTTTTAGTAGCTGTTAGGCTTCATAATATGAAAGCACTCTCTACGCAGAGTTGCTATGTTTTGGCATAGAAAAAGCTTTACTGAGGTGTATTGGCTGGTTCGGAACGGATCTTGAGTTTTAAGAAGAGAACCGAGCTTTGGGAAGGCAATCATAGATCCTTAACATTAGCCTGCTTTATCCACTCAAAAAGCTGTTTAGATGTTTTTGGGATAATTGACTTATTTAAGCAGCCAATAAGGTTAAGTAGAAACTGTATATTGAAGATGTCAATACATTTTTATAACTATAATCTGTTGATTCATTCTCATTTAGAAACTGTCTTAAAGTATTTCATTTTTCTTTTTTTAATTCAGGGGTGTGATTTTCTCTTGATTTTTACCACATGCTTGTTTGTGTCTCATCAGTCTTTCTTGTCCTTGGTCAACCTCCTGTCCTCCTCCCTCGCCGTGTGGGAGCTTCTGGGCCGACAGCTTTTAGCTAACAAGAGTGAATACACCCTGCGAGAAACGCCAACTTCCATACCTGTGAGCAGTTCCCAGAAAGTGTTCTCCAGACTCTATGCACGTCCTTTTCTCACCATAAGAGGGCATGTTTGCACTTTGACTCAGCTCTCAACGTTCTCCCACACATTTGTGGGTGTGAGTTGAAAGCACAAAGGCCTTCCATTAAACCCTCGTACCACTGAGGCTTATGCGCGTTTTCCATCTTAGTCCATTGTGCATTTCCTCTCTGTTTTCACTTTGCACTCAAACTGCTGCATTCCCCATCACCCCCTCTCATTTTGCTCCACAGGATTTGATTGACAGGCTCGTTGCTGTGAATTCAGATGTGAAGATCCATTCCCTGTTCCACTACGAGCAGTCTCATACGTTCGGCCTGAGGTGAGATGGATATTTTTTCCCATATAACTTGACATCGGAGGGGGAAAGCACATGATATCGGATTAACACCTGGTGTATGCACACATGAACTCCCCATAGTCTTTGGCATTAGCAGCTTTTCATGGTTCCTTATACTTTGATTAGCCAGCTTTGGAAGCTGATGAAAGGATTTTACTAGATAAGAATGAAATAAGCCAGGCTATGTGGGTATTTATGAGTAACTTGCTCCTTTACAAGTGAGAGGACTTGTTAAAGTGAAAGAAAATCTCCACAACACTGAAGAGAAATGATGTAATAGTTGTTTTTTCACACTTGAGTTTTATTTCATGTCTAAAGTTTATTCTTAAGATCCCAGAAAAGTCCAGATCTTCACATCAATTTCTTCAAACGGCTCCCATCGCTGCTCTTGGTTCCTTTGTATTTTTAAAAGCTTCCTAAATCACAATAGCCTCTGCGTGTTTGGAGTCTTGCTGACTCACTCTGTCTCCGCCTGTCAGTCAGCCCACTCTTATTAACATCCAGAAGCCAAGCGAAGGGAACAAATTGCTCTGTTCATTTACCACCCAGACTGACGCATTAACTGACAGACTTGCACTCAGTGCCTCTTCATGCTCCGCTCACTGTGCTCAATTAGACATCTTACTATCAATGACTCAAATGGTGCCATGTTTACATTTTTAATGTAGTTGTGGGATGTACACCGGCTTCCTGGCCATTTCATCATCAGAAATGATCAAATATCTTGTTTAAAAGTTAAATAAAAATATAATAAAGAAATTGTTCCCACCAAACATTTAGTAAATACATTTTTAATGTGTTTTTTTCCCTTGCTCATTAAATTAAACTAGGCACTTGTATGAAATGCCACCATAACCTTGAATTTGTTTGCAGTAAATTCACAGAGTGGGAAATCTTTCACATATTTGCTTGATACGCTGTTTAAAGCAACTATTTATAAATGCTGCCTTGAAACACAACAAAAGCTATTAGTGTGGTAGATATTAGATCTATTGTGGCCTAGGTTTGAAAGTCCGAGTGGATATGTCTCTTTAAATTTCATCTCTCTTAACAAACAATTTCTATTCAAATTATCCTTCTTTTGGAGGACATTTTTATTATGCACCTTTCTGTGTGAACAAAGGGAGTTTAGGAGTAACACATGGCCGCTTAAAGTGTACAGTTAGCTGTTTTTTAGTCAGTCCTTTTCTTCTTTTTCTATATAGCATATCTTCCATTAACCCTATAACTGGAAAATCAGAGTAATGTAATCTCTAAGGTTATAGTGTTCTCGTTTCCACTTATGGACGCGTTCACACTCCTTTGCTCATCTACCGTATGGCCACTACTTTAATTACAGAGAGAAAAACTAGTCTATGTGGTGTCTCTTTCATTAAAAATTGTAGAATCATATTTTAACAAGTGAAAAGTAACATGTCAGCTATTGAGTAAATGTCAGATCAACAAAAAAAAACAAAAACTGTTTAAACAGGTAAATGAGTAAATAAGTTATTCTATTGATGTGGAGAAGTCCTGAATGTGGAAGTTGGGTATGTTGGATTTGACTTTCAAATACCAACAGAACTCAGCTTTTGTTGTGACTTATTTGGATCTTTGCATCAGTATAAATCTGCACAGAGAATGTTTTGATAAAAAGGCGACTAAAGTACTGAGTAACTTACTTACTATTCATGATTTAATGTTTTACAAAATGTTGTAAAATTCAACAAAACATTAAGTGAATTTAAGATGAAGATAAAATAAATATATAAAATGCAGTAAGCATACGATACAAAAAGTCGGTCCATTCTGACTTTTTTCTCAGAATTCTGACTTTAATCTCAGAATTTTGACTTTAATATCAGAATTCTGACTTTTTTCTCAATTCTGACTTTTTTCTCAGAATTCTGACTTTAATCTCGGAATTTTGGATCTTAATGTAGATGGGCACCATGAAGGAAGGGATGTGGGAGCACTTAGCTTCACTGACAAAGATGTGAGTTGTTTGAGAGGGCCAGTGACACATTGGTGGAAAATGACGGAATTAGGCAACTTTTTATGTGCCCGAGGGGTCCCCTCATTTATAGAGGACTAAAAGGTCATTAAAACAAGAGAGCTAGTCTCTAAAACAGACATGGCTATGGCTTGATGCTAACATGTTTGTTAGCTGTCAGAATTCTGAGATTAAAGTCAGAATTCGGAGAAAAAAGTCAGAATTCTGAGATTAAAGTCAGAATTCTGAGAAAAAAAGTCTGAATTCTGACTTTTTTCCAATATTACACTAAAATAAAATTTAAAAATCAGTTAACTTTTTTTTTCAGCGTCTGCTCTGCCGATAATGCAAGCGTAGAAGAAGAAACTTGCTGTTTACCTGTGCAAAGAAAGAAACAACGAAAGAAAAATGTCTGAGGACTTCAGTGTTGAGGAAGAGCATGAGTTCTTTGCCAAGCTGAATGCGCACTTTCATCTGGTTTGGTCTGCCGCGGTTTCCGTAGGCTCGTGAACTCGCAGGGGCGCGCTTTTAGGAAATCCTATACACTACTGTTTATGCTCTAAAACATTCTAAATGACTTCGTTTCGAGTAAATTATGGACGCTACCCACTCAGGACACTTGGAATACATTGGACGAGCAGTATGGAGGAATATTGACACGTTTTTTGTGGACTTTTATGGACCTTTCTGCCTTGGGCACCATAGACCTCCATTATTTGAATGTCAGCAGACAGCAAGAAGCCTCCCAGATCTCCAGATGCATTTGAGATATCAAAAAAGTACTCCAGAGTGTTGTTCAGCATGGGGGTGAGTAGAAAATGAAGGCTAATCATGTTTTGGGTGTACTATTCCTTTAAGTTAGAGTAAACTGTTTATTGCGTTTTTACTTAACCTCCAAATGATACAGCACATGGAAAATAACATTTAACCAAATTGCCTTGATTACAAAAAAGTGTGTCTCTCAATGGTGCATATTTGTTTAAAACAAGCATGTTTTTATTTAGTGAAGTTACTCACAGTGGAGTAGCCAGAAGCTTTTACTTCAGTGAGTCTTTTTTTTTAAATTTTTTAAAGGTTACTCAAGTAACTGAGTAAATGTAACTAGTTACTAGCCACCTCTATAAATAGGCAGTGTGGAACAATGTAAAAACATTCCTGAGGAAGGGACAAGTATTCAACACGATTTTAGATTTTAGATCAAATATTCTTTGAAATATTTCTGGGAAGGTCTTTGCCCTTAAATCCAAGTATATGAACAGCAGAGATCATTCAATAAAGGGGCTTTCTGGTTCTATGGTTCCATTTAGCATCATCAGTCTCCAGAAAAATAAGTTTTATAAGATAACTGGTCACTTCTATCATTTTAAGTTTAAATTTAAAAGATACATTTTGGATGAAATAAAAAAAATAAACTGTGACTTTTAACTTTACTGGTCTACTTTGAATCTATCAATTGAGCAAGCATGAAATCATTAATAATCGATTGCTAAATATTTTTTTGGAATTGCATAATAATGATTTCATTAGTTGGAAACTGATCACATTGTTTAATAAGGTCTGCTGCAACTGAGCCTGATGACACTGCAGCAGAGGTTTTGGTCTGCATTTAGTAGAAAGCCTGGTAGAACCTGATTAAAGAGAGTTATTGTTATATTTACGCCCTCATCATGGAAACAGCAACCTTGTGGTAAAGATTGTATCAATGATGACTTAAGGAGAAGGTGTTTGGAGGCTGGAAGCTGTTAAGTTGGTTTTCAGAGATTAGATTTTTTCATATGAGCAGTGCGATAGTGTTTCTCATTTTTAACACTCTGCTTTAGTCGATATGTAGTTAAGAACCCAGCCTACATCATCAAGACTAATCAAACCGATTGGCTGCACATTTTATTTCAATGGTCCTTTCAGAAATGTCCTATTCTGACATTAAAAAATAGGATTTTAAATGTGAAAAAACCCAAGAAGTAAATTTCCTATAGAACCAATTTGAGACCTTTTGACCCTGTGTGGGGCCATCTAGATTAAAATGTGGCTTTGGACGAGGAGCTGCAGAAGATGCTATTGCTTTGTTTATAAGTACAATACTAACAGGCTTTAAAAAAAAAAAGTTCTTACTTTGCAAAGTGCATTAGATGACTCACTTGCTAAAGCATCTGGTTTACAAATAAAC